>LNAC01000718.1:304765-328457 GCA_002007465.1 Ailurus styani | reverse complement strand
CCCCCCCCCGCCTCTCTGCCTGCCTCTCTGCCTCCTGTGATCTCTCTCCCTCTGTGAAATAAATAAATAAAATCTTAAAAAAAAACACTGCCAAAGCAGAGCTATAAATAAAGTGGGTTGGCATGAATGCCCACTTCCTTTCTACCTCTGGTCAAATAGACAAGCACAGAGCTGTTCAGAAATGCACATAACTTCAATAATTCTGCAAGCATTTGAGTACGTCTAGAAAAACATGAGGAACACAGCTAATATTTGCTTCCACTTTGGTTAGAATCTAAAGGTAATTGCAGGAATGATTTTCTCCAATACCAAATACCATCACCAAATGTTTGCACATCCTATTGCTTTCGGTTTCTACTTAGGGCTTTGAAAACAGTCCTTACAAATTGTCTCTGTTTTGGTAATGTGACTAATCACCGTATTAACATGGTGTGGTTTCATTTTTATTTCAGACCCACTGATTCATCCCATTTATTGGTTTAATTGGGAGGCTATCAAATAAAATTGGACTAATTTATAAAGCGGGAGAACCAAGCCAACAAATAGTGGTTTCTCTTTCCTGCCCACCCCTCTCACATCTTTGTGCAAGTGAAAATATGGGGGCAAAAAGGAATAAGTTCTCATTCCCATCCACCCAAGAGTCCATCAACAATCCATTCTTTTAACCACATTGTATTAAACATTTACACAGCAATCTAGTGTCATGATTAAGATCGTACTCTGAGCTCCATGGCTGTGAATATACCATCAGTTTCTTCATCTACAACTGGGGCTAGTATGAATATCCACCTTACAAGGAATGTTAAGAAAATCAGATGAGATAACACATTAACATCACTAGCATAGTGTCTAGCTCCCAACACATACTCTGCCCTCATGAGAGACTACCATTTTTTCTCTCCACATGCTCACTGGGAAGCACACAAGCTCCCCCAGCTTGGGTCCCTGGGCATTTTGTTATGGCACTCAGCTGCCTGGTGGCTGCCTGACAAGAGTCTCTGTTTTACCTCTTCCCCTGCAGCTGCTCATTCAGTGGTTGTGCTGCTGACTCGGATGATTGTACACCGATGGATAACAACACCTACAGAAAAACAGCACTGCACTGATCTAACATCGGAAAAGGTTTTCAGAAATGCAGTGGCATCACCTTCTTACTAAATTGAGGAATGAAAAAAAAAAAGCAAAGGACATCTTGGGACACCTGGGTGGCTCAGTCAGTTAAGCCTCTGCCTTCGTCTGAGGTCATGATTCCAGGGTCCTGGGATCGAGTCCCACATCGGGCTCTTTGCTCAGCGGTGAGCCTGCTTCTTTCTCTGCCTCTGCCAGCCGCTCTGCCAGCTTGTGCTCTCCCTCCCTCTCTCTCTGACAAATGAATAAATAAAATCTTAAAAAAACAGAAAACAAAACAAAGGACATCTTCCTGATGGGTTCATGTGTGACAGGGAAGTGGGTACATTCCAGTGAACTGCTCTCCTGCTTCCAAGTCTATATGTGACCGGTTTTCCCTTAGCCAAGCCATTAAATAATGACAGAGTCCTGGAGTAAGCAGAATGTGAAATGACCCACCTGGTCTTACCATGTACAATGCCATTTTTATTAAGGGACAGGTATAGGTTATTGGAAGATACAATGCTACTTCCCTGGCATCTGACTGCTCTGAGCATTTTTTTTTCTTTCCATTTCCCTTCAAGGAGTGCCCCCTGTGTCATATACTGTGCCAAGTGCCTTGGGGGAAACAGGCAATGAACACAAGATCCCTGAAATCAAGATAATGATAACTCAGGGAACACACTATTTTACCAACAAATGCCTAGCAAAGGAGTTGGCCCAGAACTGATGCTTAATAAGGATTTGCTGAGCAAATGAACAAATATATCTGGGTAGTACTATCTACAAGTGTAGGGTAGAAAATGAAACTAACGAAGTCATGGGGCGCCTGGGTGGCTCAGTGGGTTAAAGCCTCTGCCTTCGGCTCAGGTCATGATCTCAGGGTCCTGGGATCGAGGCCCGCAGGGAGCCTGCTCCTTCCTCTCTCTCTGCCTACTTGTAATCTCTCTGTCAAAATAAATAAATAAAATCTTAAAAAAAAAAAGAAAAGAAACTAACGAAGTCACAAGCGGGAAGCTTCTGTTGGTGAAACACATCGTCAGAAGGGATTCTTTGTCCTTCAGCTCCTAAGCTTGGCCAACAAGCCCAAGCTTTCACTCAGGCCATGGATTCCTGATGAGTACACTCACCTTGCGCTTGCTGCATTAGCCAAGGTCTACTCTGGTCTTCTGGAGTAGACGCAGTGACTTGATGGAGAGCTGTTGGCAGTGGGGTCAGTTTGAGTTCACCAACCTGTGCCTTATCCCAGGGGAACTCCACTCGCAAGGTGGAACTTGCCAATCAGCTCTTGCGAGCGTCTTCAGAGTGAATTCTTTGTTAGCTCTCGACAGCCCTGCTACATTCTCCTAGCATGGAGACATCACACCACAATCCATATAGTAACAGGTACTGTTCCGACTGCAATCAGGAGAATCAAGGGCTCTCACGTACATCCTACCAGCTATTATCTGTACTGTGAACACAACCATGCTTTAAAGCGTTTCAAGACACTCAAGAACTTGATGCACCATCTGTGGATTCTTGTCATCACAGAAAGCAAATAATTGCTTTTTAAAAAATCCATGCCACTATTGCTGATTTTTTCATTTCCATAAGCTACCCCACTAACCACCTCTGGATAGTTACAGAGTTTATCTAATTTATGCAGTGGTTGTGAGTGTACTGAACCTTATACAGTGCGTCTGTGTATACTGGAATTCACCCTCCCGATTTTTAAAACTAGTTCTCTTGTTTTGTTTCTTTTCTGTACTGTTAGCAGGAGGACAATGACACCCGTCGTTCTGGCGTCCGGGAGGGATTAATGTTTTAAGAGCTGAAAAGCTGAAAGACGCTGCCTTCGCGGTGAGTGTGATATCACAGGATATATTTGCCCCGGCATGCTTACAGAGAGACCTACCTGCATCTCCCACTACCGGCCCTTACTGTCGTCAGATGGTATTTATTGAACACGCAGTCACTGTCTTGTGAGCTCCAAATTAATGGATGACTCTGAGAACCTAATTTTAAAACATTATGCCCGTCTCTGTTATCTGTTATTTGTTTGTTTCAGGGCCTGACCCTTTAATTGGCACTGAGGACTCCAACGCATGACTGCAAGTTTCTTTCGGAAAGCTCACAGAGCTGCTGCCCTAAGACGGGCCCGGGTCAGCTCCTGGAATTTGGAGGGTGGCGGGAGCCACATGGCCACAAGCACCAGGACATGCCACGAATCCAGAAGAGAACAGGTGCTTCTCTAGGCTGCAGGCCTGGAAATGGACAAACAAGCCAGGGGTCTCTGGGAAGCCTCCCCTCTGTGACCACTCCGCCCTCCGCAGGCATCCTCTGATTTTCAGTCTCCTTCTCGGGAGTTTTCCAATTTGATCCCCCAGTTTCTGCAGGGACTTGGGGAGTCTGGTTTCGATCCTCCAATTGGCTTTTCCCCTCCAATCCTTTCTGATTCAGTCAGAAGGCAAACTGGCCCATTCCTTGCCTCTGTTTTCCCACCTGTGTTCACTGCGGCCTCATTCCACTTCAGTTTTTCATCTTCCACGGAGACTTAACCTCCCAGGTCCAGCGCATGTGACCGGAGGGACGGGTCGTGCCTCTTGTAACACTGACTTCCCCTACCTTCCTGCATAAAGCCTTCCCCACTGGTCATCTGTCTCTCTTACCCACAACTGGCCTGGTCCTTGATTTAGATCTTACCTCAAAGCACATCCTGTGCTGACTGGGCCGACTGAACTGCTTCTAGACAGATGTGCACAAGGATTGACCTTCATAGGCCGCACATGCTCCGCAGAGCACAGAGCCCAGAGCAGGTGCTTAGGAAATACTCTTGAGCAAATGAATACTTTAAATTGTGTAAGTACTCAAGAAAGCAAGTTCTAGGGCGCCTGGGTGGCTCAATGGGTCAAAGCCTCTGCCTTCGGCTCAGGTCACGATCTCAGGGTCCTGGGATCGAGCCCCGCATCGGGCTCCCTGCTCAACGGCAAGCCCGCTTCCTCCTCTCTCTGCCTGCCTCTCTGTCTGCTTGTGATCTCTCTCTCTCTGTGTCAAATAAATAAAAAATCTTAAAAAAAAAAAAGCAAGTTCTAGTGAGGTCAAAATCAACACCTAACATAATCGAACCACGTGCTGGTACTAAGTACAAAAACAATAAAAAATAACATCAATAAAAATGAGTATTTACTCGGTAATTGACAATGTGCCAGGCATGTGGTTAGGTGATTTGCTTGGGTTTTCCTTGAACCCTCTCTCAACTTTATGAAGCAGGCTTGAGTGTTCTAGATGGAGAACTGCAGCTTCTTGAGTTAACTGCCTCTAGGGCACACAGCTACCGACTGGCAGAGCCGGGATTCGGGTCCATGTCTGTCTGATCCCAGAGCTGGTCCTCAGCAGCTCTACCGCATTGTCTTCTTTTTCCTTGTGGGCCCATTAAGAAAGATCTATTCAGGCTTAACCAGGCTGACTTTGAGACTTTATAAAACCTTATATGTAAGGATAGGTGATGGACACACTGAGTACTCAGAGGTGACTTTTCCATTTCCGTAGGGAATGGCTGCTGATTCCTATTCCATGGCAGACGGAACAAAGCCATTGCTAGAGAAAGTTTACCCATTCTCTAGTTCTTAGGTGGAATAAAGATTTCTTCACTGAACAAGGACGGGGCCAATCTAGGTTATCAGGACAAATCTTGTCCCCTGGCTATCTATACTTCTTCTGGTCTTTGTCTTAAAGGTTAAGTCTACCAGGCCAATTTAACTATGAACACAGCAAAAATTTTAACTAAGAGTGAGGGTTGGGGGTGTTGGGGAGCATAAAGGGAAAAGAAGAGAAAATGAGAAATTTGGGGTAGTGCTGGTAGGGGGTTCTGCTCACTTTTGTTAAACGCGAGTGCCAGGAGAGTCCAAAGCTAGTAAAATAAGTGTGAAACCAATTGGGATTTCTCACCCTCAGGTTGCTTGAGGCGATGCATATTGCTTCCCTGAAATACCAGGTTTTGCAAGGCTGGGTTACAGTTACTCTCCCATACTGCAGAATGGCACAGTGCCAACCAGGCCTGGGACAACACATGTCCACTTTTCAGTCTTGGGTGAAAAGTGCTATAACCCAGAAGAACAGAGGGGAACAAAAGAGATTCAGCAAGAATGGGAATAAAGCATGAGTCACAGGCAGAGGAGATTACCATCAAAAGCTTAAAAAAAATCTGCCAAAGCTATATAGCTTCCTGCTAATGACTGTGACTGTAATTTCTGCATATTTTAACAGATGTTCTGTTTATAAAACTGCAACTGGATTTAGGGGTTATGAATAAAGCCAGGAGGCCCTGGAGATGTTTCTTTGTATGATTAACTGACCACAGGCCATTTGTTTTACAACAAAGATGCTCAATGATCCATAGTCCATGATTTATATCAGCCCATGTATACTAATGGCTGATGTCTCCATGGTACTTCTCATTACCATCTGAAGGGGGATTGGAGGAAAACAGTTTATGGGAATAGCTCCCCATTGCTCTAACATGATAGTTCATCAGTGGGTGTGGAATCGATCCGAGAGAAAACTAAGATAATCATAAGCTGAAATCTGAATTATAAACAATTAAGGAATCCAATTCAATGATAAAAGAAAGAATATGGCTTGTCATCTCCCTAGCTGTATGTACCTTGGTAAACCAGGAATGAGAGGATTTTTTTTTATCTTCCAAATAAAAGACAAGTCACATTAAAATTCCAATAATAATAAACATCATAATAGTGCTGACTTGTATTGATCACTTAACTACACATCAGGCATCTACTGGGTGATTTACATAAATTATCCCACTTCACTCTCACGTTATATATTAACAGGATCCCCATGGACTGGAACCAGGAAAACATCGCCGGTCACTCTGGCTACTTGTTCCATTTCTCATGACCCCTCTCCTTCACTCTTGTGTGTTCTCTGAGGCTCTACCAAATGCACCTGTGAGCTTATTCATATTCCCTGCTGCCTGATTATGTCACAGCCTGACATAACCTCGTGGCTTCATTTCATCCTAAGCTCTCAAAGCTAAAAGCCTTGGTGGTATTTTTTTAGTCTAAATTCCCAAAAGAAGGAACCTGACAGTCTTAGCTAACTCTAGTGTTTTTGGGGGGGCTTGGGGGGGGGCGATGGGTACAAGGCCAGAGGTCATGAGCCAATCTACTGATTGGCTATTTTGTCAGTCTTTTCCCTCTGGTCCAACCAGCCATGTTGGGACAAAGTGGGTATGACACAAGGCACAGAAGAGGGCCTTTCTGTGAACCCTCTGAGTGGAGATGGGAACAGGCCAGATTCCTTTAGATGCGGAGGTCACCATCAGTAAGTCAAGTTTAGCCCTGAGGATGGTGGGCAAAGGCACAGGCTGTGAGGTCGGGCTGCCCGCCTATGCCTCATGTTAGCTGCAGGACTGGAGGCAGTTACGGAGTGAAACTGAATTTCATTCATTCATCCATAAAATGGGACTATTATAATTGATGTGGTTGTTAGGCAAAGGAAAGGGGGATATACGGGCTTAGCACAGTACCTGTTGCAGAATCCACATTTCATCAATCCTAGCTATGACCACAATGCTTGGACTACATTTCATTAATAACAAGTTATAATTGCAATAACTCTCTGTAGACAAGCCCAAATTCAAGGACCCGTTAGTTTCTAAGTGGCCCCACTTAATCGTGCTGGAACCAGAGGGAGGAGCAGCTGTGTGTGTCCATCATTCAGATCAACTCGGTCATTTTGTTTTTATTGTGAGCCAACTAAAGTTGGTTCCTCAGCTGGTTCTTACCTCTTGAGATCCTTGGTGTCAAACGGAAGTCAGGGGGTGTCCTAGACCTTCCTGAATGACCCCGAAAAATGCCCAGTGGTGCCTGGGGCTTCAGGAACAATCACCAGCTCTGAGGAACTCACCACAAATCCCAAGTCCCCTGTTCTGTGCCCCTTTTTCTCCCATCCAGAGTCCCAGCTCCCAAGACTGTTCCCCCTTGTTTTCTCTGGAATGCATCAGATCCTTCCTTCCATTTGAACTGTCTAGGTCAGCACCCAACATCTGGCAGAGCTACCCCCAAGTTTGTTGGATAATTAAATTCTACCCAAGAACTCAACAGGGGATAGCAAATGAGTACCTGAGGGCTCTGCCTGGCCCTGGAAGTTTCATCTGAGTGGAAATTATCACTATTTGTGGGTATTTGTGAGCACAAAAGAATTAGTAAGTGCTCCTGGAACATCATCTCATTCCATCTGTTGCCAAAGTTCACAGTAAGTACCAAATCCAAGGGAGGATAATGAATTATGTGAAAATGAACTTGTGCTTGGAATTTCAATATCCCCAGGTGATGCAAATAGACGCACTTGAACTTGCTCTGAAAAATCCCAAGCTTTGGGACCTGAACATATGGTCCAAATTATTTAGCCAGATGAGACATAGGATTTCCTCTAAGTTGGGTTTTGTCTACATGTTGGTAAGCAGTTAGTTGTCCCTCATCTCGGACACTCCAAGTCATGGTGGGGGTGGGACAAGAATGTATCAAGGTCTTCTAGCAAAGGGCATACTCCGAAAAAAGGAGACCAAACCTTCATCTTATGCCCCAAGGCTCAGAAGCCAACACCAGCTATACAAGTCTTTTGGACTTCTATAAGTCCAAAGCATTTCTGGGGCATTGGAAGTAGTCCAACGTGGCTATTAGAATCAAGACTCAGACAAATTTTACTTCTGTCGTCACTATCAATATTAATAAGATGATCAAGGAGTTAAAGCCAAAGCCATGAGGAATGATCATGCCACCGAAGGTAGGATACGCAGATAAAGTAGGAATGAGCATAGCTGATGGGCTGCTCCTTCCATATGATCTAAATGCTGCTTCTCCCTCGGAAACATGTTTATTCTACAGAACACATGCCTGGCACTGTGGATCCTTCTGAATGCTTTACAGCTATTATTACTTAGCCTGAATTAGAGCACTTTAACGCATGTATGGGGAAACTAAATCCCCAGGCAATTTGTGATGCAAAATCTTCCTACATTGTGTATTTGTCAGTGCTGTCTAAAACCCAGCATTAGAATGATAAAAGACCAAGCAAATGCCTTGTGTGGGAGAATGCACCAACATAGTGCTGGGTATTATCAGCCACATTTGTTAACTTTAGTACGATTTAGACACTTTTAAAGATAAAGGTCATTAATATTTCAACACATCATTAAATTTAAATTCAGAAGTGAGAACTGTTCTAAGTGAGAATCCAACCAGTTGCAATTAGCCATTTAATAAAAATTCTCTATGTGAAATAGAGAAATACTCACTGGATATTGGGAAGAAAAAAACCACAACAGAATTAATGTTTGAAAAATGTTATATTCTAGCTAAGTCATATGGCTTAATTTGAACCATTAACGAATCTAGCAAATTAGGTTCCTCAAAACCCAGCTATGTAGCTCCTAAAAATATAAGGAAATCTTAGCCCAGTCAGCCTGGCGTAATGATAAGGAATGTGAATGTCAGTGTTAGGCCCGCCTGTATCTCAGCCTGCCACTTACAAACTATGTGATCTTTGGCAAATTATTTTGATTCAGTTTTCCATCCGCAAAGTGGGCGGAAAAGTGGGAATTACCTCCTACAGTTGCCGTAAGGATGAAATGAAGTGATAATCATAGCTAATATTTATGGAGCACTTACCATGTGCCAGGCATTATTTTAGGCATCTTAAGATATTTTTTTACTGAATCCTTCCAATGAAATAGGTGTTGCTAGCTCTTTTTTTGTTAAAGATTTTATTTATTTATTTGACAGAGAGAGATCACAAGTAGGCAGAGAGGCAGGCAGAGAGAGAGGGGGAAGCGGGCTCCCCGCTGAGCAGGGACTCAATCCCAGGACCCCGAGATCATGACCTGAGACAAAGGCAGAGGCTTTAAACCACAGAGCCACCCAGGCGCCCCTCTATCTCTTCTTAATCATGAGGAAACTGAGACTTAGTCGAGATCATGAACTTGCACCAGGTGTCATGATGGGCAGGTGGTGCACAGGAGCTGGAACCCAGGCCCATATGGGCACAGAGTTCATGATTCTGGCACCTGCCTTCTCCCCTCCACCTCGACTCTTGACCCACTGCCCTTCCAACCAACGACCTTCCCAGTTCCACTGGAAGCACCTCAACTCGACTGGAAGTATTTGCCAAGTGAATGAATGAGTCTTCGAATATTGCTTCTGCTCAGAAGCAATGAGAAGTCCCTCATTCTGAGCTCCAAGTATGGCTGAGACTGCGGACCTTTTGAAATTATTGATGAACTACACACTAATCTCTTCAAGTTGGAACAAAAAGGGGCTGACTGCATAATTGTCAAGTGTGCTAATGACCTTGACAACAAACCAAAGCAATGTGCTTGAAGAAAAGCATCATGGTCAGTGGCTCCCATTCTGTGCTGGGCACCAGAGAAGAAATGAGCCTGAGTAGAGACAAGGCAGCCTGGTGGGGGGCTTGGTGTCTGGGAGTGAAGCACAGCATTGTAAGGCTCTCCTTCCAGGAGCATGCGAACTCTCAAGTTACAAGAGTTGCTTTGGCCTTCTGAAAAAGGCTGTTGGGTCCCAAGATGACAGCATAAATAAGAGCAATTCCCTTGCAAGCTGTGGGGGTCAGGTTTTATGTGCCGAGAAGAGATTAACTTTACTGCATCGAGAAGGATTTAATTGCAGGCAGTGATTAGCCAAATGATTAGGTCAATAGAATGCAAGTCAAACTGCGCTCAGAGATATCCATGGCTCTTCTGACATGGGAAGCCATTTGCTGACCCTGAGTAAAGTGAGCAGAGTCATCGGCACACCTTCTCAAAGACCGGATGGACTCTTTTCTTTACCCAGCAATGACAGCGTGCTGACTCAAGGAACACTTGCCCCCCTACTCTTGGAACTGGAGAAGCCCACTGAAACAGCTGGGATCCTTAAATACTGTTTTTAAAAGTGGGGGAAAAAATCTTGCCTGTTGTAGCTTTTCTTTCTCTAATTGCAGCAAAAATGAATGGTTTTGCAAATTCAAAGCAGAAAGATCTTCCCCATTTACTTAAGAAATTATTTGGGCAGAAGATGGAATTTTTGCACTAGCCAGAGCCCTCCAACTCAGTCAGGGCTGTATTGCTATTAACCTGTCAAAGGAATTCAGTGACAGCAGTGGGACTTGATAAGCTAGATATGCCTAGAGTACAAACTATACCTTAGGAGAAAAATGCAGTGGTTTGGAAGTGTTTTTTTTTTTTTTTTTAAGGCTACCTTACTGGCTCACGAAGCATGCCAACAGACAGATTATACATACAGCTACGTCTCCAGGGAAAAGCTGTGTTTGCCAGCTCCTCCAAGCTGGGACCCCAAAACGAGCAGCTCCATCTGTGATCTAGACCTGACTGTCGGAGGCCACAAGTTCATTTAATTATCAGCAACTCGACGCATCTGAATTCCTAGTTCTTGACACTTATCTCTTAGAATCCCAACCGCATGATTGCAAAGACCCAGAAAATTTGCCTGACCCTAATCATGGCCGCTGGAGCCGATGAAGAGATAACATGGGGGGGTGGGGGGAGCCAACTCTTTCTTAATTCTCTGGGAGGTCAGATGCCATTTCCCTTGTCTCAACAAAACATTTGGGAAATGAGAGAAACGATAATATGAATGGAGTGGACCACTGAATATATGGAAAGCAAGGAGGCAGATTTAGGTGTGTGCCTGGGTTGCACATGTGCACACATGTACACATGTCCACACATGGGTACATACACGTGCACACACATCCCTTTATCTGGGGTCACCCAGAGCCACTAACAGGGACCGTAACTGTCCTAATTAATCCCTCCTCACCAAGCTGTTTTAAGAAACCGTGCAGCTCATGCCTACTAAGGAAATTTTTCCTTTTCTCTCAGAGTTTGCTGCTTCATTTCCACCTTTCCCAGTTGGAGCTGCCACTCATTTTCAGGCTTTCTAGGAATAAAACATAGCACTCCAGGAAATGGCTTATGCACAGGCCTTAAGTACGCTGCTACTGCTCAGCTTGTAATAAATGCTCTAGGATCCCATATTTGTGACATACAAAAAAGAAAGGAGAGACACCTGCCTCTTTTTACTGTTTTTTGTTTTGTTTTTTGCCGAGTGGGATCTTAAATGCAAACTGGCCCCTAAAACTCTGCAAAGACATACGGGGCCTGGAGCTTGCTCCAGATGGAGGAGGGAGGGACACAGGTACCATGCCATATAACAGAAGGAACCGTGAGCTCAGAGTCAGCACATCTGAGCGTTCCCTCCAGCTTCATGAGTAGTCACTACCAAGAATAGTGTGGGCAAGAGGAGTCATCTTCCCCCTTTGTTATCCTGGCAGGCAAATGGAAAAGGAAGTACAAGACCGAAGAAGGTCTTACAAAGTGCCAAGTAATAATGCAAGAGACGGCAGCTGGCCAGGCAAGTACGGAAGGTCATATGACACTGGCATGGGCAACGCGGGAGCTTCATCTCAGCCTTGGTTCTACTTCTGATGGTCCCATGCCCCGAAGCCTCCCCCTCTGGGTCTCCAAGTCCTCTTTGGAAGGAAGGGGTATTGGTCTTCTGCCCTAGACCTCAGATGCTCAACAACCTGGACCCTTGGCCAGCAGCCTCTGCAGGCCCTGGTGGCCTGGAGAGATGGGCACCTCAGGCCCCACCCCGATCCCTGGCATCAGGACCTGCACTTCACAAGACACCCGGGTCAGCTGTTTGCGCACGAAAGCCTGAGGACCACTGGTCTTCAAAATCCCTTCCAGCTTTTTCATTCCATCATTCCATCGTAAATGGTCCAGAGTTGGGCAGTTTTAAGGAGCAGCCATTTCATGAGACTGTGCAAAACTTGCTATTCATGGCTGAGGAGGCGTGCTGGTGTTTGTTTTTTTCTAAATTCACTTCTGCTTCATCAAAAGGAGTCTGGTCAGCTCTCTCTGTTGATCCTCTACCTCCCTCATCACAAAGCTCATCAACACTGCTATCCAGATGTGTCATATTAAAAGATACTATACCAAACTTGCTGAGTCCTAAATTGTACCAGATATATAGTATTAAGGATGTTCACATAGTGTTAGTCAAGTATGTCATTTCAGACATAAAGGAGCCCTGAGATGTAGGTCCTATTTTCATCTTCATTCTATGGATAAGAAATGTGAATCTTGGATAAGTTAAGTAACTTGCCCAAGATCACACAGCAGGAATTTGGCAGAACTGAGATTTGAACCCACATCTCACACCAGAGTACGCATATGTAACCACCATGGGACACACCCTCTCCAACTACTTGGCTCAAACTCCCAAGGCACCTTCTCCCAAGTAGTCCCATTCTACCTTTGTATCTTGCACCATTCTTGATATTCTCCCTCCAATCGTACAGTATTTTACAGGTGTGCTATCTAATGTGGTAACCAAGAGCCACATGTGGCTATTCAAATTTAAATTAAACTAAAAATTCAGTTTTCCATTGCACTAGGAATATTTCAAGTGCTGAGCAGTCTGGGTGCCTGGGTGGCTCAGTCAGTTGGGCATTTGCCTCTTGATTTCGACTCAGGTCATGATCTTGGGGTCATGAGATTGAGTCCTGTGTTGGGCTCTGCAGTCAGCGGGGAGCTCTGCTTGAGCTTGTCCCTCTCCCTCTGCTCCCCCTGCCACCTGCTCTCACACATGCTTTTGTTCTAATAAAGAAATCTTTTTAAAAAGTGCATGTAGTCACATGTGCTTAGTGGCAACGATGCTAGACAACACAGATATAGAATATTTCAATCATCATAGCCAGTTTTATTAGATAGCGTTGTTTTAGAAAATCAAATGGCTGAAAATTATTACTCCATCATTGGCCTTGTCCCTTATTTTACTGCTTCTCAGCGCTGAACATTCTCCAATGTATGCTCAGAAAATCTGTCACCTCAGCACCCCTCCCCTATGGGGTACAAGGCTCTCTGGGGAAGAACTGAAAGACCTTGTATATCCAACAAGATGAGAGCCCTAAAACTTGACCCTGATTTCAAGTTCAAAGACCACATCCACAGAGCAGAAGTGAGGCTTTGGTGTGCGTTGCTAGCCTTGCAGCCTTGGCCTTTGTGATTCATCATGACAACTACTCATTTCTGTCAGGGGAAAAAAAGTCCAATCAGGCAGAGTTTTATTTCCTCCCTGAAATAAAATAGACCTGACTGGCCAAGGTATCTCCAGGGACAGCCGCTATGGGGCCTTAAATTACCCAGTAACACTTCTAGTCAATCCCACTTCCATGTTGGAGTTTGCAATCAACATTTATCTCTATTGGACAGACCATCTGCAGGTTTCTAATACCACTTTTATTATTACCTTGTAAATGCAAAATCCTCGAGGCAGAAATGCCAGCTGCTAACACCAGAGTATGTATGAGCGCCCACTTCTCCAGTGATGGATGTCCCTGGCCCCGGAGTCTCAGAGAAAAATATACCAAGGATTTGCCCAGAAATCGGGTCTTACATGGATCCAATATCAAGGGGTTTTGGGGTCAGTTCCCTCCTGTGATCCTACTGACACAGAATGACCTTCCCTTTCTCTACCTCACATGAAGCCTTGTACAAAGCGGTCACTCTTTTTATTTTGGAAGGCAGCTATGCTCACCACTATACCACCAACGCTCTCTTTTTATTTTGGAAATTGAGGCAAAGAATGGGGACAGACACTCTTACCAATTGCTCACAAGCAGAACAGTTTCTCTGACAGGTATTCACAAATAAGAAGAGCTATTATTTATTGAGAGCCCTGCTTTCATTTCTCTACTAATTTAGCAAATGTTTACCATGTGCCTATTTTGTGCCAGACACGTGCTATGATCCATCAGGCCCCTAACAGAAGAATTCAGACTCTCACAGAACTCCCCGCTTAGTGAAGAAGCAAGACAATCTAGGAAGCACCCAAATAAATGTATAATGACAAATTCTGATCACGGCTGGGAAGTAGAGAAATAAAGTGCTATGGTAGAAATTAACAGGGGAGACTATTTAGACAAAGTGGTCAGAGAAGACCCCCTCTGCGAAGGTGGCCTATTAGCTAAAACCTGAAGGATGAAGCAGGTAGCCAGGGTGTGCAGAGCCTGTGACCAAGGACAGGGACTTGAGGCCAAGAGGTGGACAGAGGCCAGATACTGCTGGGTCAGCCTCATAAACAAGGAGTTTAGATTTTCCACTAAGAACAAGGGGAAGCAACTAGAAGATGTGAAGCAGCAGGATGACGTGTGTTTTAAAAAGATCATTGTAGCTGAGGTGCAAAGAATGAATCGGGGGTCAGGGGTGGGACAGACAGCAGAAGGACAGAGACGTGATAAGGGCTGGGTTCTACTCCAGGTAGGAAAGGAAGGCCATTTGGACTTATGCCATTCTATAGTATGGAGATAGAGAGAAATGGAAGAATCTGCAAAGTATTTAGGGGGAGTACGGAAAGGACCTAATAGCCATCTTATTGTGTGGGGTGAGGAAAAGTCTGAAATCAGATGACTCCTTTGTTTAGGCATGAGCAGCTGGTGGGCAGTGGTGCCTTTTACCAGCACTGTGTTGCATGCTTTGTATTTATGATTTGCAAGCCTGATGATCAACCTGGCAAAAGTTTGTGTTAACCTGTCCCTTCACAAATGGCAAAACTCAGAGAGATCAAGGAACTTGCCCAGCATCACACTGCTTGTGAACACTGAAGCCAGTATTGGAACCTTTGGCTGGTCTTCGAACCTCACGTGCACCTTTCCCTTTGACTTCATTGCTTCCTCCCACCATTTTGCAGTTGCTGGCTTCAAATCCTCACAGCTGCTATCTCTGTGTTGGTCCATAGTAAGTGTTGTCCTTGGTTCAATTCTCTGCTCAAAACATTCTCTCCGTATGGAAACCTCTGTCCCCTACCTCTACGTCCACCTAGCTAACACTGACTCCCCCAAATCTTAGATGTGGCTTCCATTCTCCTGCCTTGTTCCCTTAATGGACATCAAACTTTATGGCAATGAGTTATCTAATTGTTTGATTTCCCCACTAGACTGTAAGGTCTATGAATGCAGGACATACCTACTAAGTCCATCACTGCCCTGCTAAGGCCTGGCCCAATTCCCGAAACTACTCAGTGGTAATTCAGTGAACACTTACTAAGTGAATTCCTAATCACCATTCAAGATAAGAGGAAGACTCGTACAATCTGATGAATCACCCAAGGAATCAGGAGCCCATCAGCATGCTGAGGGGAACTGGGACTTAGCAGATCTGGGTTAAGTTTAGGCTTTTATTACTAACTAGTTAGTTCTGGGATGTGTAGATTTCTGATCACCTCTCTGGACCTTAGTTTTCTTGTCACTCCAAGTAAAGAAAATCAAAACCTGGCTCTCTGACCTCATAGGGTGAACAAAAACATCCAAATGTATGTGAAGGGGCATGAAAGGTATAAAAACTATCCATATATATACGGATGGTGCCCCATTTGTAGCTCATCGACATAACATCATTCCCCATTAGCATGTCCTGGAGCTGAAGATTCTGGAGTCCAGCAGACTTGGTTCTAGTATTTAGCTATTTATTTGGGCTAGTTATCTTCTCTGAATTGAACTAATGAGAATAATAGCACTAATTTCATGGGGCTCTTCTGAGCATTTAATCAACTCTAGTATATGGCCGTGGGTGTGGGGGTGTGTGTGTAACACAGTATAGAGATGGAACAGTGCCTCATGTATAGCAAGCACCTAATAAATCTTAACCTTTTTATTATTCTTAAAAAACAAAACAAAAAACAACCCTCACTTTACACACACACACAGCCCACATACCAAGTCAAACTCTACATCATGAATTTTGGGGTTAGTGGCGCTTGGGTAGCTCAGTCAGTTGAATATCCATCTGACTATTTTGGCTCAGGTAGTGATCTCAGGGTTGTGAAATCAAGCCCCTCGTGGGGCTCATGTTCAGTGTGGTTTCTGCTTTTCCCACTCCTTCTGTTCCTACTCCCACTCATACTTGCTTGCTCTCTCTCTCTCTCTCCGACAAAATCTTTAAAAGAGTTTTGGTGTTACATTATTTGTAAATACATTTTTGAAAATGTCACTGAGGAGGAATATTCTGTCATACTCAACCTCAGGAGCAACTTCTTCAAGTCCAGTTTCTGTAGTTTTGTACCTAGGAGTAGGTCATTCTAAAAACAAGATGCTCCTTTAAGCATGACTGCCACTTGACATTAGTGTGTAGCTCTGTTCAGTGGGGACAAATCCAAATGAGTGCTAGCAGCTGCCCAAATCCTTAGTGAATTGAAATAGGCCATATGGGAAGACAATTTTTTTTTAACTTTTTAAGATTTTATTATTTTATTTGAGAGAGCAAGCAAAGGGGGAGCACAAGCAAGGAAAGGGGCAGAGAGAGAGGAAGAAGCAGACTCCTCTCTGAGCAGGGAGCCTGTCCTGGGGCTTGATTCCAAGGCACATGCTTGACTGAGCCGTCCGGGCACCCCAATTTTTTAAACGTCTCAGCATCAGCAAAGCACTTCCTTCTAAAATTCCACTTCCTAATTCCGAATCAAAACCTTCCACTTTCCATGCTCTGCTCTGTTGCTACTCCGGTTATTAGAAAATCTGTGGCCTGATATTTGGCTCCCAAATAGTGACTGATCAAAAGACTGGGGGCCTTGCTTAAGGAGCAGCAAGAATAAATGGGACAAAGGGTGCCTTGACAGATGGCAAGAAGAGCAGAATCCAGAATTAAGTGAGGAGAGAAATGGAGAGAACATTCGGGAAGAGTCCTGGCAAGATCTCAGGAGTTTAGATGGGACAGAAGTGGAGAGAACGTCACAACCAGCAGAAGGCAGGAAGAGGACAGCAGATGGCTGTGGTTAAAGCCCCGGGCTCCAGCACTGGCTAAGCAAGGACTCTCGGAACCTCTGGCTCCTCTTCTCCAAAATGGAGAGCATGAGGAGGATGAAGGAAAAAAAGCATCTAGCACGGCATCTAATATTAAAGATGCATGCAATAACTGCTTTCTTTTAAAAGATTATCGGCAAAAAAAATGGAGGTAAAACATCCTCGTTTTGAAATATATACCAAAGGCAGAGAGCTAAAAAGAACTTGACATTCTTCTGGCCCTTTGCTCCCCTTTTTGGATGATCTTAGCTTTCTAATTTACCAAGTTTTCCAAATGCTGCTTGCTTCCTTTGTACGTTCTTCTCTACAAGGAACAAGGATGATCCATTTATATTACTTCTCCTGCAGAGCCAGCATCTCCTCCAGAGCACCCCCAACAAATGTGCCATCTGGCTCTGCCTGCACTAGTCTGCTGGGGGTGCAGGGAGAAGGGCAGTGCCTCCAGGAAGGCCCCTGTTCCCTCAGAACTTGGTTATGAAACCCCTTCTCAGTAAGTCAGTGCACAGCTCGCTGTTAGTAGCAGCAACTAGTCCTAATTAGACCTCCCGGAGTTGAAACCCTGTATTCCTCTTCCAGTCCATTCATGAACAGCACTCCCCTCCTGCACGCTCTCACTGTAGGCTTCCTGTGGCCAGGTTCACTGTCATCTAGAGTACCTCTCACAACACTCAGCACACAAAGGTGCTCAACGAACATCTGAAAGAAAGACACATATTCATTGGGCAAAGGATTAACTATCAACTACTAGGAGCAGTGATCTCAAATTCCTTCAGGAGCCCAGGCACATAACATAAATAAGGAGGAGTGTGGGTCGAGGCTAATTGGGGAGTGAATGTGCTACCTAGAGGCATTTGAATTCTAATTGTTTTTAGAAGGGTCCATTAGCAGAGCAAACCCATTTACTGCTGAATTGTTGCTTGGGCCACAGGAGTTTGTGACTCCATTTTACATTCCCTCCCCCTTCATCACCTCAATTAGAAATCTGAACGTCGTCAATTACTTCCTTTACAAATGCTAACTTCTAGCATCCCCAAGGATGGGCAGGCAGGACCTTCAAAACTTAATTATTTGAAAATTCATTACCTTCCCCTGAAAGTTACTTCCTTGCAATTTTTACCCAATTGTCCCTTGGAGGCTGGCAAAACAAATTGAATTCCTTTTCTGTTTGATTTTCCTGCAAATATTTAAAGATATTTACCACTGCACTAACCCCACTAAATCTTCTCCAGGTTAAAGTTCTTTCAGCTGCTCCTTATGTCAAGATTACAAAACTCCCACCGTTCTGTCCATTCCACTGTCTGTTTCCTCTTCAAATGGAGTACTGCGTGAGTATGTACATGTTATTAACAATAGTGGGAAATTCTGGCAGAGATCCAAATATACAATGGGAAATTGATGATTTTTGATACATTTCCTAACACAGACGGTTTATGCATCTATTAAAAAGCATGCTGAGAAGCACGGACCTATGTTCATATTAGAACAAGTCACATTACAAGATGTTGCATACATCATGATCCTATTTTTATTTCAACTATTTAAAACTAATCTGCATAAGATAGAAAATAGTAATGAAAATATTGTCCAAAAATTACTTCTATAATCAGGAATAAAAACACAAGTTTTTTTTTTTTTAGATGTGGTTTACAGAAATTAAAAACTTCAGATTGCAGATAATTTAATGTGAAAGAATCTGAGATGGCCCCTCCTTCGATCCAGGTCAAGGTTTAAAAATCAGAGCCCTCAATGGGAGGAGAGTTTTAAAATCCGTGTGTTTAGTCCCTACCCCACCTCCTCCACCTTGGAATAGTCAGATGTGGGGTGAGGGGGCAGGGGGATTGCTGAGCATATTTGGAAAAAGACGCTCAGTTGATGTCCAAGCATACCACTGGTTAAGAATCAAACCAGACACTAGATCTCTGTTAATGCAGCCGAACATTGTATCCCTTCTCTTGGCAGCAACATCATTCTTTTGACTCACTCTTAATGTTAACTAAGACCCTGGAGGCTTGTTTTGATGAGCTGTTCTTAAAGGCTAGTCCCCTCCCTGTGTGCGTGCAGGTGGCTCGGTGAGACTTCAGGGAAGATATTGGCATTGATCCCCATACAATTCATGTTATTATTAGGTTGGGGCCATCAATCTAGACTGTTGAGATCTTTCGGTTCTGGCTCCTCCTCCCAGTTGTGAGTAATCCTAAAACTCAATCAGAATGACATTGAAGTACTTACTATACAAATGTCCTCTTTCTCAAGGTAAACATCCCCAATGTCATCGACCAGAAAGCCAAAGCCATTTTTTATTTCAGCGTCTGACCTGAACATCCTCCGACAGGTGCTCTCAGGAAAGCCTTGTCAACAACACTGAGGACAGAGGCTGTCTTTCCCCTTTCTAACTGGATCACAGTTTCCTTTACAATTTGGAAATGTCCTTTGTTGCAGCTTAAAGGTCTCTAACTAGGGTTCGCAAGCACTAAAAATTTGCTTACTGCAAACCATGTTTTAACTAGATTAAGATGTGTGAAATGAAAATATGCCCCCAATCCCAAACTCACTTCCCAAGGTGCTCACTGTTCCCAGCGTGGCCTATACAGAAGGCTCTTTGCACACCTTTCTGTTAGGCTTGGTTTGATCTCTTTCGTCGACAGTCAAATGTTTCTGCCAACCATTTCATAGTAATAATTTTATTTTGCTATCGATTTTAAAAGCATCAGTTAGTCATTCTAACTTCCAAAAACCATCAAGCAGCCCAGTTCATACCCATGAGAGGTAGAGCAAGTTAGTTTTGCTGGTTCTTCAGCAACTTGACTGGACCTAATGATTTCTGTGAGGCCTGCATGTGGAATGGAAGACAAAGGTCCCTCCCAAATGCTAGGTTTCATTGGGATCATCTAGGGAGCTTAAAAAATTAACAGCTGCCCAAGATATATGTTCCCCAGTGATTCTCACAGAGTGGGGCTGGAGTGGGCCTCGGGACCACGCTAATAGTCAAGGCTATACTGACTACGGCAGGGTCTGGGCCCAGTGGATTCTGATGTAAGGCCAATGTGCCCAATGCCTTGAGCTTGGTGCTCTGGGGCCATCCATCTTGCCTTCTTCTCTGCGCTCCCTCAATTCCTCACCTGCCAGTCACATCATTTCCCAGCTGAGAAACTCCCAACTGAAATCCAGCAGCTCCTTGTAGGAGCCTCTGTATCTTCTCATACTTGACCCCTCACCCCCACATATTCTAAGAACTTACCTTCACACACGTTAAAATGCAACCAGACTGTTTATTCTATTCATCCTAAACTTTCTCTGTGCCTGTACTCCTACTGCTCCCTTTCCCTGACCTGCACTCCTTACACCTGTCTATTTATTCCTGGATCCTCTGACGTTCACGTCCAATGCTGCCTCATCCATAAAACCCTTCCCAATCACTGCCCACCTCTTGCCTCCTTGATGAAATGATCCTCTCTTCCCCTGCAACCTCTACTCCATTTCTATTTGGGACACTCACCTATTTCATTCTTGTGTTATAATTTACTGAGTATATCCTACATTTCCAACTAGATTACAGGTCAATTTATGCAATTTTTACAACAAGCATGCATGAATACATGAATCCTCAAATAAACATACAAAAGCAAAGAGGGGGAAGGAGTACGGAAGAAGAATCAGTAAGACCCCACCTTCCCCTCTGCCTGCCAGGAAATATGAAAAGCGTCCAAACCACCAGCAGCCAGCCAGCCTACCATGTGCACAGGCAGAGCACGTGGGTCTCTGGTTGGTGGATCCCTGTCGGCATATTTGACTATGAAGGAACTTAGTTTATCTCCTTTGCTAGTGACACAGGTTTATTACTACTTAAATCTTTCGCTATGGCTTCTGCGCTGGGAGACGATTCCTTGGAGGAAAGGGGAGATGCTGCAAGACTGGCGGGGGGTGGGGGGGCTCCCAGACAGAGCAACAGGTGTTGTGTATATGCCCCCTTGGGTGGCTGTGCTATCATCCAATCTGACCAGTGAGCACATTGCTTAAAACTATTCCTTGATCTAAGAAAGTCCTACCTGATCGGGCCCCCACTTCTCTCGTGGCCCCATTGGATGCCATCCCCCCTCCTGTTCATGCTGCTCAGTCCCACAAACCACTCCCTCCAAAGTCATGTCTTTTTACTTTACGCTGCTCCCTCTACCTGGCATGGCTGCTCTATTCCTAAGCCTTAGCCTAAAGGTCACTTCCTCAGGGAAGTCTTCCCTGATCTCACAAGACGATGTCAGATGATCCCAGCGCAGTTTATAATGACTGTTAGAAAGGAGCCGTTGGACTTGGAATAGGTATTCTTTCTACGATTATTTGACCCAGACTTTTCTTTCTCACTAGATTTTATACTCCATGAGGGCAGCGAACGAAGTTTCCTTTTTTAGCTGCTATGTATCCCCAGCATCTGGCAGGCTTATGTATGGCACATATGGTGTCTAAATAATATCAGCGGAATAAACAAATTGAAATCCAGGGATATCCCTCTGTGTTTAAAACAAAAACAACAAACAAACAACAACCCCCCCCAAAACACAGGAACAATTAGGTATGGAAAAAATATGGGGATTTTTGCAAAGCCTCCAACTCTGTCTCCTCTCCCTTTTCTTGGTTGATGGATATTTTCTACTCACCCTCATTTCCCCACAGTAAGTCCTTAGATTTATAAAGCACTAAGCTGGTATTGAAAGTATCTCAGAGAACCATCACCAGTATCTGCCCCACTGTTTTAAGGGAAACATACTTTGCGTACCTACTCTATGCACATATTATCCTCCAGACATCTTAGGTTATTTGATTTTCTCAATGACCCCATAAATTTGTTCACTATTTTTATTTCACAAATGAGAAATATGAGAGTCAGACTAAGTTAGTTGGCCAAGATCACAGAACAAGTAATGGCAGGAATCTAACATTATTCAAGAGGTAGTCAATGGAAAGGACGCTGACCTGGCAATCAGGAGAGAAGATTTTTAGTCCATCTTCGACCACTCATTCCTTGGGTGACCTTGAACCAAGCATGTAATCTCTGAGTTTTGACTTCCCTGTATATAAGAATAATATCTGAAGATGAATTCAGACCAGGCCTCCCAAGTTTCTGAATAGGAATCAAGTACAGGCTGCTATAAAGAGCGATTATCCTGCCTCAATCCCCCTACCCTCAAGAACCAACAGATGGCCTTCTCTTCATTTGAAAATCAAACACTCCTACCAAGGTCAGTTGTGCCTACAAATCATTGTAGGCTTTCTTCTCCTGCACAAAATCTCCAGCTGGAAATCAGCTCTAATTCTTCCTCTTGCTCAGGCCTTGCTGTGAATAATATATTTTGAAAATGAACTATTTTGGGCCAAGAAATCTGTAAATCAGAGCTGATTCATCACTTTCACCATCAGGCTCTTGCTCTCCTGCTTCTTCTGCTTTGTCAGATGAAGACATTTTACCTCCACAAACAATTTCTCATTGGGTTACACGGAGAGTTTGCCTCAATATTCTTTGCCAAGGATTAAAAACATGAAGATGGATAGAGTCTAAAGAAATAAATGTGAAGTAAATAAAGCACTCAGGTGGGATAGGTGTAGTCAGTGACATAACCATAGTAGAACCAGAATGGAAAGCAACATGGCACCTGCCTTTCAATGTGCTGATTCCAAAGGCATCAATTCACGATTGTCCCAATTAATAAAGAAAAGGGAGATAAAGACTATTCCAGAAAATGTACAATTTAAAAACCAGCTCTAGTTAGTTTTAGAACTCACGTAACTCTAACCTGTAAGGTTTGCCTTTCTAACTATATTTTTCTTCAATAAATATGTACTAAAATGAATTTGCTGTGAGGAATTACGGAGATATATCCTTAAAAACATGCTAGGTAGAATCGAACAGCCAGTTTAAGAATAAAAGCAACTGCCATGGATGCTCATTTGTGGATTACTTTGAACTGGCCTGTTTTCTGAGAGGCACACACACACTCCTTCATAAAACCTCCTTCATTCAGTGGGAGTTTTAGATGCTGTATAAGAGAGAAATGGGATCACAAAAGTAAACCACTGCAATATTAGATGGGAAAGGTCAGCTTACTCTTGCTCTAGGTTATACCTTCTCTGACCTGTGGATTTTCTCTCTGTATCCACCTGCAAAGCTGGCATCTCCCTGTGGATGTCAGGCTGCTCAGACTCAGTCCCAAATTTACCACTACCTCCTCCACTCTCCAAACCTGCCTCTGCTCCCACTTCTCTTATTTAAGTTCCGAGGCCTGTATGCACACCACTGCCAAGCTAGAGACCCAGGATTCCCTCTGCACACCTCTCTCAGCTGTGCCTTGATGTAGACAGAAACACTACTGACCTTATTTCTAAAATAACATTCCATACGTCTCCTCCTTTCACTACATACGTTCTAAGCAGCCTTCATTCTGGCCACACACTGTCTCTCACCTGGATTAGTGTACTAGCCTCCCCCCAGACCTCCCTCCTGTCACTTCATCTCTTTGAAAGGGCCATACTCCAGCCACATCCTGCCTTCTCACCATGTCACATACCACATAACTTCTCCACACACCATAAAAATCCAAAGACAGAAAAAGACCTAAAAATACACACAGGGGCACCTGGGTGGCTCAGTGGGTTACACCTCTGCTTTTTTTTTTTTTTAAAAGATTTTATTTATTTATTTCACAGCGGGAGAGAGATC
>LNAC01000718.1:244026-304495 GCA_002007465.1 Ailurus styani | reverse complement strand
TGCCTCTCTGCCTACTTGTGATCTCTCTCTCTGTCAAATAAATAAATAAAATCTTTAAAAAAAAATACACACATACACTCACTCTCCCTCCATGTCTCTCTCTCTCCCCTCTTCCCAATACCAAAAAAACAAAAACAAAAACAAAATAACAAAAAAGTAAACCCTCAAAAAACCAAAAAACCAAAAACCACAGACAACACTAAGTACACAGAAATACAAGAACACAACCTCTAGTCACACTAACTGGCCAACCATTCCCCCATTCCATACCCTCCCTCACATTTCCCTATCTCTGCTTAGGATACTCTTTTCTTTTCTAAGATTTTATTTATTTGTCAGAGAGAGAGAGAGAGCACAAGCAGGCAGAGTGGCAGGAAGAGGCAGAGAGAGAAGCAGGTTCCCCACTGAGCAAGGAGCCCAATGTGGGACTCAATCCCAGGATCCTGGGATCATGACCTGAGCTGAAGGCAGCCGCTCAGCTGACCGAGCCACCCAGGCGTCCTGATAGTCTTTTCTAAGATAAACGTCCTTCACCATCACACAACCTGATCATGTCCCTTGAAGCTCTTATCCTTCCAAATCAAGTTCAAAGCCATTCTTGCCTCTATGAAACCAGCTGAACTTGTCCCCCTTCCTTCTCCATGCAGTCAGACCACTCTATGCATGCATATCCCAATGTACCAACAAGGTTTGTTAGCCTGCCTTCCCTGCTGGGCAATGAAATCCTAAAATGCAGAGAACTTAGCAGTAGAGCATGGGCTTTGGGGGCAAAAAGATATGGGCTAAAATCCCAGCCAACTCTTACCAACTTGGGAGAGTAAATTCTCTGAGCCCTCATCCTCTCATTTCAAAAACAGAAATAATCCATGACTGCATTTGTCATCATGAGCCCTGAGTAATGTACAGAACTATCAAATCACTATGTTGTTTATCTAAAACTAATAAAACATTTTATGTCAACTATACTTCAATAATAAAATAAAAGTAGAGACAACCCCATCACTAACTTGATAGGGTTGGAATCAGAAGTCAATGAAGAAGTCCAGAGTATCTAGCACCTAGTTATAATGTAATAAAATGGCAACCATTATTATTAAAACTATTTAGGTGCCTTGTGTCCTATATTCAACAAACGTTTAACACGTTTAACTGTATGAATAGATTTAGCTTTCAGCCCTTTCAACTTCATAAAAAGCACATAGACTGTCACACCAGAGCTTCCCAACATTTACGTGGGAGCAAAGCAAAGGAAGTACTAATATCCCCATTTCACTTGTGAGGAAATGCAGATTGAGAACATAAGTAATTTTGCCCAGGACATAAAGTCAGTTGCCCAGGTGAGACTAGAACTCAGCCTTCAAAAGTTGTATTACAGGTGTAACATCTTCTCACATTTTAGAAAACGAGCTCACCAGAAAATGGCATCTCTGCCCGGACATTTACACTGTGCTGGGTAATTTTTAAAACATCCTTATTTTACGAGAAAATTAATTGCTAAAATAACCAATCAGTAAGAACCAGAACAAGAACTGGCTCCCCAAATTAGAACAGAGCCTTGCAAATGAAAGCACAAGTTTGAAAAAAAAATCCTTTGGAAAACATAAATCAGATTAGTCATTCCCTTGCTTCCAAACCTGCTAATAACTTCACATTGCCTCAGAATAAAAATCACTCTCCTTGTCATGGCCTCTAAACTTCCACATGGTCTGGATCCTGTCTACCTCTCCTGCTATTCCGTCTTTACTCATTAGGCTCAAGTTGCACTGGCCTTCTGTTCCTCATACTCTCCAAGCTCATTTCTGCCTTAGGACCTTTGCATTTGGTATTTCCTTTCAGAGAGTCCTCATTCCCTAGATTTTACCCATCTTGGTTCCATTTCGTTATTTAGGTCTTTGTGTCAAGACTTTCCCTGTCCACTTTATCTAATGTGGATTCTCCACTGCCCACAGTTTCTACTATATCATTAACTTGCTCTAATCTCTTTTTGCCATTTATCACCATATAAAATTCTTATTTGCTTTCTGGATCCTACTCCCCCCCCCGCCACGATAACAGCTAAAAACCATGTTGATCTTGTTCATCATTTTATCTAGTGCAAGAACACTGCCTGGTACATAGTAGGTATTCAGTCAACACTTGCTAAATGGATAAATACTTAAGCTTCTTTTATCACCAGTAAAACACCAGGAAAGATTCTTCCATGCATTTATAATCTAGACTGATAGAAGATCCTTATAACTAAAAGCAATACAGTCCCTAAATATGAACTCACAGGAAGAAGTAAACCAACACTAATCATAATTCTTACGTCTTTCAGAACAAAGGACTCTTATTTTTATTTATGTCCAAGGAAAACGGAGTCTTTTGGCAAAGGAAACTGGAGACACTCCCTCCATTTGAACCAGGAGGTCACACATGCTTCTTCTGCAGCCTGGAGCTCAATTCCTTGTTCTGGTTTGAATTTGGAGATGTTATCTGACAGCCAGAAGGTCAGTTCTTATGGTGGACTTTCTCTGTTGCTAGAGAGGTAACTTATAGGACTTGTCATATGAAGAGCAAAATGTGTATCAAGAGGGAAAGAGGGACCTTTAAAGTAATTTAATTTCAGGATTAACTTTAGAATGATGTAGAAACTTCATTTCTAATGTTATGGTGCCTAATCCACTTGAAAGTTAAAAATCCTGAAAAGTGATTTAATTAGCCATACCAAAAACACATTCTTCTCAAGCAGAAGGATGAGATGATCTTTCTCCCTATTCTCCTGAATTTTCCTCCTAACATGAAAAAATAACAGTATCCATAGCCTACCTGTAACCTAGCACAGTGACCGCAAAACCCAGCAGAACATAAGTCCCTATTGCCTTATTTCAGGTTAATTTTAGAAATCAAAGTCGGAAAAGACTCAATCAAGCTTATGCTGAAATGATCCTTGCTTGTAAGCAAGCAAGTACCATCTGAAAGTTAGGACTGGGAATCGATTTCTTTCCTGGATCTCTGGGGTTTGGTGCACATGTGAAGTGAATCCAGGCACAAACTCCGAGCTCTCTCCCAACAAATTCCATTTTCTTCTTCCTAATTTTTAAACAGCTGAACTACACATTTTTGTTTATCAGATGCCATAGGAAGTTATAGAAAGCAAAGTTTGTATTGGATGTATGTAATTACGTCAAATCTGGTAACAGTATAATTTATTAAAGATCAAAGAGCTTGGGTGCCTGGGTGTCTCAGTCGGTTAAGCCGCTGCCTTTGGCTCAGGTCATGATCCCAAAGTCCTGGGATCAAGCCCCGCATCGGGCTCCCTGCTCAGCAGGGAGCCTGCTTCTCCCTCTCCCTCTGCCTGCCGCTCTGCCTACTTGTGCTCTCTCTCTCTCTGTCAAATAAATAAATAAAATCTTTAAAAAAAAAAAAGATCAAAGAGCTTATTGAATATGAGGACATTTCTATTACAAAAGCCAGAACATAGTTTCCTTCTCTTATCCCAGCTTTAAAAACCAAATAGAGAGGTGCTTGGGTGGCACAGTCAGTGAAGCATCAGACTCTTGGTTTCAGCTCAGATTGTCATCTCAGGGTGGTGAGATGGAGTACCACATCATGCTCCATGCCCTGCTTAAGATTCCCTCTTCTTCCCCCTCTGCCCCTCCCACTTATACTCTCCCTCCCTCTCTAAAATAAGTAAATTTTAAAAATCAAATAGAGGGGCACCTGGATGGCTCAGCCAGTTAAGCATCTTCCTTTGGCTCAGGTCATCATCCCAGCGTCCTGGGTTGGAGCTCCATGTCAATCTCTCTGCCCAGCAGGGAGTCTGCTCCACCCTCTATGCTCTCTCTCTCTCTCATGTTCTATCTCAAAGAAATAAAATCTTAAAAAAAATCAAATAGAGATTCATGACATGGAAAAAAAATCAAAGGGAACATACCCAAATTGGTGCTTATAACTCACATTGCCTCAGTTTATGTTCCTCATGACTACCTCTTGGGTCTAAGAACAATTAGGGCAGATATTGCTTGTTTAGCATATATGTTTTACTCTTTCTAATTTATGAGCCAGTTTTTAGGCTACTTAGGTACCTTCTTCAAAAGCTACAGGATTAGCATCTATGGATTTCCATTTGGTCCTTATCATCACAGAGAGGAGTCAGCCATACTTTGAGTAATTGAGTTTGGGGAAAGGCACTGAATAAAAGGGGGAAAAGGGGTTACACTAAAAAAAGTGACTCATGAAACTCAACTGTGGTAATTATTGAAATGGGCTTTAACAGAGATGGAAGAAAAGCTGTATGAAGGCACTTCACAGTAATTAATTGAGCCTCTCCTCATTCTAAATTGAGGAAAAATTAAAAAATCAATAATTTCAAATGTGTCATACTTATTGACACTAATGAAACCTCCTGAATAAGCATTTAATGCAACTCCACTGCTATTTTAAATTTACGTTCATCACTGAGTGAACATTACAAGGTGAGGTCAGCTCCCTTGGGCTTTGCAGAGCTGATGCTATCAAACAGACAGCACTTTGTTCAAGCTGTATATGGAACAACCCTTTAGAGAGTTGCTGAGCTGTCCCAGGTGCTGAAAAAAGCTGTTCTTTCCCCTTTGGTTCAGCAGGAGACACATACTCAGAAGTGACATGATATCTCATAGTCCAGTTACCCACACGTACATGTTTATTTGGGGGGGGGCGGGCAGACTCTCCTAAGACTCCGATTTCCTAGGAAAGCTGTAGTTTTATTATGCTCTCTCGGTGGAGTCTCTCACTTTACTCTTTTTCAGGTATTAATAATCCCATTGAAATATATTAATTTGCACATGCCTGCTTTTTTTCTCTGTAATGTTAAGTATTTTACTCGAAATAAACAGCAAACTCAAAACCTGTGGAAATACTTACGGACCTGTTGGGATATTTGGTTTCAAATTTAGGCTTCATTACTTATTAGCTGGGTAGCTTGGCTGAGTTAAGTTACTCTGTGCTGTGTCTCCTTCTCTGTACAAAGAGGTGAGTATCACCCAGTCACTAACTACTGGGGAGGGTCAAAAGGCAATGGTGTATTTCAAAGTGCTCTTCAAACTGAAACATGCTATAAAATTATAAGGATTTATTGTATCACAAAGTTTTTTCTGTATCACAGATATTTTTTAACGCAGCACTCACAATTTAACTTTTGTTGTCTCCTTCAGCTCAGAATGGGTCTATGAAAATTAACATACAATATCATGCCTGGGGAATCTTAGGAGTAAGGAATGTACAGAGAGACTGACTCAGAAGAAGGTATAAAAGTTGGAAACTGTAAAATTCAGACTCCACTAAATCACTGAAAAAATTAAGGTCCAAACTCTCAATCATCTCCTGGGTCAACATCAGCTCCTCTCCAGTGCTTCAGCATTCATTGATACAATGCCCCAGTTAGCATGCTACGTATGCACAGATTATCCAACTTAATCTGAATATTCACATTTTGCAGATACAGCAACTTGTTTTGGATTAATTAAATAACCTGCCCAAATAAAGGAAAAGTGACAGAGTCAACATTTAAAGCCAGGTTATTCTGAATCTAAAGCTTATTCTCTTAATAATCATGTCCACAGCTCCCTAAATCTGAATGGGTCCTTTGGATGTAGGTTAACTTAGAAGTTGGCCAGAATTTCTTGGGTCTCATACTAGAGCAGAACTTTTAAGAATACATCATCTAACACACTAGAAGCCATAATGAAAATTTGGTTTTTTTGGAACAGGGAGAAATTTACTATAATCTTTGCCTTGTGAATGCTAACCTGATGTAAGTACCCTCGATTATATGATGCAACAAATCAGAAAGGGAATAAACAGCAGTCACAAGAGCAATGACTTACAAATCACCTAACCAATGAGAAGTTATTATCCATAAAGGAATATTACAAAGGGATCACAGAGGAATTCAAATAACATGTACTTTTATTTTTTTCCTACCAGATCTTAAAACTCAACCTTAATAGTTACATTTTAAAATTTTATTTATTGTGCAAATCCTCTTTCTGCTATTTAAGTCCTCTCCATTTTTTTAGTCCTTTCCATTCTTAAAGAACTACTTGATATTCTCCTTCCTGCATGACTATCCACAGATGGCTCTAACTCATAGTAATTTAATTTTTGTCTGTATTAATATCACTTCCGCCTACACCAAATATTACGCAACAAGTAACCTACTGTCCTCAGTAACTTTTTCTCACATATTTAATATATATTAATAAGATATAATTAAAACATTTGTACTTTATTTCTCCAGTCTTATTGGAGACTGACTCATAGTACGTGCTTAATATTTGAATTGAAGTTGGCACTTAACTATACTTGACTGAAACCGCTTGCTGAATTGCTTTCTCCCCATCTGCTTATGGATCCCATTAGATCCACAACGTGGAGGCTATTTGTGTGTGTGTGTGTGTGTGTGTGTGTGTGTGTGTGTGTGTGTGCGCGTGTGAGATACTTGCGAATGTATCTTTTGTGCCAAACATATCACAGGAGCTTATGCATGTCATTGGAATAAAGGAAGGAATGAATAAATGAGCCAGCTAAATTGACAGGGATTATTATCTTACACTGAAAGCCCACACTCCCACCCTGACCTCAACAGCTATTTGTAGGAAATTTCAAATCTAGTTCAAGTGGATAAATTATGTTCCTAAATGAATTTATTTTATTTGACAGGAGAATCACTTTCAAAGAACCATGGGAGATAAATGCTTGAAAATTTGGTTCCCAAGTATATATAAAAAAGGCATTATGAATCTTAAAAACTTATATGGGAATAAAAGGGAAAGAGCACCCAGAGTACATCAATTATTTTCTCAGTGTTTTATATCAAGAAAATGCTGAGGCATTATACCTCAGCACAGAGCTAAAAAGAAATTTGTATGAACCCTTTTCAAAAGCATGCAAGGCGTTAACTTCATATATTTACAATACATATATTTGTATAAATACATATGTTTAACATTTATTCAAATAATATTTACTGCAGTAGGTGCTGGGGTTAGACAACTGAACAAAAACAGTATGTTCCTGACCTCACAGAACCTACATTCTGACACATAATGAGAAAATAAAGCTCTCGTCATTCGTTTATACAGGAAGTGTTGTTAAAGAGCCAATTCTGGGCATAACACTAGATTTTTACTTTTTTGGCCTTGCTGCATCTCCGATGTTACTGGGTGTAGAGCAGATGACACAAGCAGTTAATCTGATTTAATAAATCCTTTAATTCTCTTGGTAAATACTAGAAAAGCAAGGGGATCATGGAGAAAGAGGGTCCAGAAATAGACTTTAATCCCTTTTTCCATCATCTTCCTATACTCTGAAATAGAAATACTGAGACAGTTCCTTGAGAGAGCAATCTCAAGCTTTGCTTGGAAAAAGAAATGGGAATTTCCAGGGATATATTTGGTATGTGCATGCATGTGTGTGTGCGTGTGTATGTGATAGGCAAGGATGTTTCCTTTCATGGCGGGTGTCCTGGCCCCTGCAATGGTCACAGTTCAAGGGGTTAAGGAGCAACCCTCTCCTGGCATGGTCATGCAGATCTCCATGAATTCTGCAATCCATGATGCACATTCTTTTGTTCAAAGTACCCCCTCCCCTTTACTTTGTTGTGATTTTTCTACTATAATCTCAAGTATTACTTTTTTTCTAAACTAAGACATTCTCTTGCAATTTTACATGTAGTGTCTGGATTAATACTACAGATTCACAAGACATCCTCAGGGGGAAACTTAGGTATCAAAAACCGTATCAATAAGTGACACCTACAAACTAAAATCAGGGACCGATGCATTGCTTTAAAAATGCTCCTTATTTATAGATAGCTTAATTGAATTAAGTGCCAAAGAATGTACTGCTTTCTTTGTAATGAGTTTTTATGGTCTTAGTCTTTGGAAGCTCGGATTCCATCTGTGACAGCAGACTGTGGTAGAGTTGGGCTATTAATAGCTGCTGGTACACACTTACTCAGAGCTAAGAGGCCCAGGGCTGTAGAGACAGCCAGATGGAGATAATACCACAGGGTGACTGTATGGACAAAAAGATGATCTATTTTTTTTTCCAACACAAAACAGACAACACTAAAACCACTACAATCCTGTTTTATTGCAAGCCAAACTCTTGGAGGAAATTTTTTTCTCCTAATTCTCAGGACTGCTTCTAAATCACATGTGATTTATCACTGTTTCTGTTGTTCAAGTAACTCCTTACATAGGTTACAAAGACCGAAACATCCAGGTGGGTTAACAACCTCAATTACTAAAATGAAATCCTGACACAGACATCCTGTTTCCTGATACAGAAAATCAGCAAGAAGGCAATTTGGCAATTATTCAAGGAAAAGAACTGTGATATGGGACAGTCTTTTAAATAAAAAAACGTTTTCCCTTACAGAGAAAAAGGGACAAAAAACCAGGATGAATAACAGAGCAGAGATTTCCTATTATGAAGAAAAGATTCCTGCCCCCCCCCCAAAAAAACTGGTTAGTGTGATCTAACATGATTATGGTCTTAGTTCATCCTTATTTTAATGACAGTAAGAAAATACACTGCAAGACAAGAGTTTACATAGCTACCATATGTAACGTCATGTTGTGACTTGGGCCTAAGTGTAATCTACACCAATCTTTTTTTTTTTTTTTAATTTATGATAACTTGTCAGGTAAATAAGAGGAAAAAATTATTTTAAATATGTGATTTGTCACAAAAGTGGTTAAATTCTATTTTGGTGGGGTTGCACAAAATGGGGGTTTTAGGTTTCCTAAGTAAAGAGATATTAATGGGAATGCTTACACATAATGGAAAACAGTATCGGTAAAAAATGGGCGAGGGACCAGCACATGATCTTGTCTGATCTGCAACAAGGGCAGAATCACATTGTTCTCATGAAGACAAGCCCAACTAAAGGCAAGAGGTACAGCTTCAGCTAAGAACTCGTTCTGATGTCACACTTTGAGGAAATTCCAGGGGGAGAGTGAAGTACTCTTTTTCGTAGACATACCACAGGGAGCCCGTATTTCATAGAAATACCATTAGAGAGTCCTCAAAGTAAAACAAGTAAAGCCAATCTATACAGAAGAGACAAGGTGGTCAGTTCAAACAGATGGATACGGTATCTGGGATGTTTCAAACTGTATCAAGAATGTAGAGTCCATCCTATGAACCCCCATTCATTCAGGTAACTAGCCTTACTTTACAGGGAAGTTCTTTCCTTTTTAAAATCAAAAGTGGTCCATCATAAAATAATGATAATCTATTTTTAACATGAACAAATTGGTTAATAGTTTAGGTTCTAGAGCCACACTGCATTGAATTTACCGTCTATGTCTGCATCTTACTAGTTGCTTAAAACTGGGCAAATTTCTTAACTTCAATAAACCGCTATTTTCTCATCGATAAAAAAGGTACAGCAGGATTGTGAGGGTTAGAGAAGATATTCCATGCAAGACTTACTGCTTGGTGCCTGGTGTATGGTTAAAACTCAACAGATGCATTTCCTTCTCCCTCCTTTTTCTTTATGATTTCTTTGTACTTTGTATTACTACTGCATGTATAGTGCTTCTAAAAGTTAGAAAGATCTGGGGGCAATTCCTTACTTGGAGAGGCTCTGATCAATACTCTACAGTTTAAAAAAAATACTCTAGTTTACTCATCTATTAAATAAAGTTAAACATATCTACCTTATAGGACTGTGAAGGTAAATGAGATAATTCATGTCATATGCTCAACACTCTGTCACAGGCTAACTCTGGTTTGGAAATTATCTCTTATGATTTCACCATCATAATCCTATCCTTTCAATAAGGTTGATGTGGCACTTAAATGCAGTAATCTATACAAAGCAGAACCACAGTGCTTGAACCTTAAACATTAGTTCCTTCTTCTTCCAGCTTGGTTAGTTAGCCTGCATGTATCGTTCATTATATTTATGGTGTCTTCTGTATTCCAGCTTTAATATTTATTGTTTCCCAGACCATTAGGTGACTTGCTACTACACTATCATTTCACAGAGCAGCTGAGGTATATGCCTTACATGCTTTCTGCAAACTAGAGATAGGAGATACTACTCATCTTCACTGTCACCCTTTTGTTAATATCAGAGCGCTAACTCCTTAAAACAGCCCAGATACTTCCAGCAGATAGATCATGAGCTGCTTTTGCTTCTTACTTCATTTGCAGCATTATTGTTTTTTCATTTCTAGATTACCGTTCCTTCATTTTTAGCATTATCTCTTCTAAAATTTCCACATTAGCTCATCACCTTCAAATACCTTCAGGACTAACGTATCAAGCTCATCAAACAGAATACTATACAGACCTGTGCAACGTGCAAGGCTTTGAGTGAGCACATTCTACAAAGAGATTTTTTACCTACATTCCTAAACAGCGGGGAGACTTGGCTGTGCGGCTTTCCCTCTCCTGCAATGTTTACTAACTAGCTAATAATTCATTGTCATCTTTAAGCTTTCACTAGTCACAGCAAGAGTACATGCAAGGATCTAAGTAAGCTAAGTTCTCATCAGGATGCCTTGAAACAAAACCTGTCTGTACCATTATACAAAACTCCCCAGCCTGGTTGAAAACTGGCAGTAGAAACATGGCATTTTCCAGCTTGACTTTGCCTTCAGCCTGACAAGGCAGTGTCTAACTTCAGGGCATTCAATGGTTATGAAATCTTGACACTTCACCTACTGTGGGAATGACATGTTTAAACAGTTTCTCCATTCTCCCAGGCATTTTCATATTAAGCTTTGGTGAATGGAAAGTAATGAGATGGACCATGAAGTGCTCTGTCAGGCAAGTAATGCCTCCCTCTCCCTCCTTCTCTTTCTTCCTCTCCCCCTATTCCTGTCTCTCTCTCTCCCACCGCCGCCCCCCCCAGTCTCCTCCCAGTAGCACAGCTGACAACTTCAAACATTTATTAATATCGATCCCCTTGTCTTCTAACAATCAATAGTGAATGTCCTAAGAACCAAATAATATTCAATGTGCAGAACTGTATTTATTTTCACATAATACTTCAGGGAAATTAGAGACAACTCATTATATGAATCTGTTTATCTTTTTAAGATTAAGAAATGTCTACTCCTTCTACACACATTCCAGGGTTTTAGATAATACACTTCTAAAATAGCCCTGGGGAAATGATCTTATTATCTTATTACTTCTCTGGTTACATTAACCTATTGTCTAATGCTTTCCTTGGTAAAATATGATTTTAGGATATCTAGACTTCTTAAAAGGATAACTGCTATAGATAGTAAATTGCTTGTCTTCTAATAATAGGAGTAGCTAACATTTTTGAGGGCTTGCGATGAATGCACTAGGCAAGATATTAGGTGTTTTACATACAAAATCCACTTCATTCTCAAACTAACTCTATGGAGTTAAGTCCCATTATTATCATTCATGTTTTATACAGATAAAGATATGGATATTTTGAAAGTATGGTGACTCAATTAAGGTTGTAACAAATTAGTGGCAGAACTAGAATTTAGAGTTATTCTATTTGAATCAAGAGCCAAAGCTTTTAACCACTGCTTTACAGATCTTTCTTGGTGAAATGTACTACTGTTTTGGTCTACCTATAAATATTACACTTAACTAACCTCCTTGTTATTCAGATCTCATTAGCAAGGCACAGAGCTCCAATTGGTGCTCCAATACGGATAGCATTTCCATATAAGAAGTTCTAAATCTTTACAGTTTTCAGAAAGGCCAAGTGCTTTGGTTTGTCATCCAAAAGTAGACTACAGATATCAAAATAAAAGATGATCTAAAACACTTCTTAAGGATCTGTTTAGCCCTCTGTAGTCACAGTCTGGTAGGAAAATAATGCCTAATAATCATTCAATCTAGTATTTATTTTTTTTCATTTATTTGAGAGAAAGTAACATTAAAATATTCCTTTAAGAACTTAGCAAGAAACTAGAAATTGTGAAATGTGGCCAAACCAAGTACAAATTTCAGAGATTGTTCTGAGTTCCCAGTCTACTGCTTTGTAAGGCAGCATGGAGGCCAATTCCACAGGTGAGTGAACCTTCTCCCTCCCCTCGAGGCATTTTTATTTTAAGGAAGATGTGCATCTTGGGTACGTCACCTGTCAACATTGAACTTGGGGAGGAATGACCGCTGCCCCACATCCCTCCTTCCCCTCAAGTTTGTAAGACTGGGAGAATTAGAACATTGCACAAAACCTTAGAACTCAGTATACTGCAGCCCTTGTAGTCTACAGTTGAGTCAACAGAGGCCCACAGAGGTGGTGAGTTGGCAGAGCTGGGCCAGACTCAGGTTCCAGTCCTATGCATCTACTAGCAAGCTGTGCTCACTCGCTAGTGTAGGCAGTACAGTGCAGACAACTGGTACAGGATTCATCACTTGTGAATAAGGCCGACAGAATGTCCTCTCTGCTTCATGTTGTTCACCAGATACTGACTGCTTTATTTAAGGAAAACAGATTCTGCTAATTCTGCCTCAAACATATCCTGTATATTTTGTTATAGCCTAATGATCTGGTTGACCAGCTCGACCAGGCGTTAAGTAAACTATGTGACCTTAAGTAAGTAGCAAAACCTTCCCAAGCCTGCCTAAGAAAGTAGTGACCATGCCACCAACTTCATGGGGTTACTTGTGATGTATACATGCAGTAATTCATATTTAATACTTAACAATATGTCTAACACATAATAATCACTCTTATTTTATTATTATTTTGCTACATCATCACAAGAAATTCACTATTAGGTCAATAAGTAATTCTGTCTCCTACTCCCTGCCCATTCAGTTGCCAATAAACCCACTGCAGTTAAGACATCACTTGCTAGATCTCAAATGGGCAAAGAAATTCTAACTCACTCCCCACCCCCTTGGATTATGATCTCTTGTAGAACCAGCTATGATGTATAGTTTGGCTGTGGCCCCTGAAATGTCTCCAGCTAACATGCTGAGAAAGGTCTACCCATAATCGTATGTACACCCAAGTATCCAATGTAAGGATATTCTGTCAAGATAATAAATAGTATTATAATCTATGGCAAAATTTGCATTCAATTTCTGGTTTCCCTTGTTTAAGGGTACTGAGTCAGAATGAGAGAGGACTCCAAATTCCAGCTAACTGTACTCTTGCTCCTATTTTGTAGAGTTGAGCTGGCCTTGTTGAGCTACTAGGGTAACACTGTTTGCCTATACTCCTGAGATGAATCCTTTAGAGACTGCTGCTCTCCCTACTTCTGGACCTTTCAAGGGGATGGTGCCTTGGAGGTTCTATGGCTTTGCCTAATGAGCAACAGCCATGTTTCTGTCATCTGCAAAACACAAATATTTGTGGAACTCTGAGAATTCATCCTTGTAGAGACAAGTCATTGCCAAAGGTCACAGAGAAAGCTGCAGACACAGATGTAGTATTAGGACATATTGATTAGCCTTCTGGTTAGAGCTTTATTATGTAATTGACACAATACTATCTTGGTGAGGTAGGGTGACATTTTGACAGTTTGCAGTCACTGAGCTTGCCCTATGCATCAAAGACAGTGGAAGACCATGTTTCTCTCAAGTTCGTAGGCCTCAGAATATAGCTTCTGTCCATCTCTCCATCCATCCAATAAATATGTATTGAAGACTTGGTATTATGTGCTATGATAATAGCAGCATAATAATAATGGTAAGTAGTACGCTGGAGTTTATAATTTAGAAGTGAAAATAGTCCATATGACAAATATGTGACAGGCATATAGGTGCAGGCAGAATAAACTGATGTGGCCATAATGTGGTACAATGAAGTACTAGGACAGCAGTGTCCAATAGAAATAAAATGTGAGCCACATATGTAATTTTATATTTTCTAGTCACCACATTGAAAAGTAGGGAAAAGTCCAGATGAACTTAATATTACCTCTTATTAATTTTACATCCTATTTATCTTATACTTTATTTAACACAATGTATCCAAAATATCATTTTATATGTAATCAATATTAAAACATTACTAATGAGATATTTTACCTTTTTTTCGTATCTGTCTTTTAAGTCTGGTGTGTATTTCACACTTATAGGACGTCCCAAGTAAAAGAACCAAAAATCAAAAGCACAGTAACCACAAGTCACATGTGTGGTGACTGGATAGCATACTACTAAGAAGCTCAAAAGAAGGAAAAATTGCTTCTAGAATAGAGGAAAATGGAATCAAAGAATTTGACTTATGAGGGATTTGGATATCTGAGCTTATTTCCCTAGTGTGTTTGCTCCCTAGTCCCATGTCTCACTCTGCAGTAAAAGAATGTGTTACTCAATGTTTTATGAAACCCTTGTGAGAAGATTCTATATTGTATCCCTAACAGCGAGCTTAGCATACACTCATGCTGGTGTTCATGTCTTTACCCATTACATTAATATATGCAAGAAAAATAAAAATGGTCCTACCACTTCCCCAATTCCATGTTGTTATTTTGCACACAATCGAACATTTGTAATGATGTTGCAAGGAGGCACTAATACCTCCATTTAATAAGAGAGAAAGCTAAAGCATGGATTTAAGGATTTCTAAAGCTTATCACACTAGAAGGAAGGGAAGGAGAGGAGTACCTGCACACAGACCTAATAGGAGGAAGAACATTTAGAGACTAGATTCCAGGGTGAGCCGTAGCACAGATTTAAGGTGGGTATGGGAACAGGGCTCAGGGTACATGAAGTGTCTGCCCTCCACTGCATTCTGAGAGGTGGGGGGGGGTACTAATGTATTTAAGACTAATTAGCTTATTCAACAAATCTTACATGGTATTTTATGTTTATTTTTCCCTTGGCCTTTATTCTGTCTCTCCAGGTAAATTTCCTTAAAATAGTAAACAAACTCCTAGTTTTCAAAGGCACAGGACACTTTGGGAAATGAGAATCAGAGATACACCTGTCAGAAGAGGCACTGGAGATTTAGCCCAGTCTTCCCCCACCTTCAACATTTCTGAAAAATGGACATCCATCCTCCCCGTGTAAAGACCATCTCCCAGGAACCAACCCTTCCACTCTTGACAGGCTCAACTCCAGAAGAGTGTTCCATATGCTGATGGCTACTCTTCTGCCCTTTAACTTCTAATTAGGAGCTGGCTTTACTCATGCCCTACATAATCCTCTCCCGCACACAGGCATCACATGCCTCATTTCTGTGATGCTGGAAGGATAGCAGAAAAGCAAAAGGGACTTGGGACTCAAAAAACAAAACAAAACAAACCCACCAACCATAGATTCAAATTGAGTCCTAAAACACAGATGCAATTTCTAAAATCTTTAGTAAAGCTTGTATTTGTGTCAGCTAGTAGGTTAAAGGTAAGCACTAGAGCTTGCTTGTCCTTACAAAACTTAGTATTTTCTCATTGCTACTATAGCTTAGAAAAAGACTTACTAAATCTGCTGACCATGCTAGTCATCAGCATCTTGGAGAGCCAGCATTCCATTAAAAACAGGTCTACAAACTGGAATGATAAAACAAGATATAGTTCTAATTTGCTGACTTCTTGGCTGTATTTGGACAGCCACCAGCTCCCACCCTAGGGTGGAGAGGAGAATAGAATGCAAATAGTGTCACAATTTTTGTAATTTTATTCACCCTTCTTTCCAAATGTTTACTTTTGCTTCCTTGGGGTATCATGAAGAGTGTGTTATAACACGATAGTTTTGAGTTTTTGCCAGAAAGTCAAGTTTATCTTTAGCATCATCTCTGGGCAAATAGCACAAAGGAAAATAATGTTTGGGACCAAATCTTGAAAACTTGAGTCTTGAGTAGCCTTAGCTGAAAGAGCAGAGAACTAAAAAGAAAAGCCAGCAATATTGGCTCTGTTTTTTTCCCTACAAGAATGTCTAGTTAGAGGAGAGGCAGTAGTAGAAAGAGGATGGGTTTCAAACTCACACTTGATCAGTTGCTGACTCACTGAGTACCCCTGCATGAACTTAATCCAATTAATTGAATGATTCCTCTGTGCCAGGCACTTCATCCTTAAAGACCTCTCTGAATCTGGTTGTAAATTGAAAGGAGGAATATATATTACTATTTGCAGGGCTGTTATAATTAAAATGAGATAACATATGTAAAATTACAAAGCTCAGTCCCTAAGCACATAGTAGTCATTGCTTAGCAAATCTTAGTTTCTTTTGTCTTCAGAATAACTGAATAAATTTCTCTTTTGAGTTAACTTTTGATTTAAAAAGAACAGCTCTAGAGGCACCTTGGTGGCTCAGCCAGCTAAGTGTCTGACTCTTGCTTTCAGCTCAGGTCATGCTCTCAGGGTCCTGGGACTGGGCCGCCTCGGGCTCTCTGCATGGGCTCCCTACTCAGTGGGAAGTCTGCTTGTCTCCCTCTCTCTCTGCTCCTCATTCCACGCTCTCTAAAATAAGTTTTTAAAAATAAATACATAAAAACACAGCTCTAGTACACAAACAAAAATAAAACTAATAGTTCCATAAACCTAGACACTCCTTAAATACCCCCAAATCTTTTTTGGGAAGTCCATCAACTATGACAACGAGACTTCAAAAATCAGTCACAGATACGAACTACATCCAATAGTCCTATTTTGACTTTAATTTGGTTTTATGCAAAACAAAAATAAATTGCTTTTCTTTCCATTTCCAGCAAGTATGGTGTATGTAGCTGAAAAATCAGGATAAATAAGGCTGAAACGTTAGAATCGCTCTTTCCAAGTTATCTATTGATTGCCTGTAATGTGTGACGCATTGTGATGAGATCAGAGTAATAAAAGAACAAATAGGTCCCTGAACTGACCGAGCTTATGCTCTACTGGGGGAGATGATGTCTGCCCTCCAGAAGGCGAGAAGAAACAAGACCAACATGCTTTAAATTCATGTGACCAATATCCTATTTTATAAACATGAAAATATGAACTTAAGTCTCTAATATAGGGATGATTCAGAAGAGATTGACATGGTGAGGTTTTGCTTTTTGTTTTGTTTTTTGGTTTTTTTTTGAAAAAAAATGGGATTTGAGCTGAGACTTTTGAAGATTAAGGAAAATTATTCAAGGTCTTCTAGTCTCTTTGAAGATAGAATGTACCAAAACTCAAAACAGCATCTATTTACAACAATGCCTTCTATTCTTGAATCCCTATTGATCTCTGTCAACCCCATAATTATTCACTAATACAAATTCTACCTGGGTTTTCTCAAATCCAGAAGAAAGCTAATTGGTTTAGATATCACTGCAATGTTTTTTTTTTAATATTTTATTTATTTGACACAGAGAGATCACAAGTAGGCAAAGAGGCAGGCAGAGAGAGAGGAGGAAGCAGGTTCCCCGCCAAGCAGGGAGCCCGATGCAGCCCTCGATCCCAGGACCCTGAGATCATGACCTGAGCCGAAGGCAGAGACTTTAACCCACTGAGCCACCCAGGCACCCCTCACTGCAATGTTTTTGAAGGAACTATTCAGTCCACCTGCCTTTGTTTCTCCCCCACCCATCCCCAATAAAGGAAGGAAGGAAAGGAAGGGAGAAAGAATTAAAGAATGGGAGAATGTGAAAAGAAGAAAAGAGAAAAGAAAGGGAGGAAGGGAAGGAAGGGAAGGAAAATTGGCCAGGTTTTTTTGTACTGCTTTTAATTTCTAATTTTAGAGGCTCCCCTATTTCTACCTCCCCAAATTCCCTATAAGCAGGAGGGGAATCACAACCCAGATAGCTGGTGCTTTCCCTTCTACTATCCAGAATGGGAATCAGATCTGGGTAGTAATGAAGAATTTTGATGTTAGAAAGCTTTTCAAATTGTAAATCCTATTTGGACTGGACAAACTTCACAGGTAAGCCCTCTCAGACAGGACTTCATCCATATTCACTAACCACAACATTCTGAGGCTATACCAACCACACTCCATTCTTGGCACAGAGCACAATATTCTCCCCTTAAGGTACTGCACATTAATGCCTCAGTTATATTCTGCACAATTGTCTGCCTCAACTTTCTTCAATCTTGTGAAATGCTTGATCAGCGAGAGAGATGAACGTCATGGGAACCTATGACTTCTCTGAAATTACATGGCCCATTTTATGTTCGTGGATTTCTTGGCAATTTTTCCCTATGGAGAAGGTCCTTAGCTTTCGTCAAATTCTCCAAGGGTTTTGTGAGTCCTTCAAACCTGCACTCCCACCAAAAAGTTTAAGAACCCATATTTTGAATCTGCCAGGATTGATTTTCGATTTGTACCATTTCCAAATGGCTATACTCCGACCATGAACTCAAATAAAAAAAATGACACACTTGAATATTTCAATGTTTTTCTGTGTTATAACAACCAAGTACTGATTGTTGGAAGGGTTAGTTCCTACACTCTCAATTGGGATATTGGATTAAAACAATTTTTAAATGCAAGTTTTTTCCCATCTTAATGCTTAAAAATGATCTGGATATCAGATTCTGTAAATAATGGACAACTGGGGTCTTAATACAAACATTTTTTATTAGCTATCTAATGATAGTAGTCTACTGAGCACTGCTAAGGGAAGTACATAAACCCATTACTTTGGAGCTTGCAGTCAAACTGTTTTTATCAATAAGGAAGATTATAAAACTATTCCACCCTCTTCTTCCCCAGCAGTGATAGAGTACAGGAAATTAGGTTTTAAATAGTCCCAAGGGAAATACATTCTCAATGAGCTCACATCCTATTTTATACATTCCTAGAAGAATGGCCCTAACAGTCTGTAAGATCACAAAATCATTGGTGTTCTCTCATGAGAGAAAAAGTACAAGTTAGAACATATAATTCCCCTCCCCATTTGGCTACAACTAACCATGTGACCCTCTACTTCTCAGCCTCAGCTTGTTCTTCTATAATTTGGAGGTAATTCTGCTTGCTTCATCAACTTTACAGCTATCATGACCATGAGATAATGATTTTTAAAATATATTGAAATATTATATTTGACCAAATAAAAGGTCATCTTTTTTCCCAGTCTTCTTGGATACTTTTTCCTTCTCCACACAAATGAACTGTTAGATGGACCCACCAAGATATCACTATGGATTTGTAGACATTTGTTTCAAGAGCAGCCAACGACTTATCTGGAAATCTGGAAGCTATAGGCAGGGCAGGAGACCTAGATGCCTAGCTCCATTTTGTGCAACCTAATATTTCTCCCTACCAAGGCAACCATTCTACATGCCCTCATCCTTCACACCCTGCTTGTCTGCCTTTCTTACTCATCAATCCTCTTTCCCTTTAGACATTAAGCCCATCAATTGTCCCTCCTGTCTACCATAACATGCCATTCAGAAAGCACCCTGGATGCTGAAAAATACAATTCCATTACAAAGAGCTCAACAAAGCCAGCTGGGTTTAACACCTACACATCTTTCTTTTCATCATTTTGCCTCTATAGAGGCTCCACAGATCTTTCAAATACCTAATTCCATCTTTCATTAATAACACTGTGAGATGTATAGAAGAAACTTTATTCCATCTTTGGAATTGACTTGACCAGTCAATGGACCAGTCAAGACCATCTTGAGTGAATTTTTACCTTTAGTCTACAAAGTAATCTGAAATTAAGGCAGTCTTCATAATCAAAAAGGCTTAGGAGCACCTGGGTGGGGTGCTGTTGGTTAAGCCTCTTAGTCTTGGTTTTGGCTCAGGTCACGATTGCGGGGCCATGAGATTGAGCCCTGTGTTGGGCTCCACACTCTGCATGGAGTCTGCTTGAGATTCCCCCCCCCCCCCCCCCCCCCCCCCCCCGACAAGCTCCCTCTCTCAATCAATCAATCTTTAACAGAAAAGATTTTAGGGTACTTAGATTAATATTTCAACTGCTTTCTATAGCTCACAAAGTCCCCTAGAGACCCCATCGCTACAGACTCGTCTCTTACCACACTCTCCCTTTATCAACCTTCAGCCATGCTCATTTTCTTTTGATTCTTTCAACATGACACAAACCTCAGGGCTCTTGCACATGCCATTTCCTTTACCTGACCTGCTCTTGTTCCAGTTTAGTGTGTAGCTGACTCATTTTCATCTTTATCTCCCAGTTTATGTCAACTCAACTGAGATTCTATAAAGCCATCTCACCACGGTTATCCAGTATCTCAGTCTCTCATGTATTTCATCACAGATAATTTACAATTATTGCACTTACTGGGTTTTGTTTTATTTTGCAGGTATCTTCCACAAACTTGTAAGTTCCAAGAAGGATAGGCACCATGGGGCTGGCGGGGGGGGGGGTTAGTTCACAATTAAAACACCAGTGGGTAAATCATAGCCCATGCTAATAGAGTAGGTATCCCACTACCATATACAGGGCACTCAGAAAAAACCTGTTGAGTGAAAGTAACAGGCTATTTGAATATGTACACTAAAGTCTGTTGGCATGTACATGTATTAAAAGAAGAAATGTTGACTATCTTGTTTAAAATTATATCTTCAGCAAGCCTAAGTCCAAAAACAATTACTGAGTCAGATTTTGGAAGCCCTAGACCAGATATGTCCAATACAGTAGTCACTAGCCCCATATGAATACTGCAAATTTGAAATGAGGTTAGTCTGAATTGGGTGTGCCCTAAAAAATACACACCAAGTTTACATAATGTTAATGTACATGCTTATAGAATGTGACAAAAATATAAAAGCTCTCATTTAAAATTTTTATTTGTAATTTTTATCTCTATCACATGTTGAATTTTTCAATGAACTGGATTAAATATATTAAAATTAATTTCACCTATTTTTTAATGTAGCTACTGAAAAATTTGTTATTTTTCACCATTTCTTTTCAAATTTTATTCACATTTAACTAATTAACACAGTGTATTATTAGTTTCAGAGGTAGAGGTCAGTGATTCATCATATAACACCCAGGGCTCATCACATCACGTGCCCTCCTTAATGTCCCATTGCCCAGTTTCCCCATCCCCCCCCTTCCCCTCCAGCAACCCTCAGTTTGTTTCCTATGGTTAAAAATCTCTTATGGTTTGTCTCCCTTTATGATTTTGTCTTGTTTTATTTTTCCCTCCCTTCCTCTATGCTCTATTTTGTTTCTTAAATTCCATATGGTGAATTCATATGATAATTGTCTTTCTCTGACTTATTTTGGTTAGCATAATACCCTCTAGTTCCATCCCCATTGTTGCAAATGGCAAGATTTCATTTTTTGATGGCTTCATAGTATTCCATTGTGTTTATATACCACATCTTCTTTATTCATTCATCTCATGATGGACATCTGGGCTCTTTGTGGTTTGTATTGTATTTCTTTTTTATTTATTTTATTTATTTTTCTTTTTAGAGAGGGAGAGAGAAAGCGAGAGGTGGGGGAAGGGCAGGGAGAGAATGCCAGGCAGTCTCCATTCAGACCATGAAGCCTGATGGTGGGGTTGGGGGGAGGGGGGCTTGATCTCACAACCCTGAGATCATGACCTTAGTCAAAACAAGAGTTGGATGCTTAACGAACTGAGCTACCCAGACGACCCTGTATGACATTTCTATTGTATGATCCTGGTCTAGAACATTCTAGAGTAAGTGTGATATATGCCTGTGGCTTTTTTTTTTTCAATTTTAAACTTTCTATAGTGATATATACTTGCGTATATACATGTAGAATTCTCAAAGTCACTACCTAAAATTCAGAGTATCACCCTACAGGTTTTTGTTTGTTTGTTTGTTTTTTAAAGATTTTATTTATTTATTTGAGGAGAGAGAGATCACAAGCAGGCTGAGAGGCAGGCAGAGAGAGAGGAGGAAGCAGGCTCCCCGCCGAGGAGGGAGCCCAATGTGGGGCTCAATCCCAGGACCCTGAGATCATGACCTGAGCTGAACGCAGAGGCTTTAACCCACTGAGCCACCCAGGTGCCCACACCCTACAGTTTTTTAAACCTTATGGAGATATTAAGAAATTATCCAGGTATTACATGCTATAATAAACCTGACTTCTAGGTAGAAAGAGATCTTCATAAAATTGTATGATTAGCATTTGCCCTATTGTTAGCCTTCATATCCTTTAACCCTACTTCCAGAGTCAGCACCATAACCTAGGCCACCATGATCTCTCACCTGTACAACTGAATTCACTTAACTGGCCTTCCACCTCCAATGGATTTTTTCAAACAGAGCAATTGTTTAAGAGTACAAGTCTTATATTGACCCCAGGATAAAGTGCAAATCCTTACTTCAGCCTTCAATTCTAGGCATAACGCTGGCCCTGCATCCCTCTCCTCTTCCTCCTCCTTAGACTTCACATTCCAGCCATTCTGAAATCTTTGAAGTTCTGGAAAGGTGCCATGCTTTCTTTGGCTTGGGAGCCTTTGTTCCTTCTGCTAGCACCCACACCCATCACCTGCCCCTCTTCTGTCTGGTCAGAGAAGACCGGTCTGTAGGATTCATGGGCAGGGCAACTCCTGGCCTCCATGAACCTCTCCCTTGCTGCCACCACTGCCACCGCCATCGCCACCACCACCAACAGAGACTCATGATATGCCAGGCATGTGCTAAGCATGTTCCCTGATTGTCCCATTTAGTCTTCACCATGAACCTGTGAGAAGACAGCAGCAGCTTACATGTACCTAGTACTGGGTGCCATGACTTGTTCTAAGCTCTTCACAGACCTTACCCCAGCCCCCAGGACAACACACAGAATTAGGTACTATTATCCTGTTTATTGATGAGGAATTAGTGCCCAGATAGGTTGGCTTGTTGCTGGGGGCTTGACCTCCCAGCCTATTCTGACTCAGGCAGGTATCATCACCATTTTAGAGAAGATAAAACAGAAGATCAGAAGGGTTAAGCAACGTGCCCAAAGTGGTCAAAGGCAGAATATGAAAGACCAATTAGAACCCCATTATGTTTCTCTCTAGGACCCTATATACTCTCCCAATATGTCTTACAATTGCCTACTAGCTTACTAGACTGTAAGCTTCTTATTCTTTAATTTTTAGAAAATCAGTTTTAGGTTTACAGAAAAAGTGAACAGGTAACACAGGGAATTCCCAAATACATCCTGCAGACTTTCCCCTATTATAAACATATCATGGTAAGGTGATACATTTGTTATAATTAATGGCCCACAGGTGTTAGTAACTAAAATTCATAGGTTAATTCCTATTTCCTCAGTTTTTACCTACTGTTCTTTTTCTGTTTTAGCATCCCATCTAGGATACCACATTATACTTAGTTGTCAGTCTCCTTAGGCCATTCTTGTTTGTGGCAGTTTCTCAGACTTTCCTTGCCTCTGGTGAGCTTCACAGCAATGAAGGGCATGGCCAGGTATATTGTAGGAGATCTCCCTACTGTAATTTGTCTAGTGTTTCTCTCATAAGTGAAGATGATGGAGGTAAGGTGCCATTTTCACTACATCACATCATGGGTCCCTACCATCAACATGACTTACGACTATTCATATGGAATTTCATCACCTGGATCAACTAGTGTTATTCAGGTTTCTCTTCTGTCAGTTTACTCTACCTGACCCCTCTTCCTATCTGTACTCTTTCAATAGAAGTCTCCATGTGCACCCCACACTTTGGGAGGAGTGGAGAGCTACACCCACTTGCTATGCTCCTTGAGGCTGGGCCATCTATATAATTCATTTGGAGTTCTGATTAGGAGATTTTCTGTCCTTTGTTAATTTATTCAATTATTTATTGATATTAGTATGGATTCGAGGGTATTGATTTTGTACTTTGATTTATAACCCAATACTACTAATACTACTACTTTCTTAAATTATTCCACCTAAGACATTAGCAACTCTTTAGGTTGGCTTCTCTGTCTCTTAGACATACTCCCATCGATGTCCCCTTTGACATATTCCCATCAATGTATTTTTCTTCCCCCAAGCACTTCCCCACATTTTGGCACTAAAAGGCTCCAGCCTCATCTTATAGATTTCCTTCCCCAGTCCTAGAATCAGACATTCCTGGAAGGATTCCCGGTTCCTTTCATTGGATAATGGTTTGAGAAATAAAGAGGTGAGTGCTAGTCATACCTGTTGCTACAAAGGTGTCATTTTTTAGGCTCTCTCAAATGACAAAGAAACATGTGTATGTACATAAGCCCATGCATATACACATGCTTATAAATATCTCTACATGTAATCACATGTATCTCTATAAAGTTAAACATGAGTTCTTCCCAATGTGTCCAACTCTAATTCATCACCACACAGATCATCTGAGCTCCTATCCTTGCCCCAACAGTCAGAAATGACTGAGCTTCGTAAAGACGATAGCAGTGCCTCAAACCATTGCTGTATCCCAAGGATAGTGTTTGGCACATATAAAGCACATGTGGACTTGTGGTCCCAATAATTTCAATTCTGGAAGGGAATACAGATAAGTCTGCAAATATTACCAAATACAGGTTTCAAAGACTAAAATCACAACAATTTATTAGGGGAACAGTGTAAGAGGGTACACTAACAAAGGTCTCATTTAAGTGTGTTTATTCAACTCTGCGAAGGGAAAATGACAGCAATACATCTAAGCTACACAAAAAGGATTCCAGCTTCCTTGAAAAGGATTCAAGTGGCATAAAATGGTTTGTTTCTCCACAGCAATTTACATGTATTAAAATAGATAATAGGCATAATCATTGTCAAAATAGAGCTTCCACCCTGTATAATGTCTTAATATATTCTCGAAGTTCCTGACAAACAGGCACAAAGCCATGGCAGATTAGACTCTAAGTGGAGGATCACTCTAATAGCACAGCAGAAAAACCAATCTCACACTTCTAGGAAGGAAAATAAGACCTGAGAACAGTCTTTGAAGGCGAAGGGTAAAGTACAAAGGGAAAGGTGCTAAAGTGGTGCATCAGCTAGAGGGGGAACTGGGCTCTAATGTGACACTCTGCATTAATGATGCTAATTTATGTCTGGGTAAGTGTGTGTGCATGACACAGAGGAAATCTGAAGAGGTCTCTATTATACCACGGTGGGGCTCATCTTCAATCTCTTGGAAGGGTACGTGCTGTACACTGGAACTGCCTCACATGGGCATACATTATGTAGATTCTGTGTCAGTTTTGTATGAACAAATCACTTGTCTCCTTAAATCTATTCTGGAGCATTTCCAATCTGTTCTTTACACTGCAGCCAGAATGATCTTTCTGAAAAACAAATGGGAACGCTGCTCCCCATCTTTCCCACATTTAAGCATTTTAACACTTGCTCCTAGGATTAAAAAAAAAATAATAGAGTCCTCTTCTCCCATCAAGGCTTGGCAAGGTGTGGCTTCTGTCTAATGCCGACCCTGTGAGAATTCAAGCCACATGGGACATCTTTCCCCTGCCTAGACACACAGTCTCTGGGCTAATACTACAGGGCCCTTGGTCATGCCATTCTCTCACCCTGAATCATGCCTCTTGCTCCTCTTCAACCAGCCTACTCCTACTATGGCTTCAGGATTTAATTCTCTCAGCCCTTCACCAGGGACGCTTTCCATGTCTGGGTCCAGTAGTTTTTACACACACTCATAGCACCACAGTGCCTGTCACAGTTACAATCGTACATACATCTTGGTTATTTGAGATAAATGTATTCCCCCAGAGGGCCTGTGGTCCCTATGTCCCTGGGACCGAACCCCATCTACCACCCCATCTACCCACACTATTGTCAAGGCTTTCCTGAATGTGAAGGCTCCTCTTTAGATTCTGAAGAGCAAGTTACTTCACACCAGAAATGTGATAGGTTATCTTTGTGATGAGTACAGGAAATATCACTGCTAGGCTTTAGTAGCTTCCATAAGAACAGGAGGTCCCTTTTATTATATGGGTTATTAATGCAATGAAATGGAAGTTTGTTAATGCATTATATGCACTATATGGAAGTGGACAAAGGGGTTGTGAAAAAACCAGAAAAGGTCAGCTGTGGTATTACTTACTAATCCTAATACTTAAAACAAAATTACTTGATAAAAAAGATCTTATTTCACAATATCCCAAATGCTACACTTGGTTTTCAAACTCCTAATCGTTATGCCTGAATTTCACTCAACAAATATTTACTGAATGTATTTACTACATGCCCATCCCTGTGTTAGTCTGTGACACATGCTGAGCAAGAGACCCGGGGTGCTTACTCGAAGCGGAGGACATAGACAACACAGATTGATAGTCATTTCAGATTAGTGTGTGACTCAGGCTGATAAGGAAAGAAGTCATGTTCTATGTGAGTGAACCATTTCCACTGTTTCAACATGATCGTAAGCAATCCAAATGCTTCATCAAAGTAACCTGTATCATTATCGTTCCGTGATATCAAGTAGATCACAGAATTTTTTTTAAATTTTATTTACTTATTTGTTACAGAGAGAGAGAGAGAGAGAGAGAGAGAGAGAGAAGGCACCCAAGCAGGGCAAGTGGCAGGCAGAGGGAGAAGCAGGCTCCCTGCTGAGCAAGAAGCTGGATGTGGGATTCGATCCCATGACCCTGGGATTATGACCTGAGCTGAAGGCAGACACTAAACTGACTGAGCCACCCAGGTGTCCCAGATCACAGAATTTTCACCTGATGAAGGATTAGAGGCTTGTATGTTTGAACTTCACAGTCTCCCATAAGAATTTAAATGTATTTACTCCCCCTATTTAAATAAATGATTAGGGAAAACACAAGGTAGATCTTTTCTAAGGAGTCACTATAATCCCTCAAAATCTCTATTGCCAGTTTTGATGTACCCCAAAGGATCAGAGTGCTTTATTCGCTAAGATACATATCTCAATAGAGCATCTGCTTCATGCCAAGAGATTTTTCATTTGGTTTTAGTGGTAAGTAATTCAAGAAGTAGTTAGTCGCACAGAAACCCTGAAGACATCTATGGAGAAATAGTAAAGTTCACAAAGACTGAATCAAGCCTCTCTTCATAACCATTATAAACCTTAAGACCTAGGACGGTAGTGACAGCATAACCGGCCCTTGACAATTCTGGGTTAAATATTGCTGGGTGAATACTTTGAAAAATGAGGTGGTTGAAGCATGGGACCATAGTGGAGGGAAAAGAGGAAAACTAATATTGAAGTGGTTAGCTCATCAAGAGGAAAGGCCGCAGAGAAAGGACACCAAGAACCGCATCCTTTTAGTCTCCTTTTGACAAAGGCCATAGACTTCATCAATGGTTGGTCAGGAAGCTGGGAGAATCTCAGGAACAGATGAATGGCAGCTCTGAGGAGCCACAGCTCAAGACTCATGCTCTAGCCTATTGTCTTCAGAGAAGGACAATCAGCAGATTGATAAATTCTTCTGTTTACACCCCTGAACAAATAAACTAATTGCATCTTTGTTTTTAACCTAACAAATCAAAGCTTGATTACAGGTCATTAGTGACCATTAATACATGAAACTGTTTGCATTTCACTGGTCCATCTGAATTACAGTCTTGCCTTGCACACCAGCTCAATCAAGCTTCCAAAGGGAAACCCCGTTATCAGGCCTCAAGCGGGACGAGAAGCAAACTAACAATTAGCCTCTGCAATTGAACTGCAATGCAGAAGAATTCATTATTTTGGTTCATTGTTGAACTAGCCATTCCCTTTGTAGTGAAGACATGCTCTTTGGGCTCAAAGAGTATGCAACCACCTCTATGCACGTTTTCAGTTATTCCCAACGACTGCTAATGTTGTATTCGTGAGCAACACGAATGTGCTTATGGAATACTAGTATGGGCAACCCTCAATTCAAAACATGGAGGCTGATTAGAGCGCAGATAAGGGCAGAGAGCACATAGGGGATTGTCAGAAATATCAAGGGACAGGAAGAGAAACTATTTGGAATAAAGGGAAGGCAAGGGAGTGTGTGTGTGTATGTCTAGGTCTATGTGTATAGTACATACATACACACACATCAACTAGGTAGTCCAGAATTTTAAAAAATCCAGTCGAGGCTTTGGATTACCCATACTAAAACCCAAGACTCTTAAAAATAATTGGATCATTGCCAAGCCTCCATTTCATTTTGTGTTGAGCAGTCACAGAGGGGCAGGGAGTGATTAACAGAGATTAACGATCTCAGAAATATTTGAGGACTTTCTAACATAGCAACTGCCATTTGGGAGCAAATCCCTGGTCCATCTCATCTAACTTTCTGTTGCTTCAAAAAGCATCCCCTGGGGAATGCCATGTTTGACTACTAACGTGCTGAGGCCAAAGAATTAGAGGAGGTGCTAACAAGGCAAGGGACGACAGCCCATACATTGCTGAAGCCATTTTTACTTTTTAATCTAGGCTAGCTACTGAGCAAATGACTCATGCCTCAGCTCAACATGTGCAATGAGAGTCTAGAGCTCCACGCAGTTTAAAAAGCTCTTTCAGGGCGCCTGGGTGGCTCAGTGGGTTAAAGCCTCTGCTTTCGGCTCAGGTCATGATCTCAGGGTCCTGGGATCGAGGCCCGCATCGGGCTCCCTGCTCAGCGGGGAGCCTGCTTCCCCCTCTCTCTCTCTGCCTGCCTCCTTGTGATCTCTCTCCCTCTGTGAAATAAATAAATAAAATCTTTAAAAAAAAATAAAAAGCTCTTTCAAATGAATTATCCTGCTCATCTTTATTTATATCAGCCCCTGAAAAAGTGAGAATATTAATAACATAGTAATGGTGGAAAATGCAAGCTCTCGAGTCAACTTGTTTTTAAGTCCTGGCTTTTCCACTTACTAGCAAGGTGACCTTCAGCTTACTTAGCTTTTCCCAGCTTCCCTTTTCTCATTATCTGTGTTGGGACCTATAGATAATGATGGTACCTACGTTCACCAGGTGACTGTAAAACTCTAACGGGTAAAGAACGCAAGGAAAGTGCTGAAAGACCTGCGGATCCCCTTACCCAAGAATTTAACACTGCCACTGGATGCAAACAGCAAGAGGTTTATTTCCACGCAGGTACCGGCGGGTGGTCGGCAGCTCCAGCTAACCGAGCACACCGACCGGAGAGAAACAGGGTCTTATATAGGAAGGCACAAACAAGTTTTGGGTGGGGCGCAACTGATTGGTTGACAATTTGAACTTTGAAAAAGGCATACTTGGAGTTTGCTGATTGGTTTTGAGTACCCGCACGCGCGAAGTGAGAGGCGGGAAGGTGGAACAAGCTGATTGGTTCTGAGGGCCCGCTCGCGCAAGAGAGGGGAACAAGAAGGGGGAAGGTAGGAAAGCCATCATGGCGTCTCTATTATTTCTATAAGCCAAGCAGTGACAGTAAAGCAAAAGAGCAATTAATATGCGACTAATAACCCGATTAATAACCTAATTTATACCTAAAAGCCAGCGGTTTACAGAAAAGCAAAAAAAGCGGTTAGTTATCCTATCTACCTTCTAGGGGAAGGGTCTTTCAGTGCTTAGCGTACTTCAACAGGCTACGTAACAAGTGTTCAGTAAGGATTAACTGCTGTGGTGTCTGTCTTCCTCTACCAGCCCCCGCCATGGCCGCCATCTCAGCCACCGCCATCAGCACCACCACCAACCCCCACAGGAAGATAAAGAAACTAAGTCTTCCAGACTTTTTCCTGAGCTCCTCAATGACTTGGGGAGGCGGAGGAAGCCATTATCTTCTGACCATACATTCCCTGTACCTGGAACGCTTTTCATGCTTCCTCCCTCTCCTCATCCTTCAGGTCTCAGCTGAGCCATGTCTTTCCTCAGGAGCCCTCCTCTGAGCCCTCTTCACATCATCTCGCAGCCCCCAAACATCCCCGTCACAGAATTTCTCATCCTGCAGTGTCATTACTTGTAGTCCTATGTCCCCTTCCCCTCCTGGTCCAGGAGTGCCTTCAGGGCAGACACGAGCTGTGTGTGCTGCACATCTGCATTCCAGGGCAGAGCTCAGCACCAGGCACAGGATTGTGGAATGAATACTTAGTAAATGGATGGCCGATGGCAGACTCCTTTCACACCACCCCACCGCTACACCGAACAAGGTGATTTCTCGTTGGAGCACTGTTTGGGAAGTCAGAGAAAATCATATGTGGCTTTTGTCTTACACTACTATTAAATAATCTCAGCCTCATGATGAAAACTCCAGGCAATCTTAACCAAATTTTAATGGATTCCATTTCCAAAGCAAGTAGCTTAACTCGAGAAAATAATGCCTTGAAGGGAGGCTTACATTATGTTAACACACGCACGTTCATTCGTTTTATGCCTCACACTCAATCACAGAGCTATGCACAATGCTTACATAGTTACCAATCCCTCAGTACTTTGAAAAGGGCACCGTCTTTGTACTTGGAAAGGATTTTTCAGAAACAGTTGGACTTGATGAGGCGCATCGGAAAGCATTCTTCCTCACAACAAGCTCTTCAAATTCTGACTCTGAACTGTCTCTTTCCCACTTGCCGCTTTTGTGCTTTTAGAAATTTCGCGTCTGACATGACACAGGTCAGAAAAATATGACCAAATAACAAAGTATTCCAATCCCTCCTGTCCCCTCCCTCTCTGAGGAGGCAAGGAGGGAGTAAAGGTTGGCAGTTCCAGGAAAACCCATTCGAAGTCTATCTAGTCTTATCTCATTAAAAACAGCAACTGGAGGCCAAACCCAGTGAAACTCAGACCCCAAATCAAAACCACATTAGAACACACTGAAAAGGTTACCTGGCTGGTATGAATGAAAGAAAGGTACTTTGAAATCACAACAGATGTAAACTCTTCATTAAAATAGGTCAGACAGAAAGATATGGAATTTTTCTATAGCAAGCAAAGAGCTAGACTCTACCTCCCAACACAAACACCACAAGCTATTTTTTGAAAACAAAACCTACTCTCTTTTCTTATATAAAAAAACCCATATTTGGAAACATAGCCTGTGTGGAGTCTATATAAATGTATAAAGCTAAGGCCACATAATTCCCTTGGGACACCAAGCCTGACTTACTCACCCATACCCAGTAGCTGATGGAGAATACACCGAAACATATATCCATATATATATATAAATACACACATCTGCTCTGTTTTCTTCTCCCTTGAAGTCTCTGACAACATTTTTCATTTCATTTTCCTAGAGTAAGTCTCTATTTGGAAATTCTTCTTTCCCCATACCTTTCCTTAAAAGAAACTCTTCTGCAAGTCTTACTCCTGAGCCTGACTCAGAGTTTCTATCTATCTCTGTTACAAACTCCATCTCAGGAGAGAATTCTCTGATGACTCTTTTTCTCAAATAAAATGTATACCAGTGTTCCCTTCTTTGTACCAGAAGGGCCCCAAAACACAGCCATGTGTGGAGGTTGTAAAGCTCAAATCTCACCCCACCGTTTGAAGAGGGGAATGAAACAAAGCCAGCAGAAGCCTTCACGCTACCTCATCCCCTTCAGGTGGGATGACTCTGTGGTCATGTTAACAGGCCCTCCAAGCATTTACTACAGGTGAGAAGTTACTGTTTTTCCTACGTAGTAATTTCCCGATTTCCTTCCTATTTCAAAATTACCATTTAGGAAGGCCCTTCATTCTTCATTGTACAGAGTAAGAAGCCCTTGTCTCTTTCTTCACCTCCTGGCCCAGGGCTTTTTCTCTGTGAAAGCAGCTAATCCATCTGTCTGATTCTCTAGCCTAGTCTGCACACTTCACCAGCATTTACACAGTCAGGTCTAGTCCTAAAGAGCCTCACCTCTTTCCTGGTTAGCTTTATAACCAGTCATTACTGCTGTGCACCAACACATTTCATCAAAACATGTTCTGAAAACAGTAAGTCGAACGGTGCTTATTATCTACACCTGCTTTTTAAAACGTGACTTAATTGATTTGCGTCCCCCAGAGCAACTTTTAAGCCAGTGGAACTCTTCCACACTTCCATATTGTTATTTTATTAAGAAGAGTAGGTATAAATACTACTACTAATACCTTTATTTCCATAGGTGCTTTCGTCTGGATGATTCGTGCTTCATTATTGTGCCACTATTCTCGGTCTTGGGTTCTCCCTTGGCTCCTGTGACACACATGGCGTTCAGATCCAGACTCCAGGAGGCAGAGATGCTTCAATTTTTGGTAACATACAGGTCCATTACACACACCCCAAGCCCCCCACCACACAGCCTCTTTGTGTAAGGTTGCTCCTAGTCTGTCAAAATCCAGGCTGCGACCGTGATACAGCCAACATCGTAAAACCTCTCTGTGGTCCGGCCTCTTGCACTGGTAGTGGGCTGCCTTCAGCTTCTGGAAAGCAGGGGTTCGCAAAGTGTCGCTCCCAACCAGCAGCAGTGACTCTCTGCCTAAGACTCCACTAGAACGCAAACTTTTGGGCTCTTTCCCAGTCCTTTTTAATTAGAATCGTTGGGCGGAGCCTAGCAATTGACATGTAACAAAACACTTCAGGTGGCTCTAATAAACATTAAGTTTGAAAACAAGGGCCAGAAAACCTGTGAACGGTTTTGAGGAAGCTGGGGGCTGTTAGGGGGACTGACCTTCATGTAGTTAAAGAGGGATCATGAACGCAAGGGTGCAAAGCTTTTGAGGTAAGGCTTCACAGTGGCGGGCTAGCCGCAACCGGTCAAAATACCGGTGACTCTCGTACACAGAACTTTCAGGCAACTGGAAGTATTCAGAAACAGGAACGGGTCGTTTCACCGATTAGAAGATGCTCCCTTTCTCCCGGTGTCCAGAGGAATTAGGATTTTACTCTGGGAGAATCTATGAATAAGGCAATACAAGAAGTACTAAAAACAAAGCTACAAAATTAAAAAAACAAAACAAAATTAAGCCTTAATAAGAAGCTTCAACATACCACTAATATAGAGAGGTTTATAACTTATTTATTATCATTAATTTTTTAATATCTCAAAGCTATTACCTTTAAAAACAACCCTACTGATGCCGCATAGAGTAGATAATGGATTTTCATTTCCTAATGTTTTGTTTCATATTCCAAAAAGGGCAGTAGTTGGCTTCGACTCTCACAAGATTCCATATATTATTACAGGAGATATTCATTATTTAAAAGAGGCCAATTACCACCATCCAGAACTGATACGAGGCCATATAAGAAGGTAGGGTGTGATTTCTCCTGTTTTGTAATGAAAACAACCATCTTTTGACAGTAACGATGTTGTTTTAAGATACAGATAAATGAACTAATATTAATGAAAATACAACCGAACATTATGTAGCACTTACTACATACTCAATACTGACTACATCACATATATTGTTGTATTTAATACTCACAGCAACCTTAGGAAAATCAGCTGTTATCTGTATTTTATAGGAGAGGCACCTGTGCTTAACAAGATTAAAGAACTCGCCCACGGTCACAGAGCTAGCAAGTGGTGGAGCTGGCTGGAGTCAATGTTCTCAACCTGCTAAGTTTATTTTTTAGTATAATCCTCAATTCTAGGGCTTTGGAGAGCAGAAAGAATGTATGGCCCAGCGCAAATAATACTTATGAGAAGTTAGGGCTTCTAGAAATACTAAAGAGAACCAAACAACCACTTACTGATGTTAAATCTATGTCAGATACTGAACTAACCACTGCACTACTTAATGTAGCACTTAATGCTTACGACAACCACAGAAAGTAGCTGCTAGTATTATCCCGATTTTACATACGAGCAATTATGGTTAGATGATTTAAGTAATAAGCCTATCTTCTTCATAAAGAATTCACTGCTCACATATTTAAATGGAAATGAAGCAAAAGAAGTAAATAGCATGTAAGAATCGCTCAGTAAGTGTAGCTTCACTACACTTATATTATGTTTCCAGGGAAAAGAATGGTGTTAGTGATGATTCATGCATTTTTTTCTCATCTATTTTCTTGTTTGCTTTAAATGGCAGATATTTGTGAGTTAGATATTTGGGTGCCACATGCAGTCATGAAACAGACCTAAGTCTACTGCCCTCTCCACATCTTCATACATGTCCAACTTTAGCTCTCTGAGGCTTGCACCAAAGACAGTGGCCAGGACTGTGACCTCAAGATGCTTCTACTTGGAATAGTTACAATGAATGATCTTAGAAATGAGACATACCCCACACCCATTGCCCAACAAAGGGCTGTGACATGCCAAGTTGCTCCACCCAAAGAACCTTGTGTTAAGGATGTAGGTGACCAACATCTCTCAGAGAGAGTCAGCAAAAATGAATGCTTTTTCCCAAGATTGCAAAATTTCAACCAGTTGGTTCATGGGGAGTTGATTCATGGGAAGAACTTTGTTTTAGGGATCAGATCTCTGTACCTCTGCCTTGTCGCCACCATAAACCAGCTATGTGATCATGGGCAAATTGATTAATTACTAGATTTCCGTTTTCATATTGAGGAAAAAAGAAATAAACTCATTCTCCAATTTTTTTGTGTAGAGTAGGTAAGAACTTTCTACAAATATTTTGTAGAAATATAAAGGCCTTTCACAAGTTTCAGATGGCATTACAATTTTATGTAACTCTTTCTTTGCTTAAATTTTAACTTTAACCCAGCAACCTGGTTAAACCAAGTTGGTTCACCAACAGGCTAATATAAAAGACAAGGGGAAGAGGGACAACTTAAGGTTGATAGTTATCAGCTGTACCAAAGATATCTGTGGAACTGTTTGCTCAGTTGTTGTGATGGTTTAGAAGGATTCATTTCCATTGGCCTTACTTCCCTGTAAGCTTGGCAAATCCTCAGATCAGTGAACATCAGTATGAAATAGACTGAGAAACATTTCCATGCAAACCCAAAGGATTATCACCAAACCACTATTGTCACTAAACAAGACACAGACACTCTCAGTAGCTCAAAGGGAGGCTCAGTAGATTGTGCTAGAGATGCTTTTGGGTTCCTATTCAGATTTCAAGGTGCCAACTTACTCTCTGTTGCACGTCTACATGAGAGAGTAGCATTTGGCCTCTATGTAGATTAGTTGGGACAGCAGTGAAAGGGGATAGTGTGAAGGACATTTTTATGCAAGGAGAACAAAAAAGAAATTCCATCTGGAGTTAAGTGTGGAGAGATGAATCAAAGATAGTATGTAGCACTATTGACTATTTTTACAGTCTCAGTGGGAGGATTCAAACTAGACACTCAAGAGCAAAGAGACAAAAAATCAAGGAAACAATTTCTTTGGTGCTTTACATTTATCTTGGACTATTTACATTTGGACATTATCTTGGACTCTTTACATTACTTTTACACTTATCTTGGCCTGAAGTTATCTGAAAGATTAAAATGGCTTTGTGGTATGACACCATCATATGCCTTTTCCTATTATAGTTCTTAAAGTATTTTGTAGATCAACACACATGGGTAAAACTAAAGATTACAAGTATACATTGTCCTTGGACCTATACCTAGAGAGGCATAGTCCTTCCTTCAAGCCACTAGCGTGGGACCATGAACCTGATTGATTTATTGCTCCAACTCTGGCTCTAGATCACCTTAATCAAATTTACTTTCAGGACACCAAAAACAGAGATTGTGGAGGTTGCTTAGATGATAAACTACGGCTGGGAAGGAAACTGAAGCTTCTCAGGCATAAAACATGCCATACTCTCCAAAGCCAAGATCATTTCATGGGTGGAAGTTGGTATTATCAGGCTTACGTTTCTCTGATAAAACACACCTGTGTTCTGTCACTAGCAGCCACATTGCAATACAACACACTTGACCAACTGCCCCCATATGCAGACCTCTCCGGTAGGTCTGGTTGTCAGAAATCCACTGATTAAACATTTAAACACTGGCTCTGGCAAAACATGCCAGAAATTCCTTCAGGGTAATTAAAACCACCTTCTGTGTCAATAAACACAGACTACGAGATCCTTAGTGTGCAAAGGGGCTGGCTCTGACCCTCAGGCTCTAGGACATTTTTTTCTTACATGGCTTTTCCACCATTGCAATAGATTTTCACTGACTCACCTAGACCCTTTCCTAGCCCCCTTATGAAGTGATTGACTGAGGTCAGAGATACCACCTTACCTTTACTGTTTTAGCCCAGACACAAGACCAAAGTAGCTCTGAACCTAACGGCCAAGCTCACTGCCAGAGCCCCTTCACACAGACCTCCAGGTAAGAGAACTCGAATGGAATTCTTGTTACAGAATTTGACAGTTAAGAGTCTTTACATGGCACTACACTTCCAGGGTTCTCACCGATTTTCTTAACAGACTTTTTTTTTAAAAGACTTTATTTATTTGACAGAGAAAGAGAGAGAGAGAGAGAGAGAGAGAGAGAGAGAGATAGAGAGAGAGAGAGAGAGATCACAAGTAGGCAGAGAGGCAGGAGGAAGCAGGCTCCCCACTGAGCAGGGAGCCCAATGCAGGCCTCGATCCCAGGACCCTGAGATCATGACCTGAGCTGAAGGCAGAGGCTTTAACGCACTGAGCCACCCAGGCGCCCTCTCACCGATTTTCATCTGAAGAATGATTAATGCGACTTCAAAGGAAAAGGAAGAGCTCAGGTGGATATTTACTACACTGATACCCACAGACTTGTTCTCTACACGTAGTAGACATTCCGTGAATTGTTTTTCACCATAATGACAGCTTTATTGTTCCTATTACATAAACCATGTTTATACTTATTGAAAACTGTCAGACATTAGAAAATAAAAATAGTAGGAATTAAAATTTCATCAGTCTGACCTAGCCATCATTAATATTCTACTAGCCATTCTTTCCTTGGAATTCTTTATGGACACACACAGAAGTTTATTGGAGAGGAATCATACTATATATATATATACTCCTTCCATCATGGATGTGGTTACCTTTAATTTTTTAATAGTCTTTTTTATACTTATTTCTCTCCTCCCCACATACCCAGTGGTAATAAACTTTTATATATTTTTTCATACTTGTATCATCATATACCAATTTATATAGCATGAATGAAGTTTTACTTGCTCAACTGATACTCGCTGAAGGGTTAAAGAGTAAAATAGAACAACAAACACAGAACCAAACAAATGAGTGACAGAATAATAGGCTATGCTCTTAATTAACTGCTATAATTTCCAAGTGATTGCAAAAATCATATAGCACATCTTTAAACTCCAGTGGGGGTAGGAGAACCTAGCTTGAATACGTCTGGATGGAGTTGTAAGTTTTAAACTCCCAAGTAAAGAATATGCACCTGACTGCTGTCCTAACTTACAGAGACATTACCAATCTACTCTCCAACTCAAATCAAGTTCAAAACCACTTAAGAAGTGCCCATGTGCCAACCAGCTCACTGTCCTCTGTAGGATAAACCAAGGAGGTAAAGGAGTGATGATTGTCTTCCAGGAGTTTTTTTCTAGCTGGGGAGACAATGCGCAGGCTATTTGAACTTGGACTTTGGTGTCCACATTCATGAAATGGGGATAATTGTATATAAATTATCTGTATATCACAGCACTATTGTTATGATTTAAAAAAAAAAACTCGAACTGAGAAAAAAATCTCATGCGAAAATGCCGAGTCAAGGTAGGACATGTAGGTACCTGGAAAGGGGAAATGGTACGTACAGCAGCAGAGAGCAGGGATGGCTGGGAGGTACTGAGGACCCAGCACAAGCCTGCATGGTTGACTTGGATATCAGTTAGGAGACACCCAAAGAGATGAGGGGAAAGGCAGGAAGCAGTAAGGTTTACAAGCACAGGACAAAATGGTCAACAGCCCAATCTTTAGCAGCCAAACACAAGTAGGAAAATATTTTTGCCTTTTCAGCACGTGCCAATGTCCAGATCAAGGCCATCCAAATGAGTGACTCAAAGGCAACCTACTGGTCAAGTAACTGGAGAAAGAAAAAACCTGGCCCACATAACAGGCTTAAATCCAAGTTTCTGAGACTTATAGGAAAAATTCTGATCGGAAAATTTTCATTTCAAATTGTGCTGAGGAAGCTCAGGGACTGAGTAAGCAGGTTGGCAACAGAAGCACAATATGATAATCAGACTGCTTTTGCTTCCCCCCCCCCTTTTTTTTTACCACTGTGCACAGAGTTCTTCAGGTCCTGGGGAGACCTTAGCAAGTCTTTGGTCTCTGACCTGTAAGGGATCAGAGAACCTTCAGGGAAATAGACCTCACTCACAAATGGAACTCTACGAAACACATTCTCTCTACTTCCTATCAAGTGACCAGAGGGCTCTGACTTTCAAAGCATAGAAGGTTGGTTTCAGCCGGGCTAATCCTACAGAACTGGGATGGGATTAGGTATTGGTCATTGCAAGAGATGTCATTTGGAAGCACTGAACTGTCCTAGTGTTTTCTGTTAGCTCAGGGTTCCAGCACAGCTCTTCCCCTCGCTGTTGTATTTTTTTTTTAAACTAGTACTGGTGATGACTTCCTGGAACCATGTTCCCGTGGCTCTGTGCTGCCCTAATCAATACTCACTCTCTCACCCCATCGCACCTGCCCTGGCTTCCCAGACAGAAGAGAAGGGAGATGAGAGGTTGATTTTAATATTATAATTCCAAATTATTATTGAAACTTGATGTTTCTAGAAAATGCTTTCATACTTATAATCCTCTAAGGAAGCAAATGGGTCTCCTACTGACCACCACAAATCTTTATCCATCCAAATGACCATCCATCAGTCAGCCAGCCAGGTAGACTTTAAATTTTATCTAACTCTGAGGTCACAACCTATGTATCAATCTTTTTAAACTTCATAAAAACTCTAAATTAAAAACAAGTCTCAGAAAACTTTGTATTCTCACTTCAGAGGGAGAAAAATTCCCCAAATACTCAAGGAAGATGAATTGAGACTTCAAATCAATTCCCACCTATCCTCCCCAGTGACTACTGAAATGCAGACAGCCCATATATTTTGAAAAGGGACCAAAATCACTCATTAAAAATACAATCCCATGTTTGTTTATAAGATTTATGCTTCTCAATTCCATCAAAATCATACACCCAACTTTTGGAAGGGAACTAGAGATGTCTGCAAGTCTTAAGTCAATGATAGGTCAAGTTTAGTTTCCTCAGATTTACCTGGGTTCAAATTGCATTCAACCACACATAGTATTAATAGAAAAAAAAAGGAACACAGCTTTCAGAAATGTCAAATATGAACCCCAGGAGAGGGCCACCTCATTAAACAACCATACCAGTTGTCGTCATGGGTCAATCATTCTTTGAAGTCACCTACTTATCAGTTTGAGGAAAATTAACATTTCTGGGTCACCGGGTTCCATATACTTATCTACAACTGATGCTCTGGAACCATGAAAGTCATTTTATTTAATATAGGTGGGCAACTAAATCCCAGAGAACGAACGACTCACCCATGTATTTAATGGCAGAGGCTGAGAATTGAGCTTGCTTCCCCTCTCAGATTGGGTAGAAGTTCACAGGCTTTGGGGAAGAGCATATTAAGCTTCAGTGGTTATATCTTGATGAATTTATTTCTAATCTTCACCTGCATAAATTCCCTCTGAAAATCTGTGACAATGTGAGGTAGAGGAAAAGTATAGACCAGGCAATGGTGGGAAAGGGCCACAGCTACTGCAAAGGTCTTCCTTGGTACAGCTCTTTCTAGAAAACATAACAATTATTATCTAGAAACTTAATTTTTTGTGTCTAGAAACTTATTTATACCATTTAACCCAGGAATCTTGACTTTAGAAACCTGTTTTAAAAAAATAGAGAGGATTTAGATTCATGCAATTATTTATCACACAATTTCTTTTTAAAGATTGTATTTATTTATTTGACAGACAGAGAGATTACAAGTAGGCAGAGAGGCAGGCAGAGAGAGAGAGGAGGAAGCAGGCTCCCCGCCCAGCAGGGAGCCCTATGCAGGGCTCGACCCCAGGACCCTGAGATCATGACCTGAGCCGAAGGCAGAGGCTTTAATGCATTGAGCCACCAGGCGCCCCTTATCACACAATCATTATAGCAAAATAATGGAAAGAATCTAACTTCCAACATTAGATGAATGGCAAAATTGTGGTTGAACTATATGATGTTACAGAAGGAGGCTCACAATTTTATTTAGAATCAGATCAAAACAACAATAGGTATGATACCATTTTACATATAATTCTACTATTATCCACCCCTTTCTCTTTTCTCTTACACACACACACAGACACACACAGCCTGGAAGAAAATACATTGAAAATATTTGTAATGATTATGTCTGGCGCTAGAGATAAATTTGATTTTTTTACAGTTTTCTTTATAGTCCAAGTTTTCATCAGTGAATATATATTTTGTTCTCATAGGCTATTTCTTTTTCTACATAGTATTTGATAAGATTTATATTCATATGCTTATGTTTATGTTTATTTCATATGTGTCTTCCCAGTAGAATGCAAGTTCTATGAGGCCAGAGTCTTTGTTTTGTTTGTTATTGTTTGTCTGTTTTTTTAGCATGATGCCTAGTATATAATAAATATTTAATAAATATTTTTAAATGAGGGATGTCTGAGTGGCTCAGTCGTCAAGCGTCTGCCTTCGGCTCAGGTCATGACCCCAGTGTCCTGGGATCGAGCCCCACATCGGGCTCCCTGCTCGGTATTCTTCTCCCTCTCCCATTCCACCTGCTTGTGTTCCCTTTCTCGCTGTGTCTCTCTCTATCAAAAAAATAAAGAAAATCTTTCAAAAGGTATTTTTAAATGACTATGGAGTGAACATTTGGGGGACATGCTAAGGGAGGTATGCTTATGTGCAACGATTCTAATTTATCAAAGTTTTTTGTGTGTCTAGTCTCTAGCTCAAACAGCATGCCATTCTCCTTGCATACTTTTGTCTCCCAATGTCACAAAAGACCCCTCTCTCCATGAAGACAGCTTTTGCCACTCCTCGTCACTATCAGAATCCCACTAAAACCCAACTTTGACTGTAAGCCATTCCTGTTGGGGAAAGCTTCTCTCTGGCACTTAACTGCAGCCACTCACTTGGAAGGCCAACATGTTTTGAACTTCTATTGGGTTCCAAACATTTTTTTAGAATGGGAGGGTCAGCAAACTACCATCCAAGGGCCAGCACTTGATTCTGTAAATAGAGTTTCGCTAGAAAACAGTCACGCCCACATGCAGCAATGCGAGATTTCAGTAGCTGGGACATAGACCGCGTGGTCAACAAAACCTAAAATGTTGACTACCTGGCTTTATAGGAAAGTTTATCAACTCCTGTTCTAGAATACCTATACTTATGCAAAGTGGAGATACCAAATTATTATCCTATTAAATAGTATTTTAACCTAAAGCTTATGTCTTATTTTGTAAAAACAACAAAACCCAGACCAAACCCAAACAAAAAACACACTATTTTAATATACCTAAATTTGTTCTTAAGAATATCCATTTTTGTGTCAGACACACTTGCATTTTAAGTCTTGAGTTTGCTGATTGACACCGGGCAGATCCTACAAATTCTTTAGGCCTCAGTGTCATTATCAGTGAAATTGGAGCCCATCCCCTTATTTCCTTAGTAAACACGTAATGGGTGCTATTTGGCAGGTACTGTGCTGAGAGATGGCTATTGGACAATGATGAATAGAACCTGAACGTCTCACCTAATTAAGCTTTAATTGTATGTACTTCAGAGGTTTGTTGTGAGGGTTAAATGAAATAGACACATACATGTGCACATATCTGTATCATATATGCATCAATATAAGGCACGATACATACAAGCAAGCATATTCCATAGTATATCATATAGAATATACAGAGTACAGAAAACAGTACTCAATTCCTGGTACACTGCAAGCACTTAGTATCTGGTGGCTCTTCCTCCTCACTATAGATAAAATGGAAGCTCTTTTTTTTTTTAAAGATTAATTGATCGATTGATTAAGAAAGAGAGAAGTCGAGCCAGAGTGTAGAGCCCGACCTGGGGGCTCTATCTCATTACCCTGAGATCATGACCTGAGCCGAAACCAAGAGTGGGACGCCCAGCTGACCGAGCCACCCAGGAGCCCCATGAAAGCTCTTTTAACAGACTTCTAAGAAGCAGACTCATTGGATGTAAAAATGTATTCCACTGCCTCGGTAAAACAGGCCTACCGGATGCTCTCTACTCACAGCTAAATTAGCAGGCTCATCTCTGGGACACAGACACACTCCTGCTTCTTGTAGCTGAGACGCATGTTTACTACAAGGCAGTTCTGTTTTGTCGCTTATCTCATGATGCCAGTTACACGTGTTAGTTAATCAAAAATCTTGGAAGGTGATGAAAAGAATGGTGTGGAAAGTTAGAGAAGGATTATTTCATATGAAAACTAAGTCAGACGCTTTCAAAAGATGACAGAGAGTTGTCAGGTTAAGTGTGGGAGAGAGAAAAGATCGGGGACAGTCGTAAAAAATCTAGAAGGATCGGTGGTAAGTTTGCTTCTTACGTGTTTATACTGTCATTCAGCCTCCAGGTAACTGAACTCAGACATGGTTTTTGTCATTTTGGGTGTGGTTTGTATAAGACAAATATAAGCTCCAGTCAGCAGACTCATATTCAAAGATGAAGCCTTGATTCTTCAACAGACCCTTCATCAAAATTAGGCAATGCTATTTAAAATAGCATTTAAACTTTTTTTTCCTACCTTAATTTTTCCAGTTGACCATCAACCATTGGTCCCAAAAACATGGAGTAAGAAAGTCATTCTTTTGAATGTATTCCTCACATACAAATAATAGCATGCTAGCATGTTGCTTCCCCCTGCCATATTTTCTAAGTAGAAGAAATAATCCGAGACAGAGTGACCTGTCCAAGGCCACAGAACTGGCCCTGCTGAAGATGATTCCAGAGCCATGTGGGGTCTAATTCCACCACCTCAACCGCCTGACGTAACAGAGATGCAAACGCAGCGCAGACTCACAAAGCCTGACTCGGAGGGCGAAGTATATTTTGAGCAGGACAGAGTCTCATGTGCTCAAATCCAACAGGAACTGCGGCTTCATTCACCTCACTCCCTAGCACAACCAGCACAGCAGCCAGCCACAAATACAACAAGGAAATTTTGTTGGACATGATGGATTTTCTTTCCTCAAATAGTATAAGAAATGGGAGGCTTCCTGACTTCTGACAGAACAGGTCCCCTCCAAAGAGTGTACAACAGCAGGGGAGACATTTTATTGTGCCTGTCAGATCGTGTCACGGAGAGCCCAGCCTCGCCGACTGGCACGTGCTCTTTGCTGTCAGCGCGGCAAGATGAGCAGCACCCTGCTCACCAGATGGTTATTTGTTCCACCAGCCACCTTTGCTGCATCCCCGATTCACTCCAGCCCAGGACAGTCTCCAGCATTCATGCTGCAAGGCGGCTCCTGCCAACAACTTTGCCAAATGGCTCCTCTCAAAGTCATGGGCCTCCCAGACAGACTGGCTCCTCCATCTGCAGCAGCTTTTGGCAAAGAGATGCTTCCCTTTCTGGCTCCACCTCTTGGCTGCACCAGAGACTTCTTGCCAGAAGGACGATCTGACCCATCAGCTCTTGCAGCCAAGCCTGGAGCTGTGGGGCCGTTTAAAGCCAACGACTGTGTCCCCCACCCTCACCTGTGAGCATGGTGTCACAACAGACTTAAGTCTAAACAACACAAAGCATCAAATACAGACCTAGGGCATCACGGAAACTTAGAGCCAGAAAAATCTAGAGAGGGCATGCCACCCCTCCCCCACCTTCAGCTTCATTTTCCGAGACTAGCAAACTGAAGCCCACAGAGTAAAAGTAGCTAATTATGATGGTGGAACTGGGAATAACAGCCCCGACTTCGGATGTGCATTCTACATCACTGCGAACGATGCTCCATCCCCTTCTAATGTTCCCTCTGCTCATTTTCAAAATCTTGATAACAACTGGACATTTTGTATTGGCGTTGATTCAAAATGGTATTTTTGTAGAAAAAGGAATCATCTTTTCCCTGTGTCCACATCGTGACTTCTGTTTTAAACAGGCGTGTCCATGTACTACACTGGCAGTGACTGAAGTGACTTCTGTGGGTGACCTTGGACAGGTAATCATCTCGTTCTGCTTCAACTTTTTACTTCAAGGGGGTAAGGACAGTGTTAACCTCTGGAGTTCTGAGAACTAAATAAGAAGGACTCAAAGTCTGTTCCTGGCACATAGCAAGCCTTCCACAACCACTACCAACCAACCTTATCCTTTATTAACACTCGAATATAAAATGGTTATAGAATATACAGTGCTATGCACATAGAAGGAGATATGCTAGGTGTTCCCATATTCTACATGAGGACATGCAAGTTCATGCAGTTACAGGACTTATCCAAGTTTCGTTAGAGAAGAAATGAAGGACCAAAATGTCCTTCTTGCCTCTTTGTGGAGAAATAGGAACCAGTATCTTGGCTTTAAAGATGGTAAAATCAGGAAGGAGAATCTTTCTGTGTTTTTTTTTTAAAGATTTATTTATTTGAGAAAGAGAGTGCACCTGTGCACAGAGGGGAGGGGCAGAGGGAGAGAGAGGTTTTATTATTATTATTATTATTATTATTATTATTATTTGCCCCAGGGGTACAGGTCTGTGAATCATCAGGCTTACACCTTTCACAGCATTCACCAAAGCACAAACCCTCCCCAATGTCCATAACTCATCCACCCTATCCCTACCCTCCCACCCCCCAGTAACCCTCAGTTTGTTTTGTGAGATTAGGAGTCTCTTATGGTTTGTCTCCTTCCCCATCCCATGGAAGGAGAATCTCTGAACACAAACGATGGATGGATAGATGATAAATGACAGACAGACAGTCACCATAGCATCGTACGTAATATAAAAATCCAGAAATAACTTTCCATCCATCCACAAGGGAACTACTAAATAAACTATGATACAGCCACACCACAGGGCACCATGCAGCCATTACAAAGAACAAGGCAGCCGTAGGTGTCCTGACATGGAAAGATCTTCCACTGGGTGGGAGAAAAAACAAAGTGCAAACAGAACAAGCAGTATGCATTCACTTACACAAACAAACAATCCCTCCCACAATATCTATGTGTACATGTATATTTAAATGTACGAAAATACATCCAAAGATGGCCAGGAGGAAGCCTAGTCAAGTAAATGACAGTGCTAACTCTGGGCAGGGAAGTGGGATGGGTGCAGGGATAGAGGGTGATTCATGCTTTGTTTTGTCTACTTTTTTTTAAAGATTTTTTTAAAAAGTAATCTCTACACCCAACATGGGGCTCAAACTTACAACCCTGAGATCAAGAGTCACATGCTCTACTGAATGAGCCAGCCAGGTGTCCCTGCTTTGTCAACTTCTGGAATGCTTGAATCCTTTCAAGTAAGAAGATACTTATGTATTATTTGCCTGATTAATATAAAGACATAGACAGAAGAGAATGTCAGTGATAGGAATTCAACTATGGTGAACCAACCGACCTCCTAACTTGGGTGTTCCTGGCCCCAACTTGACTTCTGCAAAGTTACATGAGCAATGTTACTCTCCTCAAGTTTCTTATATAGCTGTCTTCTTTGGTACAACACCTTCCGGGGATACTTTGTACTTAAGGATCCAACTTTGGTCTTTCAGACCACCTGGTGCTGAGGACCTTGCTGGGTCTTCTCCACAAGAGCCATTTGGAGCTTGTCTACCCTCTGCCTCCTTGTGTGTCTGCTGAGCGTCACAGAGACTGAGCCCCCTACATTAAGTGGCTGAGGTTGCCTGCCTTCTGTGACTACTTCAGGCTCTTCACCTGGTGGATTCACAACAGTGGAGTTGACAGTGCATGTGGAGAAGGAGGCTACCAGTTCCCCCAGCATCAAGCTCAGCAAAGGTAAGGTACGCTGGCACACTCCTTCTAGCAGACCTCACCTTTCTTGGGTCAAAATCCTGCCCTTCAGTGTCCCTCCAGATCCTGAGATCTCACGCATTTTATTGCTCCTTACTCAGAGTCCCCTTCATTTCTCTACATTTGCTGGAAGCAATCAGGTCTCACACACCTCTGCATTTATATGCAACTGCCATCACACACCTGCTTCTATCCATTCTTTTCGTTGCCTGAGCCAACTATAGGAATTGCTACCAGTGCTGGAGAATGGGCGCCCAGAAGGTCCAGGGGAGCCATCGCAGCACAGCCTGGGAACTGCACTGTTAACATCTTATGCTAAGGGTGAGGGACATGGACGAGCGTATAAAAATCCAGCTAATTCTCACAATTTGCTCAATTCCATAAATATTTTCCTTCTTTCCTTATAGAGTAGAATACATCTAGAGGAGAAGGTCAACTAAGGACTCTAGCATTGGGTGGAGAAGTTCAACTTCCTTCCTGCGGGACAATAGCGAAGGCTTGGACACGTGCACTGCTCTTCAGGAAAGATGTAACAAGCCAGTCCAGCCGCACTGAATGGGCACCCTTCGCTATGGACACGTGCACTGCTCTTCAGGAAAGATGGAACAAGCCAGTCCAGCCGCACTGAATGGGCACCATGGGGATATATGCATGTTTTCCCCCTAAAATCCTGACCAGAGGCAGCAGGGGTAGAAGAGCACGTGCCTCAGGTCCAGGCAGTCATGACTTCCAAGCTGGTTTTACCACTTACAAGTATGTGACCTTACATAAGTTTCTTTGCTTTTCCAAAGCTTGAAATTTCTTGGTCTGAAAAGTGAGACTAATGCAACCATTCTCTCGTGGTTGTTGAAGGAGATTAAATGAGTAAACATATGCGTAACACCCAGGAAAATGCCTGGAATAGATAGTACTTGAGAAACCTCTGTTCTTTTCCCTCAGCTAAGTGCTGGAATTGGACCCTTGGTTTTGTCGTAAATGCAAATGCCAGAGTCTAGGAATGTCAGTCTACAGCTGTGCTCTTTTCATTGAGCATTACCAATATTTTGACAGAACTGGCCCAATATTATTCACCCCAGGTTCATTGGCACGTTTCTGACCAGCCCTCATAAAGGCCTGGAGATTGCCCCTGGGGACCTGGATGCTAATAATGAATACTTGCTAGTGATTTTCAATGCACTCTGGTTATTATGTTTGGTAGCAGAACATTTCCCATCCCCAGAAAGGTCATTTACAATAGGATAAGGCAGCTTCCTTCCATCTTCCATTTCAGATTTTTCTGAGAACGGCAGAGAACTCAAACATTCATCCATATGCATTGGAAGTACTATTCTGTTCTGGCATTTGCATACAAATATCAAAGCAACTTAAGGAACTACAAGGCAGCTCTCCATCATATGACACCATCTCCTTTTATTTTTCTAGTGCCTTCCCAGCCCTTTCATATCAAAAGCCATTTTCATGTACCTTCCTACTTTTATTCATCTTAGCTTCCCTCTTGAGTGTGTGTGAAATGGGGGTGGGGTAGAGGAAGCAGGGACTTTTATCTTCTCACTTTTATTCCTGTGCCCCTAGGAAGCTGCACCATTTCAGAAATCACACAGATCTCACTCAAGTTTGGAGACCCTCTACACTCAACTCACCCAAGACTGGACTCTTATTCTACAACATTGGCCATATAGAGAAATGGCCATATAGTGTTCTTTGAATAGTTTCAGTGTGTGGTTAGTTCGGTTTATAGCCAAGGCATTCCATTGTGAGGTCCTTTTTGTTACAATTTCTTTGTATCAAGCCAAGTTAAGTTTCCTTGTTGGCTCAAATTCTGCCCTGGTGTGCTCTTCTCCTAGGCATTTCATCTATTCACATGACTTCAAATACTTTTAATATGCTGCTGACATCCCAAATTATACATTTAGTCTCAATATTGCTTCTGAGCTTCAGACCCAGATATCTAACTGCTTGAGGGTCTTTCTGTGAGGCTAAATGGCTCACACACCCCTCAGACTAGTCAATTTCCCAAGGCTTTTTCCCGCATCAGTGAGAAGTTCCATGATGCATCCAGCCTTATGGCAAAGTCCTGGGAGTGGTCCTTGACACTCACCTCCATCTACTTCTTTATCTCTGGCCAGTCTATCACACCAAGTAAGTTCTGTCGATCCTTCTTTTACGATGTATCAGAGTCACCCAATTCTCTCCATCTCTATGGCTGCCACCATCCTAAAGTACAGCTAACGATTCCCCTTTTGCTCTCTTCATTTCCTCCCCAGCCCTCTGACCCACATAGCTGCAAGACTGAGCTTTGAAAAAACAAACCTGATCATATTACCGTCCCAATCAAAATCCTTTAATGGCTTTCGATCCATGGATAAAGTCCAAAATCCTTATGGTCAAATCTCAACATGATCTGGTCTCTAAACACCTCTCCAGTCCCTCTTTTGTGACAATTTATTATGAAAAATTTTAAAGAGACAGAAAAATTGAAAGAAAAATTACAGTGACTATCCATTGATGGACCCCCTCAATTTTGCCATGAACATTTCATACTTGTTTTATCGTGTATCTATCCATTCATCTCTCCATCTCTCCTAGCATGGATCTTTCCTGGGTTTGGTGCCTTCCAAAGTAAACTAGAGGTTCTGGTCTAATACATCACTCTTCCTCTTGTTCCCTATATTCCAGCCACAGGCAGCTTTCTATTCTTCAAATCGGTCACACAATTTTAAATCTCTGGACTTTGTACCTCTTGTCCCTTCTACCTGAATTGTCTTGACCGCTTGTTAATTCCTAACTGATCCTTCCATTTTTAACTTAAGACTTTCTCTGAGAGGTTGCTTCTGGTCCCCCAGACTAAATTAGATCCACCTTCCTGCCTCGTATGTGATCTTGAGGCATATTGTGCTTTTTCTGAATGTCACTTATCACCGTCGGTAATTACATATTTATTTGCGCAATTATTTAATGTCTGCCTCCTGCGCCAGCCTGATACCACATCTGTATTGGTCCATGCTGGATCACCTCTGCAGAAAGTCGGCTAATATTTGTTGAAGGAATTAGAGGCAGAATGAATCAATAATTATGTAATAATAATAATAATCATATAATCATAAATCATGGAATAATAAATTTGTTCTTCCTTTAATGTGTAAACAGTATAGGTTTTTAAAGACCTCTGTGAGAAGAAGGAGCTTATTCACTGCCAGAATATAACCAGCAAGGACACTAAAGTAAATAACTAAACGGCAAGTTCCATGGCTAATGCTCCAGCTGAGAAGAGACTGGTAGGTTTTAGTGACTTCTCTCCCATCTCCACTATCCATTCCCCTCAAGGCCACCCCCAACCAACACAGGTACGAGGAAAATGCGTTTGCTATGCAAATGTACCTATAATGTACTGAGGGCATTTACTGAGGTCTGGCTTTGTATTAGGCACTATCTTGAGTGCTTTTCCTGTATTAATCTTTTTCCCTGTGGTACAGGTTCTGTTGTTATTCCTATTTTACAGCTAAGGAAACTGAGAACAGAGTTGTTATTTTAAAGCATGTTCTCTCGGAGCACCTGGGTGGCGCAGTCAGTTAAGCATCTGCCTTTGGCTCAGGTCATGATCCCAGGGTCCTGGGATTGAGTCCCTCATTGGGTTCCCTGCTTGACGGGAAGCCTGCTTCTCCCTCTCCTGCTCCCCCTGCTTGTGTTCCCTCTCTCACTGTGTCTCTCTCTGTCAAATAAATAAATAAAATCTTTAAAAACAACAACAGCAAACAAGTTCTCTGACTCCTTCTAACCAGATTCCCATTCCTATAAACTTAGCTAGGAAAAACATTTATTCTGTCTGTGGCCCCATGGAAGAGTACGAAGATCAATGTAGAAAACTCTCAAACTGCCGTAACAGAGAGAGGGTTTTGGTCAGTTCTAAGTCTGAAAATAAAGAAATCCACATAGAGATCAGAGAAATTTGAGAGATGAAGCCTCGGTTAGGACACCCAGGGTTCCATATCTGAGAAAGCCAGTAAAAACATTGTGTTGACTTTATTTCTGTAGTCATTCCAACCCCACTTTTGCCATATCAAATCGTTCATATGCACATGTTCAAATGATCCTTGCCAAGAATCTGACCCCAGATAAGAAAACAATTTATACATGAAGATAAAACCACAGTGGTCTTCCTCCTAACAGGAGCTAATGATTGAAGAAAGAAAATGAGGCAGTGCAGAGTATCTTAGTGGAAGAACATGTACTTCAAATGGTCTTGAGTTTGAAGGCAAGCTCTTCCCTCATCTGTGTGACCCTCACAAATCAGTAACATCTGTGGGCCTCAGTTGCCCACTTTCCTTATTTGCAAATGTTAATAGCATTCACTCAGCAGGATGTGGAGATATGGAAGTGCTATATTTAAAAAGCTCAGCAAGTCCATGGAAAACAGAAGATGCTCAAAGATGGTAAATTTAAAAAGGGAAAAAAGATAAAGATCGAGGGTGGGGTGGTAACTTTGATGCTCAGAATAAAAGAGTCATAGGAGTGTCTTTAATAAATATACATCATGTATTCTTCTTCTTCCCTGTGGTGGGGTGGTGGTGGGTAGGGAAAGGAGGGGATGGAGGGAGGAGGTGATGGTGGGGGAAAGAGGGAGGGAGGGAAGAGAGGGGAGAGGGAGAGAAAATAAGAGAGGAGAGATTGGGTAAAAGTGTCCTTTAGCATTTGCATTGCTCTTAGCTGGCTGAACTTGCCTGCAGCTACCACTTACAATGCAAATTGAGCTTAGAGTCCTTCACACTAACTACACAGCAAAAACCTTTCAGCTTTAAATAGAATACTGCAGTGTGGAATGATCTGAGCAAAGCAAAGAAAAATTCAGACATAAATGTGAAGGAGATTTTGGAGGAAAAAAAAACCCTTGACATATTTGGCCAGGCAGGAAAGTGCTGAAATATCAAGGAAGACAAAAAGCAAAGCAAAGTCTGTAGAAGGACCTAGAAACTAAGGTCAGATTTAAGAGAAAATGGATTTAAGTTAATAAAGGAGGAGGGTACCATTGAGGCAAGCCCTCAACAAAGAGGATTTTAACAAATAATATTTTGATCCAGTGATATTTCAAGGGGTACCTGGCACTTCCAAGGTATTCATCAGAAGACAGAGGATGGATTCTTGCCCCTGTGGCCAGCCCCACTGCATGAGAACAGATTAAGACCATAGAGAACTTCCTGCTCTACCCAACTTCTGCTATTTACACTGTCCAAGTTGCATTTTTTCCCCCTTCTTCCCAGACTTTCAATAAGATCAGGTAAAGAAAACTGAAGGCATACTGAGAAATAAAGGTTCTGTTTAGTTTCCAGTGTGTTGTGTGTATATGAGAGACAGAACATCCTGAGAGGTTGATTCAGAAAGATTTTAGAGCGGTTTGCTATAAACTTATCCCTCATTTTTGACTACACGAACCCAGTTATTTTAGCCAGAATCGGAGTTTACAAAAATGCCATAAAATAGGACCAAAGATCAGGGTAGTGCCTGGGGCCCCCAAAGAACTAAGGAATTTCATTTTTAACTCATTCCTTCATTCTAGAGATGATACCCCCATTCCCATGGCCCCGATTTGCCCATCTTCCCAGCTCAGTAAGTTTCCTGTGCCTGCGCTTGGAGGCATAATCCAATCTAGAAGAAAACATGAAGGCAGCCCTCTTTCTTTGTTGTCACAAACAGAAGGAAGTATCGCCCGGAAAAACCAATAGACCCAAGGCGAACTTCTCTCTTGGATGACATGCTCAGACACCGAGCTAGTCATAATCTACCTGGTAACTGAGTCAGTGACAAAGCACTTGAGACTAAGAAAGAATATCTTATAACCACCCTGTCATCCTGCAAATGAAAAGACTCTCCAAGTATGGTGTCTGTATGGGGGAGGGACAGGCTGAACATCTCTTAAAAGCCAGCTCTAAGCTCCCGAATGCCCGAGCTCATACAAGTCTGCTTAATCTGTCTAGCACTGTGGACACATTAGGCTGGATGCTCTCCAATAATGATGATAAATGAAGAATCTATTTTCAATAGCACCAGGCATTGTTTATTACCTAAAACTTACTGGGATGTTTGTAGAAGATGCCACATTTGCCCCCAAATTGTATCTTTTTTTTTTTCCTTTCAGAGTTTAAACTCTTTTACTACCCCAACCCCATCACGTTTTTCTGAGTCTTGATTTGATTAAATATAAAAATCTTAGTATCCAAGAATACTAAAAATTGTCTTAAATTAACATACCATGCAATGTTTTCCTAAAGCTGGTTCACACACATTTTCTCACGTGGATATTACAACGTGATAACGCAACACTTTATATGAGCAGTTAAGGGTAAGGGCCTACAGGTAGGAAATGAAAGCAGAAATGCAAAAGTTTTGGCATTTGGGGAAAAAAAATGCCTCTACTCTCTATTCACACACAAAAGGCAGACTGAGATTCTACCTGCTGACTTTCCCTGCCTGCCTGCTAACGTCAGAACAAGCTGTGCGAGAGAGAGAGAGAGAGAGAGAGAGAGAGAGAGAGAGAGAGAGAGAGGCCCACGACAATTTCACCTCTTGGCAAAGCTCAGCTTACTGAACCCTCTTGCTTTCTGCTGGCTGTTGATTCAGCAGAAACTACTGCTGCAGAATTCGTAATGGTGATTTTAAAGGCCCCACTGATCACATTGCTGGCCCCACGTGTCAGACTCGTTCGCTAGCTGCTGGAACGCCGTCTCCCCAGCTACCTTTTTATTTCTTGCTAATGCACTTCCAAGGGGAGAGGGGCTCGCCCTTTTGCAAAGGGCCTTTTGGGGTTCTGATTGTCTGAGCAGGTCACCTGGCCGGAGAGATAGACGGGCAGGAAATGAAACCATGCCCTCCCTGCCGCCACTGAGAGACACAACATCATTCCGCTGGGGGTGGGGGGAGGACCTCCGATCCGACTGTGCCCCTTTCTTCTCTCCCCTTCCAAGACACCGGCAAACATCTTGGGGGAGGGGTCATCTGCCTTCACCGGGTCATTTTCCCAGTCGGGAGCCCCACCCTGCAAAGCCTGATCCCCGAGGGCCATTTTAACTCCCGTGGGCGCCGGGTCCACCTGCTGCTGAACGCCGGGCTCGCCTCGCAGAGCCCGGCTGGATGTGGGGCGCACCGGCCGCTGCCCCCGCGGGCCAAGCCCCCGCCCCAGCCCCCGGCCGGGAGGAGTCTCCGCCACTGGCGCCCGGCTGCCCGCCGAGCCCAGCGATCCGCAACTTGCGGCCGGCCCCAGCGGCGGAATGCGGCGGGGCTGGCGTTACCTTCGGTCGCATAGCTGTGGTCGCGCAGGAAACTGTTGTTGATTTTGCGGGTATCAATGTCCTCCTCCATTGACAGCAGGCTTACTTGCGTGGGAACCAGAAGCCGGCAGACAAGTATCCATGATCCCTCCCCGCAGCCAGTCTCACAGGAGAGGGGGGCAGGGGAGCCGGTGGGACTGCACCATGGTCCGAGCCTGAGGAGGAGACGGGGAGGCGGAGAGAAAAAAAATAAAAACCCGGCAATGGAGCTGTCACCTCCTCCACTCGGGATCTCCGAGGCTGCGGCGGCTCCTCCCGCGGTGCGCTCACTCCAGCTCCAATTCCCAGCGAGGATGCTGCGCCCGGCTCCGCGGCCGCCGGGTGCCAAGATGCGCCGTGCCCCGAGGGGTCCGGGCCCGCCCGCCGCCCGGGAGGCGCTCACAAGCGGGGCTGGGGAGATGCCCAACAGGTTCCCCACGTTGGCAGCCGCTCCAAAATGCAGAAAAGGTCCCTCCTCCCCCTGGGAGAGCGGGCGGCCGCGACAAAATGGTGCCTTTCTGGACTCGAGCTGCAGTGGCGAGATGGCAGGGGCCGGATTCGGGCTGGGCCGGCCGGGAGCAGGGTGCTGGTCCCACGGGAGGGCGGCTCCGGCTGGCGGGGGCGAGGAAGGCGGCGGGGAGCCGGGCAGGGCGCTGCGGCCGGCGCCAGCGCACTCACCCTCACACCCACACGCGCGCACTCGCAGCTGCTGCTGCTGCCGCTGCTGCTGCTGCCGCTGCCGCCGCTGCTGCAGGAGGAGGCTGGAGGCGGCTGGTGCATTAAAGGCGAGGCTCCTCCCAACCGCGTCAGCAGCCCCAGGACTCTTCCCCAGCAGCGCTGGTGGCCGAGGCAGAGGCTGCGGCTGCTCTCTGCTGCAGTGGGGCGCACGCAGCCACGAACCGGCACCTGGGCAGCAAGCAGCGAGCTGGCAGGTTCACAGGAAAACCGGAGACGCGCTCTGGCTGGCAAGCGCCCTCCAACCGTGCCACGCGGCCAAGGGCGGCGTTCCCTCGAGCCCCCGAGTCCCCAACTCGTTGCCTTGCTCCGGACACCTGCGCTTCAGGCCCGCAAAGAGAAGTGGCTCCCCTGGGGTAGGCAGGGAGACGACAGTCAGGTCCCTTTCCCTCACCCTTGGGTGAGGTGTGCGGTCTCTTGATAAAGTTCAACGGCGAGGCCTGGGGTTCGAAGCCTCAGAGAGGAGCAAATGCGAAGAAGAGCTGCCATAGCTTAATTGAGGTCTCCTGGGCTAGGAATGGAACGGGGAGCAGGGGCCAGAACTTTTCTGCGACCACCTACGACTTCTCCATTCCAGACAGAGTCAACATCCCCTTCCTACTGTAGGCTCTGTTTCTACGCAGGCAGAGGGAAGCAAGAGGGCTGAGTTATGAAGCCAGTCCACATAGTCAGTCTGAAAAAGGCCACCTTCCCTAGCCCTGTGCACTCTGTTTTGGACCAAGTGCTGCAGGCTTTCCTGTAGGTCTTGCTTGTGAAGACACAACACTGCAGGAAAGGCTTATGTTTGCTCCCAACATGGAAGGGACGCGGGAGCCCTGTGCCCACAGAGAGCCCCTGCTACCCTGAGGTGAGTTCAAAGATCCAATAGAAAAAAAGAGACTTGTCTCCCTACTTCACCTAGGAAGAAAATGCGCAACTCCCCACCCCCAATGTTTCCCCATATTGTGCATTTGGTATTTAAAAAGAAAACTTGATCACGACTGTTATGAAACCAATAAAATCATTTATGAAGCTACCCAACTCCCTAAAAAGCCAAATTGGAAAAGACATTTCCCCATTTTCCTCTTGTAGAAGGTATTCATTTCAGTGGGCGTCACTGCAGGGAGAGACATCAGCAGACGTCTTGCTCAGTTAAGCTCCACAAGCTGAGCTAGATGAGCCCACAGGGACCTGTGAGTTAATTATATACATACGATGCTTTGGCTAACACAATTTAGAAAGTATTTGAAGTTCAAAAAAATGGGAAAACAAGTTTTTAACTGAGGTTGGGAATTGCCATCAGATTTCCACAAATAGTGGATGCTTCCGGCAGATGGAAAATGACATTATCTCCATCTCCAGAAAGCGAGAGGGAGAAGGGAGTAGAAATAGTCTTTGATAGAATTTTTAAGGGGAGTTCAGCTTACAACAGATTCCATTTGATTCTAGTTTGGTGGTTAAGTCTTAACATACTTGTTTGACTATTTGTTCAAATTTCACAAATGAAATTCTGGTAACGGATGTAATCCACTCGGCATCAGTTCACGGCTGGTTCTTCCACATGATGAGCTGTATCCATCACCAAGTCTCCAGTGGTCAGCTCATCTGTAGTTACACTGTTCAGCTTCCCTTGCTGTTAAGCAAAATGGGGAAGGGGCGGGCAGAGGGGAAAAAAGCTAAGTTCCTCTCAAAGTGGTAAGAAGACCTTTTGCTTTCCTTCGAAATGACCTTAACTTGTGACAGGAGACCTTGGAATCGTATTTGGAAATCCTCCCCTTATCTTCCTGGAATGTGGGCTAGATTGGAACAGAGCTGCATGATGAAGCGGGTAAGCCCAGGCTCATTGGCCAGGCTGTGCTTGAGGAATTTTCCACTGTAACCAATGGGAGAAATGTCCCCTCCATAGATTAAGTTTCTGGGGTTTACTAAATTTTCCCTTTCATGTTTCCTGCAGCATCCCTCCTGCATATATTCAACAGTACAGGCAACACAGATACATCTGGGTAAGGAGGTTGCAACGTTGCAACTTTGTGGACCACTCTTTTCTACTGTGAGCAATGGGGAACTAGGCCGCGCACCAAAGCCAAGATAAATAAGGCTGTTGGCTTTGTGCTTGAGCACAGTGACATGTAGGAAAGGAGGTCAGGGGGTGAAAGAACCCTCTGCAATCCTGTGGTGGTAAGAGGACCATAGAGACCATTTCTCAGAAGACCTGTTGACCTTCTTTCTATGCCTCAACACGTCAAGTTCTTTACAAAAGCCTTTGAAATGTCCACATGCCAACTTATGCTCTTTCCTCATGTTCTTGGCATTCTTCAGCATCTCAGCTCAACTGTCCCTACTTCCCTGAGGCATCACCTGACCACACCACAGTCTCTTCCTCCAGAATTTTCTGTCTCTATATCTTTTTTTTTTTTTTTGGTCTTCTTCATGGCTCACTGAATTTTGTAATACTTGTTTCCTTATCATTATCAACCATTCCTACTATATCTTTGATATTAAATGGCACTTAGTAGGTACTCAATTATCTTTGCTGAATAGATGTAAATATTTCTTTAATGAATGAATAAATTACTGAATTTATTCAGTATAACAGATATTTGTAATATTTAGGTTTAATAGCTCAACCCTTATTAAATAAAATTCTTGCAAAAAAAACCCATCCCCCAAAATGAAACCTGTTGTGAGCCAGTAATTTTCTAGTTTCTAAGTTTATTATAGTTGTGATAATTGTCCTACCCATTCCTGAATGCTTATGTACCAAGAATATTTGCTGAGTGCTTAATATGTGCCAAGAATTGCTCTGGGTTCTGGGGATACAGTTAAAACAGAGTTCCTTTCATCACAGAACTGAAATTCTATGATAAAATCAGTTTTCCTAGAAATACAACAAATACATTATAAATCATCAGACTATAGTGTGATGCTAAATGCTAAGGCTATGATATCAAGCATAGCTGATTTTCTGACACTTATTTTTGTGTAATTGAGTAAGTTACAAGATTCTCCTAAGACATTTTTTAAGCCTCTAAATTAGGAGGAAGAATAGTATCTACTTCATAGAGTTATTGTGTGGATTTAATGAGATAATGTATTGCATAATACCAGAAAGACAATACTACTATTACTTGTTGAATATTTCCTATCATCACCACTATCAATAATGAACAAATATTAAAGCACCTACTATGTCAGCCACTGGGACAGGACTGGAGACTCAGCAACATCCGTGTGTAAAATCTATAGTCAGTTTCCGCTGTCATGGAACTTAGTGTCTAATTTACAGCTAAAGAAAAGGAGTCATAAGCTATAAGAGGGGCAGCAGAAGACATTCTGAAAGGCTGACCCAATCCAGACTTGTACTTTACACAAAAAAGGCCAATTACATATACACAGCCTTCTTAAGTTACACAATTCAGCATGATGGCACTTAGATACATTCCCTTTTTATCACCCTTGTCATGGTCCCCTCCCCCAACACTGCCATATACCCTCACTCCAGTTAGGTCAGCGCTGCCTACACTGGAACCTTTCAGGTCATCCTGTCCAATTAACACATTAAATATCTACAGTTTTATTAAAACCTTTGACCTAAGCCAGTCTGGAGATTCTTAATATAGGCTTTAGGGGTCAGACAGTCCTAGTTTGTCCAAGCTCAGGCATTTATGAATTTCATGACCTTTGGCAAGTAATTTAACATCTCTGGGCCTCTGTATTTGCAAAATAGAGGAAAATAAGAGAAACTACTTGAGAGTGTTGCTGAGCAGCTTCAGAGCAGCCTAACTGCTCAGCACTAAAATGTCAGTTTCCCCTCCTAGAAGCGGCTCCTGCGCACCTCCACCAGTAGAGAATGGGAGAGATGAACTACAAGTGCATCATTTATGTGAACAAAAGTGACTTAGAAACTGAAGTTTTACTACCTGTTGGTCTGTCCTAATGGCAAACTAGAAACTGGATACATGAAATTTTACCATGCTGCAAAAAGCCACTGAAAAGCCATCACGTCCTGTGGAATTAGGATGACCCTCTCTGCGTTCATACCTGATCATGTTTCTCTACTCTGGAATCCTCTGAAATCCCTCTCTAAGATCACTAAGCGCTGAATGCACAACTGTCTCTCTGAGGCGGTTTATGTGTTGACTGCTTAGTGGGTAAGCTCATGAGTTTCCAGCAAGCTTTACCATTCCTTTTGGTGCCTGCTACTAGAACGTGTAATACACCAATCGAGTGAACCTTTAACATGGCATTTAACCCGGGAAAAGAAATCAAAACATCTTGCTTTTAAAATGTTGTATTAAATCCAGATTCTGCATACTTAATGGATTTCACAGAGTAAAAATGTTCCATCAATTATCCAAGTACAGTAATTTATGCAAAGAAACAGTGGAAGGCTGGAGCTGCCATGTACTGGCTATTGAGAGCCGAACGTGCCGATTACACACATCTATTTCCAGCTCTGCTATGAGGGACATCATGCTGGTAGCTTAGAATCTGAAATCTGCTATGGTCAGATATTTATATCACAGAAAATTTTTAAAAACCCCAGATAAATCAGGGCTTTGGGATTTTTGTTTGCTTGGAGAGCCGATTGTTAAACATTTAGCAGCACACCAGTAGAAATGCAACACTTGCTGCTGTATCTTCCTGCTCATCCCTGTAATCTATGCAAAGTTCCTTCCAATTCTCAATGCGAAATCTTCTAAGCTGTGTCAAATTCTAGAGCATCCCACCATCCAACCACACTTGAGCCATCATGCTAAATGACTCTTCAAATCCTACCTTTACCATGAAGATTTCCCATATCCATCAGAGGAAACCCGATGCCTTTGTTTGATCCCTTCCAGGCTGGATATGCTATTGCCATGGTAGATTTGGAAGAGATTTCCCATAAGGGACCTGACAACATAAGGAATGTCAGATGCGTGCCCATTCTCAGTGAATCGTCCTTTCTACTGTTCAAGCTCCACTGTTTCCTTACTTTTGCCCTGGATTTGCCTAATGCAAAACAAAGACATCCACTCTGCCTGATTTCATTGATAGCTCTTCAACATGTCTTGTTAGGATATTGATTGATACAGTGGGAGAGGAACAAAAATCCAAGAGTCTAGATCTGAGAGCCTGAGAGAAAATACTCTCTTGTACCTTTTTCATTCAGTGGTTTTAGAATTAATTTAGGCTATCTTATTCAAGATAGTTTTAATTTGTATTATATTTATTTGGTATAAGGTGCGGATTTACAAAACCCTTTGGGCAATAGCCAAGGGGTATTATCTAGTTCCTGACGACATTTCTCAAAATAAAATTTCATAATTTAAATGAGAATGTATATTGGTAATTATCTTTCAAATTTCCTTAAGAGGCACCAAGCAATAACACTTTACAGAATATAGCCTAAGAAAATCATCATAGATGTGGGCAAAAAATTAGCCATAAGGTTATTTCTTAGAACATTGTTTAGAATCGTGAAAAACTGGAAACAACCCAATGTTCAACAGAATTGGCTAGGCAAATTATGGTGTGTACAAACAATGGGAAAGTATTGAGCCTTTGATAAAATATTAGTAGCTAACACTTGTTGACCACACATTATGTACCAGGTGCTGTACAAAGGCTTTTACTAACATTATCTCATTTAATTCTAACAGCAGCCCTTAAAGGAAAGTACTATTATTATCTCCATTTTACTGAGCATAATAGAGATAAATAATATATCCAAAGTCAAACAAAAAGGAGCCTGGCACTGCGTACACATGTGTGTGTGTGCACGTGTGTACGTGTGTGTGTGTGTGTGTTGGGGTGGGTTGAGGCCGCTCTACTGAAAGCATGCATTACTAGATTCCAATTTGTCTCTCTTAGAAACAAAGAGTTTTCTCTCAGTTGAAAACCACTAACTACTGTGTTGGTGAAGTTGTGGCAAAATGGGAACCTTCACACACTGCTTGTGGGGTTGTATAATGGTGCAACCACAAATAGTTTGAGAGTTCCTCAAAAGTTTTTTTTTCTTTTTTTTTTTTTAAGATTTTTTCTATTTATTTGATAGCGAGAGAGAGATCACAAGTAGGCAGAGAGGCAGGCAGAGAGAAAGGAGGAAGCAGGCTTCCCACTGAGCAGAGAGCCCGATGCGGGCTCGATCCCAGGACTCTGAGATCATGACCTGAGCCAAAGGCAGAGGCTTAACCCACTGAACCACCCAGGTGCCCCTAGAGTTCAAATGTTAAACAGCTCCAAATGTTAAACAGCACATATGACCCAGCAGTTTCCCTTCTACGTATACACTCAATAGAATTGAAAACCCATCTTCACACCAAGACCTGTACATGAAAATTCATGATAGTGGCGTTATTCAGAATAGCCCCAAAGTGGAAACAACCCAAATGTTCATCAGGTAATAAATGGATAAGATGTGATATATCCATTCAATGGATTATCATTCAGCTATAAAAAGGAATGACATACTGACCCATGCTAAAACATGGATCAACCCTGAAAACATACTAAGTGGAAAAAGCCAGTCACAAGAGACTACGTATGTAACTACATATTATGTGATTCCATTTATGGGAAGTGTTCAGAATGGGCAAATCCACAGAGACAGAAAGTAGATTAGGTTGCCAGGGCCTGGGTGGGGGAACGGGAGTGAATGCTTATGGATTTGGGGGTTTCTTTTGGGGTGATGAAAAAGTTCTAAATTAGATAAGGGTAACAGTTGTACAACTCCGAATATAAACACCCCTGAATCTCAGTACACTTTTAAAAAGGGTATTATGCTGAGCGAAATAAGTCAATCAGAGAAAGACAATTATCATATGATCTCTCTGATATGAGGAGCTTGAGGGGCAGGGTGGGGGGGCGTGGGG
>LNAC01000718.1:123530-243955 GCA_002007465.1 Ailurus styani | reverse complement strand
AAAACAAACTGAGGGTTACTGGGGGGTGGGAGGGTAGGGATAGGGTGGATGGGTTATGGACATTGGGGAGGGTTTGTGCTTTGGTGAATGCTGTGAAAGATGTAAGCCTGATGATTCACAGACCTGTACCCCTTGGGCAAGGAATAAAAATAAAATTTTAAAAAAAAGTGAATTTTTATGGCATAGGGTCTCAATCAATAAGCCTGTTATTAAGGATTAAAAAAATCTTTGCTATCAAAAGCCACTGTTACTTCTTGGAGTAGGACATGTCCTTCAGTCTAATATGAGTACAGAAAAAATGTAAAGGCATGTAATGACAAGGATAGATATTATGTTATATTATTTTAAAAAGTTAAAAAACAATATAGACTAGTTTCCCCTTTCTCGGTTAAAAAAAGTGTGTATGTCAAAATCAATATATAAAAGTACTGTGCAGGGCTTATGTGTGGTTATCTTTGTTGTTCATATTTTTGTCAAAGAAAATTTAGAACATGTATCACTTTTGTAATAAGAATATTTTAAAAGTATTTTTAAAGCGGGGGGAGAGGGGGAGAGAGAGAGAGAGAGAGAGAATCTCAAGCAGGCTCTATGCCCAGTGCAGAGCCCTGGGGCTCGACCTCACAAGCCCAAGATCATGACCTGAGCTGAAATCAAGAGTTGGACACTTCACTGACTGAGCCACACAGGCGCCACTAAAACTTTTTTTTTAATGTTATGAAACACTTTTTTTAGATGAAACCTTGTATTGGAAATGTCAAAAGTCATTTTCTGCACATGAGGAAATTGGGACGCGAGGAAATGTACACACTACCAAAGGCATAGAGCAACAACTCTGTCCAGTGGAAACATAATGCAGGCCACGTTTATAAAATGTTTAAGCTGCTATATTAGCAAGTAAAAAAAAGCAGATAAAATAATTTTAATATTTTCAAAATGTTTTAGAAAGTTTTGGGAAAAAGAAAATATTTTCTTTAATCTATCAAAAATATTATGATTTCAACATATATAATCAATATAAAATTATTACTGATCTATTTATACTTTTTTTTATCCCAAGTCTCTGAAATCTGCTGTGTATTTTACACGTATGGTACCTCTCAGAACTAGTCACATTCCCCCGGCTCAATAACCCCACGTGTCTAGTGGCTGCAGCACAGATACAGAGGAACTTTTCCAAAAAGCTTATTCCATTTGAGGCGCCTGGCTGGCTCAGTAGGTTAAGCGTCTGCCTTCAGCTCAGGCCATGATCCCAGGGTCCTGTGATCTGGCCCCACGTTGGGCTCTCTGCTCAGTGGGAAGCCTACTTTACTCTCTTCCTCTACTCCTACCCAGCTCTTGATCACTCACTCTCTCTCTCTCAAATAAATAAAGAAAATCTTAAAAAAAATTCATTCCATCCAAAAAAATGGGTTTTATTATGTTTTTTCAAAGAGAAATTTTTATCTACTAAAGACTTGAAGAAGATCGTTATGCTAAGACCAAACTAAGCAACATTAATACAACAGGCCTCACAACTACGTTAAAGTAATACAAACTGAATATGAAAAAATATAAACACATGCACATATATGCATATATAGTAAATGTAATAGTACAATTGAACTCAAACTGCATTTCCCCCTAAAATCAGTAAGCTGCATTAATAGAGGAAAAAAAGAACCTGATTCTGAAAGTGTTAAAATGACACTATACATAACAATATATAATAGCAAGAAAGGTGTAATTCAGGACAGTTGTCACTCCTATAAGCCAAATGTTTAGTTCGAACCTATGACTTTAATTCCAGCCAGGAGAAGAGGCCACATTGCCAGATGTCACTGCCAAAAAAGGATTTCCACAGCTGAGTATCTGGACTCTCCGATGGCCACTAAAAATGGAGAAATGTAAAGATACATTGATAGCAATCTGGCTGGGAATGATTCGTTCTTTTACACTGAATTAGAGTAGAATTTTGTGGTCACATCATCAACGGATTAATTTCTGAAGACTTGCTCAATTAGATATACCATCGCCTCTCACACACATGTGTGTACAGTTTTGTGTGTGCAGCTGAGCTCTGCCTCCTTCCTAACACACTCTCCTTACCGATTCCCTGGGCACCATTCTCTCTCAATCCTCCTGATACCTCAGTGCACGCTCCTCCTCCAGGGCCTGTGTTGGTTCCTCCTCACTGCTTGATGTCTAAACGTACACACGACCTAGAGGTCTAAGTTCTTGGGTTTCTCTATTCACAGTCCCGTCTCAGGGGACCTCATTCAGTCTCACGGCTTGCCTCTCACACGATGACTAAAACCCACACATGCATTTTGAGCACCAATCTCTCCTCTGACTCCACACTAGTACCACTCACAGCAGATGTGGCATTACCCTAAGTATCTACAAGGCACCTCAATCCCTAGTGCCCCCCCATCCATGATCTCCCTTCCTGTTACTTGGTTCCTCTCTCATTTCCCACATCCTTTCCATCCTGCCGACTCTAACTTCAAAACACATCCAGAACCCACCACTTCTCACCACCTCCTCGGCTGCTACCAAGTGCCAGCTACCATCTCCCATCACCATGATTGTTTCAAGACTCTAAGGAGCCTGTGATCCCTCCTTTCGCCCCCTACAGAATGGTTTCTATGCAGCAGGCAGAATGGTCCTTTGAAATGCAAATCACTTCATGTCACTTTTCTGCTCAAAGCCCTTTATTGGCTTCCTACACATTCAGAGTAAAACTTTCTTAAAATGCTGGAAAGATTTGGCTCCAACGATAGCTCTGTCCTTTTCTCCCCCCTTGTTCTCTACCTGAAGCACCACCAACTCTTGCTTCAACTCCCTTCCCTATGTCTCCCACAGACACACCGTGGTGTCCTTACTGTTGGCCAAACACACCAGGAAGAGCACTCCCATCCCAGGACTTCCGCATCTGCTGTTCCCTCGGTCCTGAGTGCCTTCCCTCAGACACCAGCAGAGCTCCGTGCTTGACTTCATTCTGGTGTCAACTCCAGGAACATTTTTGTAAGATACGTTCTCTCACCATAGAAAATAAAATAAAATAGCACCCCTCCCTCCCAGCACTCTCTCTCCCTGTACTGTTGCCTGACAGTACCTATTGATTTGGCTTTGGTTCTTATGTCAGTAGAACCTAATTTCCAGGGAGACAGGAATGTTTTTGTCCCTTGCTCTCTATCTGGCACCTACAACAGTGCCTGGCACAGATTGGTTACTCTAAAGAATTTTCGAAAGAATAAAAGAGTCAATGTGTGTTCGCTTAATAAAGAAGATCTATCAGGAGGGAATCTTAATGAACAATAAATCTAGGATGCTTATAAAATTTTGGCCTTGCCCAAAGAGAGGGCTGGCTTTTGCCCTAGGCTTCTGGGAAGTAACGTATGTCAGACCTGATACTGATGTCTTTGATCAGGGTGGGGATGGCCACATTCAATAGTTTAACTTCAGGGACTGGCCACACCAGAAAGACCATGTGATTTAGGGTGGAGGATTTGGGTCATGAACTATCAGTTGAACTGGTGATGGAGTTCAATGGTATGGGCAATCAATCAATCAGTCATGCTTATGTAGTTGAACTCCAATAAAAACTCTGAACACCAGCCACAGTTAAGCTTCCCTGGTTAGTGTACTCTATCCGTGTTATCATACATCAGTGGAGGGAGGTTAATGTGTCCTGAAGACAAATTCTGAATTTGGAATCCTCCCTGACTCTGTCCTATGCATCTGTTCTTTGGCTGTCTTTTTTTTTTTTAAGATTTATTTATTTATATAAAAGAGAGAGAGAGAGAGAGAGAGAGAGAGAGAGAGAGAGAGAGAGAGAGCAGAGGTAGCGAGGGGCGAAGGAAGAGGGAGAAAGAATCTCAAGCAGACTTCCCCTGCCCATTCCCCTCCATGAGGTTTGGGTTCAATCTCATGACCCTGCGATTATGATCTGAGCCAAAATCAAGAGTCAGACTCTTAACTGACTGAGCTACCCAGTCGCTCCTCCTTTGGCTACTTTTAACCTGTATCCCTTCCCTATAATAAATTGCAACCAAAGTATAATAGCTTTTTTTGAGTTCTGTGAATCCTAGAAAATTATTGAAATGGAGGATAGTTTTGAAAACCTCCCAAATTTGCAGTTGATGTCAGAAGTGAGGATAGTCGTGGGAACTCTGCTCTTAAACTTTTCAGTTTGGCTAACTCTCGGTAAGGCTAAGCACATACCAAGAAATTCTCATACTAAAGGAGGCTTCCAGACCATTAGGGCTAGCTTACCATTTTGCTGAAGAGAAAACCAGAGCCCAGTGCAAAGAACTGACTTGGGGGCGCCTGGGTGGCTCAGTGGGTTAAAGCCTCTGCCTTCGGCCCAGGTCATGATCTCAGGGTCCTGGGATCGAGCCCCGCATCAGGCTTTCTGCTGGGGGAGGGCCTGCTTCCCCCTCTTCCTCTGCCTGCCTCACTGCCTATCTTAAAAAAAAAAAAAAAAAAGAACTGACTTGCTCAGTTCCCCAAGCAACAGACCGAGAGCATGGGACCCTGGTGTACTGGCTCCCATGCTTACCCCTCTACAATGACTCTCCTCGATTTTCTCTTAAACATACTGCTTTTTCTTAAGAGGGTAAACACTAAGTTGCCAGGAATTGAGTTGGCTTCCCTCCCCAGAACTCTGAGGTCACTCTAAAGGGCAGGAATGACTACTACTGTCTTTCAAAAGTCATTGGGGCCCACCCTGAACAAAACCGAAGTAACAGAGCTCCACGCTCTTCTTCATCCTCATCCTCTCCCTTTTTCTGTCCTGAGATGGGCCAGGTGGAGCTGCAGGAGGGTGGCATCCATCCTCCTGATCATCAGTGGCTGAAGTCTGGGAAGGAAGCTATATGTTCACGTAGAATCAGCACAAATTACCCTCTGCTTATGGTATCAAAAATCTCAAAAGAACTTATCAAACTCAACACCCAAAGAACAAATAATCCAATTAAGAAATGGGCAGAAAACATGAACAGACATTTCTTCAAAGAAGCCATCCAAATGGCCAACAGACACATGAGAAAGTGCTCAACATCACTCGGCATCAAGGAGATTACAAATCAAAACCACAGCAAGATACCACCTCACACCAGTCAGAATGGCTAAAACTAACCAGTCAGGAAATGACAGGTGTTGGCAAGGATGTGGAGAAAGGGGAACCCTCCTACACTGTTGGTGGGAATGCAAGCTGGCACAGCCACTCCGGAAAACAGTATGGAGGTTCCTCAAAAAGTTGAAAATAGAGCTACCCTATGACCCAGAAATCACTGGGTATTTACTCCAAAGATACAAATGTAGTGATACGAAGGGACACCTGCACCCCAATGTTTATAGAATTAATGTCCACAATAGCCGAACTATGGAAAGAGCCTAGATGTCCATCAGCAGATGAATGGATAAAGAAGATGTGGTATATATATATATATATATATATATATATATATATGTATACACACACACACACACACACACACACACACACACACACAATGGAATACTATGCAGCCATCAAAAAGTGAAATCTTGCCATTTGCAATGATGTGGAAGGAACTAGATGATATTATGCTAAACAAAATAAGTCAATAAGAGAAAGACAATTATATGATCTCTCTGATATGAGGAATTTGAGAGGCAGGGCAGGGAGTTGTGGCGGGGGAAGGGAGGGAAAAATGAAGCAAGATGGGATCGGGGAGGGAGACAGACCTTAAGAGACTCTTTAATCTCAGGAAACAAACTGAGGGTTCTTGGGGGATGAGGGGGAAGAATGGTGCGGCTGGGTGATGGACACTGGGGAGGGTACATGCTATGGTGAGTGCTGTGAATGGTGTAAGCCTGATGACTCACAGACCTGTACCCCTGAAGCAAATAATACATTATATGTTAATGAAATAAAAAATTACCTTCTGCCTATTCTACCACGTTCTGCCACTTTCCCCTTCTTCGGAAGAAAACTTCTAAGTATAGGCATTTTGGGAAGCTACAGGACATATCCTGTGTTAAACTTAGCTCATCACGTGGGAAATCATTTTGATAAGTTCAAAGTGTTATGCAGCCAAGGCTAACACCCTATGTTACTCTACTAGTGAGATAAGACAAAGAAGCTGAATTCAAAAGCCAATGGACCTTGAACTTATAAGAAAGTCTGTAGATATTTTAAAGCTCAATAAATATTTATGGAATAAAAACAGAGTGAAAATAATTATATTAAACATGTCTCAAATAGAGACCTCTGTAATTTCCATTTGGCATCTGCCAGGGCTATAAGGGTGAGCAAAGCATGACAAACAAAGTTTATGAATTTACATCTGGAAGGGAGCATAGGCCCTCAGCACTGACTTTACCATTTTAGGGTCACAGATCCTTTTCAGAATTTGATGAAGGTTTTAGACTCTCTCCCCAGAAAAAAAAGCATAGTTTAGAGCACTTTCTGCTTCCAAATGCTGACTCACTGTGTCTATTTCATGCACAGGAAAAGGAAGGGGGAAAAAAACCTGGGACCAAAGAAAGGTCCAAAATTAAATACAAGTTTAGAATTACAGTGGCATCACCTCCCATGCATATTTTTTTATGGAGAATAATAATAGCTCTCACATATACAGCACTTAATAGTAATGCTGTAAGGCCAGATGTGGGACTCCTTTCTAAGATGGGTCAGCAAAGTATAAGAGGCAGTCAAATGCATGACTTTGGAGAAAGAGGCAGCTCAAATTCAAATGCTGGCTCTGATATTCCCTAGTAGTATAATCTTGGGCAACTGACTTAATCACTTTGTGCTTCAAATTTCATTTGCAAAATAGTAATCATAATAGAATCTATTTCCTAAGATTGTTATAAATGTTAAATAGGTTAATATATATAAAATATTGAAAACAGGCCACAGCGCATCACACACATCCCATCAGTGTAACTGTTGGTATGAGGCACGGATAGTGTCACAATTGTATGCTACGTGGCTGTCCACATGGATGCCAGATTTATGCACTTTTCCAGTTCTCATTCCTGAATTGTTTTGGCAGCTCTGCTTCTTCTCCTCCAACCCCACCCCTTTCTTAGGTGAACTCAAAGCCAAGGTTTCATTACAAGGGAGTAGCAAACCGTTTATGTCAGTGGCTCATCACAGGATTATATGTTCATTCAACATCAAACAATTTCTACTTGCCTATTATGTGCTTAGCACCACCCTTCTTCGATGTTGGTAAGGAACTCATAACCTGATTGCAGAGACACATGCTGAAATTCATGGGCATATAAGAGACTCATCAAGTGTTGGCTAACCACAATGTAAGAACTTAGAGACACCCAGCTGAGTGAGAACAGCCCCCAAATGTAAAATGGACAATTAAAACACCTGTGCTGAGGTCTGAAGGAGGACTAGCTACATAATTTGTGGGGCCCAATCCCAAACAAAAACATGAGGTACTTTGTTGAAGAAGTATTAGGGGTTTCAAGACTGACAGCAGACCACTAATCCAAGTGTTGGACTCTGTGCACCTGCACACGTCACATGGTCTTGGAGCTGGCCCTGCCCTGAAGGATGGGGTGGGGGTGGGGAATGGGGGGATGGGGGAGGACTCACAGAGAGATTCCAGCCTGCAGCAAATGGGCACTTCCTATGTGTCATGTACATTTCTGCTTCTGTGTTTTTTCTTATATTTCTCCTCCTTACTAAAAAGATTTGCTTATTTTTCAACCTATGCAAACGCTACATATCCTTCAAACTGTTGCTCTTAAGTCTTAGCTTAGAGGGAACATGAGAGAATGCAAAGAGCCCTGGGGTTGTAGTGAGAAGACCTGAGGCCAGGTCTGCCTTTTACCAGCTCTGGAACTGCGGCCAAGTCTCTCCTCTGATTCTCGCCTGGGGAAACTGATTTTAAAGTTCCTCACAGGATGATGGGAGGATCAAAAGGCATCACCAACACGAAAGATTTTTAGAGTAAGAATTTCTCACGTTGCTCAAGAGGTTCATAACTTTTTTGATAAAGGCTTCTTTAGCTTGTACAAACAAGTCTTTCGTGCTCTAAGTGAACACGCACACACACACGTGTGCAAACACATGTGTGTCCCTTCCACTGCTGCCTCCTATCTGAATTTGTGATCTTGTGCTCTATTTAATTTCTTAAGGTCCTCAGGCGTTTAGACTTTACCCCTTACAACCCATCCTTCTCACTAAGGGAACATGATTTTTATATAACTCATCAATCTGATCCACTCATTGTTCTAAACCCTTGTACGGTTCCCTGTTCCAAAACCCAATGGCACCAAACTATCGCTGTCTTTTGAGTGTTAATCAGTGTTCTGGGAAAAGAGGTGTGGAATTTGAGAAAAAATAAAATCATGATGCATGCCTCTTTTGTACATTTACAATGCACATCGAAAAGCTCTGAGCAGTCCTGTAATTAGGAAGTTAATTTTTGCTTAAACTAGAATTTTCCATACTAATTTGACAATTTTAACATCCTACAAGAAACTTAAATTCTGTAGTAAAACTTTGGCTCTGCTGGCCTGTATGATGATGAACAAACTCTTCAGCTTGATTTATGGAGCTTCCATAATCCCTAAATTCCTGGTTCATTTATTGCCATCCCCTTCCCCAGTCCTGTGCTCCAGGAGCAGTGGATCATTTCCAGTTTCTTGAAGGACTTTGAGCTCTGTGTCTGCTGTGCTTTCTGCCAAGAACACTGTCCATCATTCATCCCTCCATCTATGCCCTGGTGATCTGTTACTCAGTAGGGCTCAGCTCAATTGCCCTATAATGTCTTCTGTGACATTCTTGGTAACTACATTTCAGTGGTTAACTGCTTCTGTGGAATTTTGCACGTAAAAATAACTGCTGATGTTTACTGAACATCTTAGTCTAGTATAGATAATTCTACAAGAAGATTAAAATATGCCTACTTTACAGATAAGAAATAACACAGATTAAGAAACTCACTCATTTTTCTGTGTTTTCTATCTTTTGAGTGGTACCCACTGTCCACCTACTTGTCCAAGCCAGAAACGCAAAAGACATTTTTAACACCTTTCCCTCTACCCTACATCTAGACAGATGCCAATTCTTATAAATTCCAGCTCCCTGGAAGCCATGAAATCTGTCCCCATCTACCCATTCATATTATCACTAGTTTAAGTTCGGCCATTACCTCCCAGGCAACTCCTCCATTCTCCATGTTGATACAAGTACCATTATCCCAAAGTTCTGAGTATGTCAATTGCCCTGCTTAAAGTCCTTGAGTGGCTTCCCTGACTCTTACAGGGAAAAAATCCAAGAGCCTTAACACAGCTTAAAATACCCTATAGGGACTGGCTTCTGCCTATTTCTTTACCTTCATTTCATCCAATCAGGATCTCACAGTCTACACTGGAAGGTCCAATGAGCCTCTCAAAGTTTCCCGGCCTTACCAAACATTCCTTTGCCTCTGGACCTTTGAATGTAGTTTTTCTTCTTGAAATTATCTTCCTTCTCATCTTCGCCTTGTATTCCACGAGCTTCCTAAATATAGACCCAGGTTCACGCTCTTCCTCTGTGACCTCATAGCATCCAGCATCATCGTCTTTTGTCCTGTGAGACCTTTGGGACCAGGGGCTGTGGATTTACTGTTGTATTTATACCTAATGCCAGGCCTGCCACAGGGTAATGCCATGGAATAATCATTTGCTGAATGCCTGAATGAATCAAAGAATAAATAAATGGATGAATGCAAGCAAAACTGAAAGGGCAGCCTGGAGTATTAAAAAAGAAGGGATTTAGAGCTTGATTGCACCTCTCTGCTTGTCTTTGTCCTCCACATCAAAATTCACTGTGCTTCAACTCCCCACAAGCACCTTTTCACTTCAACCGCAGGGCCTTTGCATCTGCCGGGAATGTTCTTCCCCCTTCCACCCATAGTTATGATGGTTCATTTAGTAACTGCTTCCTTCAGGAGACAGTAAACTCCACAAGAGAATCATGTCTGCTTCTTACTCACCAGTGGGTTTCCAATGCCTAATACTGGCCTACCACACAAAATAAAAGTTTGTTAAATGTACTCATGAATTAAAAACTCAGGGTCTCACCAGCAGTTTCTTGGCTCATTTTAGTACTGTGTACATAGTAGGGCTTGAAAAGAAATCATTGTTGATTAAATGAAAGACTAGAACTGATTTTCTTTCTCCAGATTGTAAGTAGTTGTTAACTAGTACGCTTGACGTGAATAAATTAATTCCTACAAATTTAGCAACATTTGTGTATGTCCATGCCACCTTGTAATGTGTTTATATGCTTTTAGCTTCCGTTGAAACAGATGTGAGTGTTATCAGAAGAATCTGACCTCTGCTGGATCCTGGACTCTACCTTGTTAGGCAAATAAGGAACTGCAAGTCTATTTCTCACAGGAAAGGACAAGAGCTCTAACTCACAGATTCCACAATGTGCATGTAATTGGGAGACGTCAAAACTTGTCATGTCATAGATTAGCCAGTGATTCTCCAGCAAGTAATTATTAAAATGGCAAAACAAATAATCTTTTGGAGTCATTACTGTTTGTCAATTCACTGCGTATAAACAGTAATGACTAGGTAGCAACCTGGCTCTGTTTTCTAATACATTCAAGGCCAGGCAAAATGAAATGAACTTGAACAAAGGCAGAGGGAGGGCCTGAGAGAGACATTAAAGAAAGCTAAGTCTATGGCTTGGGGAGTTCCACAAACTTGGATGTGTCCATGAAGCCCATATTTGAAAAAAGATGGTAAGCAATTACATTATAAAGGCTGTTTACCTCATGATCAAATCAGCTGCCATTAACAGGTGCTTACCACCTGTCAGGTTTTGGGCTTATGTCTTTATGTACACATTACTGCTCTCTCCCTCTTGTCCACCCCACAAGGGAAGTATCATTAGTGTGATTTATCATTGAGGCAACTGAAACTCAGAGGGGTTACCTTACAGCAAGCAGAATGGAGATCTGGGATTTGAACCCAGTTTTACTTGACTCTTAACCAACTACTCCATAATGATTTCATTTACATTTTCCCATGCAAATCTCTGTTGAAGGTCTTTTACCCAGTAAGTACATACTTAATATTTGTTCAAAACCCCCAAAGCTATAATTCTTTGAAAAGAATACGTAAATGGTTACCAGAATGATTTTTCTCTCAAAAAATTTGTTCAGTTTGAAGTATCCTGTAATGGTGAGAGTTTATGAAACTATAAAGAAATCCTTGGATATTTTTATTATTGAAAAAAATTGTCTTCTTTTTTTTTGGTGATTCACTTTTCTATTATTCAGAACATTATACACCTATCCACTGAGTACTGAATACTCCAGATTTAAAGGCATAATGGGGATTTAATACCTGAAAACAGAGAAACTTGGTATAATTGGGGAAAAGTGGGGCTCAAACTGTCAAAGAAGAATGCTTTTCTACTTTAAAACAAAGTTGTAAGGGGCATCTGGGTGGCTCAGTTGGTTAAGCAACTGACTCTTGATCTCAGGGTCATGAGGTCAAGCCCTGTATGCCTATGTAAAAATGAATGAATGAATGAATGAATGAATGAATGAAAACAATATTGGAGAATGTAGAAGCAGACTCTCTGCAAGAGACTGGCTTTGTCTCTTAAAAAGGTAATGGTCTTTCCTGATTTAGGAAAAGCAGAAAAAGAAAATAAAGGGTAACAGTGAAGTGAATATACATTTATCATCTCTTTTCCCAAGATCTCTTTTACATGACAGTAAAGAAACAAAGCAGATGTGACCTCAAAACAATCAAGAGAGTATAAAGTGGGGGGCATTAAGTGAACTATGGATTTCACTTTTTTCAGAGACAAAAAGTAGATATAAGGATAATGATGATGAAGGGGAGAGGTGACATGAGGCAAAATAGAGAACTTAACTACCTTGCAGAAACCTGGGGAGGTTCAGGACTTAGAAACACCAAAAAGGATGTAAGATGAGGACCAAAAAATGGAAGGGATGCTAAAATAAAATCCATAGAAAAATTGATTCATCTGTCCTTCATCCCCACTGTTCAACTCCTCTATCTTCTTCGCCTTAGGAGGCTACAATAGAAGGTTCTTCCCTTTGAAAAAAATTTAAATAGTTTAGGGTATGCTAAGGTGCTGAGTATGGGCATTGAGTGTCCAAAGTGAAATGTTCTACATTCTGGCATTTAAAGATACCCAAATGCAAGATCACTTCCCTGCCTGCTCACTCTTCTATGAAAATACCCAGTGATAAATCCTATTCATGTTCATTCAACTGTTCTATTGACTCATTCTCACATATGACAAGGCAATGTAAGATCATCTGGATGATTGAGTAAAATGTATGATATAAAAAAATCAAGAAAAACATAAAAATAGATACTGGTGGACAAAGATATACTACTAGGAACATAAATAAATAAATACTAATTAGCACATGCAGAAATAATAAAAAAGAGAATATGAACAAATCAAGAAGAAGATGCTATAAAAAAGCAACAATTAGAGAATAGGAAAAAACCCATGAAATGAAAAAAAATGGCTAATTTGACTTTAAATCATTGGAGGGTTAAAAGTCAAAGAACAGAAGAGAAAGGCCAGAAATAAACCCATGCATATATGGTCAACTAATTTTTGACAAAGCTGCCAAGAAACACACAGGGAAAAGGACAATCTTTTCAATAAATGGTGCTGGGGAAACTGAACAGCAACATGCAAAAGAATGAAATTGGATCTTCATCTTACCACCCATACAAAAATCAACTCAAAAGGGATTAAAGACCTAAACATAAGACCTGAAACTATAAAACTCTTAGAAGCAAAAATAAGGGAAAGGTCTTTAACACTGATCTGGACAACGATTTTTGGGATATAACACGAAAGCACAAAAATGAACAAGTAGGACTATGTCAAACTAAAAAGTTCCTACATAGCAAAAGAGACAATCAAACTGCAAAGGCAACCTATGGGATGAAAGAATGTTCACAAACAATGTATCTGAAAAAGGGTTTATTTCTAAAAAATACAAGGCATTCCTATAACTCAATAGTAAAATAACAAATAGCCCAATCAAAACTGAACAAAGAACCTGAATGAAGACATAAAAATGGTCAACAGGTATATAAAAAGTTGCCCAACATCACTAATCAACAGGGAGATACAAATCAAAACCAAAATGAGCTAACACCTCACGCCTGTTAGGATGGCTATCCTCAAAAAGTCAAACGATAACAAGTGTTGATGGGGATGTGGAGGAAAGGGAACCCCTGGGCACTGTTGGAGGGAATGTAAAATTGGTATAGCCGTGATGGAAAACAGTATGACGGTTCCTCAAAAAATTAAAAATAAACCTGCCATATGATCCAGCAATTCCACTGTAATCCAAAACAACAACAACAAAAAGAAATCACTATCTTTAAGATATATTTGTGCTCCCAGGTTCACTGCATCATTATTCACAGTAGCCAAGATACAGAAACATCCTAGTGTCTGTCGGTGGATAAACTGATAAAGAAAATATGGTATTTTAATGTGTACACACACACACACACACACACACACACACACAATGGAATATCATTCAGCCTTTAAAAAGAACGAAATCCTGCCATTTGCAACAACATGGACAAAGCTAGAAGACATTATTCTAAGTGAAATAAGACATAGAAAGATAAATACCACATAATCTCATACATGGAAGGAAGGAAGGAAGGAAGGAAGGAAGAAAAAGGNAGACATAGAAAGATAAATACCACATAATCTCATACATGGAAGGAAGGAAGGAAGGAAGGAAGAAAAAGGAAGAAAAGAAAAAAGAAAAGAAAAGAAAAGAAAAAGGAAGGAAGAAAGGAAGAGAAAAATCAAGCTCATAGTAATAAAGAAGAGGGTTATTTAAAGCTGGGAGGAGAAAAGGAGAGATATTCATCAAAGGGTAAAACCTTTCAGTTAAAAGGTGAATATGTTCTAGAGACCTAATGAACGACATTAGGTGGCTATACTATTAGGTGACTATAGTTAATAATTATGTACTATATATCTGAAATTTGCTAACAGTGTAGATCCTAAGTGTTCTCACTTAGGACACTTAGTACAAACTATGCGAGATGATGTATATGTTAATTAGTTTGATAATTAATTTGATTGTGATAATCATTCCACAGTGTATACTTATATAAATACTTCACTTTGTACACCCTAAACACATACAAGTTTTGTTTGCCAATTTCACCTTAATAAAGCTGGGGGGGAGCGCGGGAAGTAGGACAAAAAGGTAAAGGAGATATTAGAGATAATAAAATTAGGAAATTATTCTATGAAGCCCAATATCCACATGAAAGAAGTATCAGAAGGCTCCTTTTTGATTAGGAAATCAAAAAGAAAGAAATTATTAAAGAAACATTTGAAGAGAATTTCTCCCAGTTACCAGTTAAAGAACATGAGTCTTTAAGATTGAAGAGACCTACTGGGTATCTGTAATGATAATTTTTGAAAGACCCACAACTACATAATTACTTTGAATTTGTAGAGCACCAAGGATAAACAGAAGATCCTAAAAGTTTCCTGGAAGAAAACAGAGGCCAAATATATGGCTTGCACTATCTATCTATCTATCTATATCTATCTATCTATCTATCTATCTATCTATCTATCTATCTATCTATCTATCTATCTATCTATCTATCTATGTAATCTCTACACCCAACATAGGGCTCGAACTCATGACCTCTTCTGACTGAGCCAGAGAGGCACTCCTATGGCCATAACTTTTAGATTGGAATCTTCTCTTCAACCACATTGGTCCCTTATAAAAAAACAATGAAACAACAACTTCAAAATTCCAAGAAAGAATGCTTTTCAAATAAGAATTCTATACTATCAATTGAGTGACTGAATGACTGGGAAAACTAAAATTTATTGCACTATCCCATTCTTTTGCTAGATACCTTACTAGAAATATCAAGAAAACTTCAAGGATAGTATTATTTCACAATCCCAGGAGAGATCTGCTTAATAGGTCAACCCAGTGAAAAAGCGGCAAAGTCAGAAATTACACCTAAGTCAATCTGCTACGCTTTTTCTAGAATACAGCACCAGGCCTTTGTTTTTTAGTTTATTTATTATTATTGTTTTTTAAAGTAGGTTCCACGCCCAGCGTGGAGCCCAACACAGGGCTTGAACTCATGATCCTGAGATCGAGACCTGAGCTGAGATCAAGAGTCGGCCACTTAACTGATTAAGCCTCCCAGATGCCCCAGCACCAGGCCTTTGAACACACAAAAGCAGAGTAGCTGACACATTGTGGAAGTAGGAAGAGTCATCCATTACTGGGACTTTAGAGCATAGGGTAGGCTGCTGCCACTTGTAAGGGAGCGTCATGTCGTTATGTCATTGTTACTACCTAGGCAACTTTCAAAAGTTAGTGTTCCAGCTGACAGCACAGGTAAATACAACTGAAGGGATTTCACAGATTGAGGTACACAAAATTTTCAGGTCAAATACGATGAAGAAACTCTCGTTAAAGAGTGCTGGCTTAATGATGCTAACTTAAAATATCAAACAAATTCAAACCAAAGCACAGATTTCCCCTATATTTTAATGCTCATTTTCTAATTCAGCCTATCTCCTGAATCCCATTTATTCACTCATGAAACAAATATGCATTATATCTGAGGACCTTCCCTAGGCACTATGCCAATGATGATGAATGAAATAGAAAGTCTCTGTCGTCATGAAATGCTATCTGTGAAGATAATGAAGAGGATTTGGTGAGAGAAAAGAATGCAAGGGGGAGGGAGACTTGCTTGGATGGAAAGATCAGAGAAGGGCTCTTGAGCAGGTAAGATTTCAGCGGATTCAACAGATCCAGCTATGTGAAGAGATAGTGTGACGGGTCAGGCTTTATAAAACAGGGACCAGTAGTGCGAATGCCCCAAGGTGGGAAACAGTTTGGAGTCTCAAGGAACTGAAATATTGGACCAAAGTAATGGAAAGGGAGGATGGACTAAGATGAAACTAGAAAGGTTTTTAGACCCATTAACACACTGGGCCTGTAGGCTATTGTAGGAAATTAGAATAAAATCCAAGCTGGGTTGAAAACCCTTTGAAGAGCTTTAAGCACAGCAGGGACATGAACTTGTGTATGGTTCTGTGTTTTATCTACTTAAGGACCTCATCATTTGTGTGTTCCACAAGCATCTCAAAACCAAAACCAACAGACATCACCGTCCTTGCCCCCAAAATCTTCATCTCTTTCCATGCTTCTCTTCTCCCTCTAGTCCTTTCACGTATCTACTGAGAATCAACTCTTTGTCCAAATACTTTCTGGATCCCTAGAGTAGTCAAATAGCAAAATATCCCTACCTTTACATTTTCAATTTCCTCACCCCCACATCCAATCAGTAACTACATCTTATTAACAAACTGCATCCTACTGCAAAATGTCTAATTCTGCCTAGTTCTGGCTTTTATCAGTGGTCCTTTACTATTAATAATTATAGTAATAGCACTATTGCTACAACAACAACTATCACAAGTACTTCTAACTGTGCTTACTATGGAACAGGCTTTGTTCTGCGCATTTTATATACATTAACACATTTATTTTTCACAAAATCCTAAGAGGTCTAGATCCCCTGCCTCTTTATAGTGTTCTTACTGGTTGCCTCTGTTCTTTCCAATCCATCCTACCCATTATATTGACAGACTGATTTCCCCCAGACAAAATTCTGATGAAGCTGAAGGACATCTATAGTATCTCAATGCTTTCAGAATGACATCTCAACTCCATAATTTGGTCATCAACCTCTCATGGTCTTGTCCTAGTCTACACTACCCTATTCATAACTCACTTCTTCATGTAATAGATTTTTGCTGCACTGGAATCAATATATTTTTAATTATCTGAATGCAGTAATTCTCAAATTGTAGTCCAAGCACCCTTAGGGCTCCCTGAAATCCCTTTGGGGGTCCGCAGATCAAAACTGTTTTCATAAAACTTGGAAGTTATAGTTATTCCCTTTTTTACCCTCATTTTCTTTTTTTTTTTTTAAAGACTTTATTTATTTATTTGACACAGAGAGAGATTACAAGCAGGCAGAGAGGCAGGCAGAGAGAGAGGAGGAAGCAAGCTCCCCGCCAAGCAGGGAGCCTGATGCGGGGCTCCATCCCAGGACCCTGACATCATGACCTGAGCCGAAGGCAGAGGCTTTAACCCACTGAGCCACCCAGGTGCCCCACCCTCATATTGTCATGAGTATTCAGTGGAGTTTTCAGAGGCTACGTGATGTGTGATATCACAACAGACTGAAAACAGAAGTGTATATGAGAACCCAGGTGTCTTCTATGAAGCCAGACATTAAAGAGACTTACAAAAAATAAAAGCAATGCTGTTCTTCTTACTATCATTTTGATTTGAAAAATACAGTAATTTTTCACAAAAGTATGTTGTAGATATTAATATGCAATTGATTTTTATTGCTTTTTAAAAATGAATTAATAAATATTTCTAAAATCTGTTTCTTAATTTTTAATAAAGTAAATATATGAAGATAATTACCCACATAAATTAAAGATCTTTGTGGTCCTCAATAATTTTTAAGGTTGAAAAAGCATTCTCAAATCCCTTGAGAACCACAGTTCTAACAGTTAGGAATATATGCTTCAAAATCAGATTGGCCTAGAGATATTGAAACCTTTTGACCTTAGGAAAGTTTAAGTTACATCAGAATCCTGAGTTTCTCCAATAGCAAAATGGAAATAATAATTATACACCTTTTAGACTAATAGAACCAAAATACTTGAGCCAGAATTGGCACAAGGCATAGTGCAAAAACAGGGAGATTGTGCCATTACCATCATCAACATAACAGTCATTTTTATTATCATTTTCCAAATGTGCTCTGATTTTTCGGCTTCTGAGTCATTAGTGATCTTATCTCCACAGGGACCGTCCTCTTAGAGAATTTCTTACCTACTGAGAGCCAACAGCAGTAGGATAATATTTTGTAGAATTAAGGGGGGACTCTCTCTCACTCTTCTTTGGACCCATCATTCAGGCAGTTGAGGGAGCCCTCTCTGTGTACTCAACCAGATCCAAAGAAGGCAGATCCAAAAAGACCCAAGTGTTCTATTCTTTGTTTATTAGTTTCTAACTACACTTTTAGAACTTATAGCAGGGATATTAATCTTAGAGTCTGGTGCCTGGGAGGGGAATAAAAAGGACTTTTGGAGATCAAAAGCTTGGCTTTAAATACTGAGTACCAATGCCTGCCAGATTGAAAGTTTGGCATTTATTCTATGAGGAAGGAAAAAAGGGGAAGAATGCAAGCTGATTGCATAAGAGCATTATTATGAAAGGAAACCATAGTCTGACCGAGTGGCAGGAAGCATGAAGATCAGATGGGCAAGTCTACTGATTGGATGTCCCCTGAATTTATGATAAGGCTCATTAAATTCAGTCCTGAGCAAAGCAAATGAGTGATAGAAATCACAGACAGATATGGGAAATCTCACAGACAAGAGTGGGGACTGGTGCCTCAATTTCTAAAGGATAGCCCTGAGGTTGTAAGCTTTCTGGAGACGGAGGAAACTTACGTCTAACAACTATGGGGCCTGAGTGACAGTTGTGACAATTGCTCATGTAGACTGCTGAGTACATCTGCTTGGAGTCCTGCAATCCCAGCATCAGGTGAAAGAGAATGCTAGAAGTTCCCATGGCTCTGTGAGAGAAGAGCAAAAACAGTTAAGAACATGCTGGTAGACCCAAAGTTGCCAAGGGTCAAATGAGTGTGTGAACACTGGACTGGAGATGCTGCATGACTACATTCACCAGTGATAGAAAATAACATCAATATCAGGAAACAGAAAAAAGTCACACCTAAGCCAGGACTGGGAGAAAACATAAATTAAACATATTTGATAAAGAACTTCCATTCAATTTGTTTAAAACAACTCTTATGACTCAATGATAAAAAGACCACCTGATAAAATAGTTGAAGATAATTACCCAAAGAAAATGTACAAATGCCAAATGAACATATGAAAATATGTTCAACACTATTAGTCAGTAGGGAAATGCAAATTAAAGCCATAATGAGAAGCACTGCATACCTATGAGACTTGCTAAGGCAAACTGTATCAAGTGTTGGTGAGGTTGTGGAGCAATTGACAAGCTCATACAAGAATGATGGGAATGCAAAATCACACTCTGGAAAATATCTGGTAGTTTCCTATAAACACACACTATTCAGTCCACTCATAGATATTTATTCAGGGGAAATAAAAACATATGTCCACACAAATATTTGTATTTGAATGTTCCTAACAGCTTTATTCATAATAGCCAAAGATTGGAACAACCCAAATGTCTACCAACTGGTGAATGCTGCAGTACTTCTACACAATATATGACTTACTATTCAACAACTAAATGGAACTAACCACTGATGAACCTAACCTAGACACATCTCAAAATCTTGTGGTAATTGAAAGAATTGCAAATCAAAAGGCTATCTGCTGTATGATTTCATGAATATGATATTCTACGAAGGACAAACTATCATGACAAATGGCAGATCTTTGGCTCCTAGTGCCAAATGGTGGGAAGAGGGGGTTGATTTCAAAAGAGTGGAACATAACTTTTGGGGTAATGGAAATATTTTTCGTGATGTCCGATATGGTAGTCCCTAACCACATATGACTGTTGAGTGCCTGACATACAGTTCATATGACCAGGGGACTGGATTTTTCAATATATATAGTTTAAATTAAATATAAATGAAATTAAAAGTTACAATGGAAAACTTTAAATATGTTTAGAGAAAACTGGGCTTTTGAATCTATTTTTTTTACTGTGAATCTTATAAAATCTAAATACAAATCATGTGTTTTTAATGAAAATTTTGTGTATGAATTGTGATACACTGTATGGGTAAATTACACAGTGAATTTACAAGAATTAATGTGAAAAAAGATGTAAAAACCTTGTTGATATATTTTTATATTGATTACATGTCAAAATAAAATTATTTGGATATATTAAGTTAAATATGTTTTATTTATTATTAGAATTAATTTACTCAATTTTTCCCTACTTTTTAAAAAAAGGCAGACTGGAAAATTTTAAATTAAATTACACAGTTTACATTATATTTCTATTGGACAGTACTATTTGATACAATGATTGTGGGAATGGTTATGAGATTATATATGCCCTCCTCAAAACTTATTGAACTATATATTTAAAACTAGCAAATTTTATAATATGTCAATTATACCTCATACAACAGGACAAAATAAAAAAGACAATTTACTTTAAAGGACACCATCAGGAAGACCAGTCAAGATGAGTTACTTCTGGAGAGGGGAGAAATAAATTACTCTTGTGGGGTGGTACAAAATGAGTTTACACCTGGAGTAAAGGATAAAATGAGTAACACCTGGGAAGGGCTTGCTACTTTATGCCTCGTGGGGTTAAGGTTAGTGCCATCTGGAGTAGGGACAGGATGAGTTATATCTGGAAGGCGGCCCACAGGGATAGAGGCCCAGATGGGATGCCAGAAAAAGCAAATACTCTTTAGCTGATTCCCATGAGGACAGAGGATGGAAGAAAGATGCCATTCTGATAGGGAAAGGGGAAGGGGTTGGATATGTGTGAAATTGATTGTTTAGATCTTAAATTAGTTAAATTAGTCAGTTTAAATATGGAAGTCACGGGTGCCTGGGTGGCTCAGTGGGTTAAAGCCTCTGCTTTCGGCTCAGGTCATGATCTCAGCGTCCTGGGATCGAGGCCCGCATCGGGCTCTCTGCTCAGCAGGGAGCCTGCTTCCTCCTCTCCCTGTCTCTCTGCCTGCCTCTCTGCCTACTTGTGATCTCTCTCTCTGTGTCAAATAAATAAATAAATCTTTAAATATGGAAGTCACTGGATTACCATGAAGTGGCAAGACTACATCTTCTGACATCAGCAGAAGTGGAAGTTAAAATCAATAAACAAAGATGCATTTTTGTATCAGTGAGTTTGTGGGCTATGGCAACTATACATTTTAAGCCATGAACATGCCCAGAAGTCAAGCTTTTTATATACATTCCCATATTTTGTCCTCTAAAATCAAATGATATGATCCTCAAAATCATGGTACCCAAAGTGACATGAGTTACCTTGGATACCACAGCAAACTCACAGGGGTGCTGTGGCACATTCTAAATTTTTTAAGAAAATACACCTGTCAGATGCCATGCAAACCATTAGCATGAGGTATATCAGAGTTTCAACATTAGATTGCGCTATATGTCCCACTTTGGCAAAGCTTAGTTTTCAGTGATTGCTGTTTCAAAATAATTATGGCTGGAAAATTAAGATGGAAGTGCAAATCTGGTTCCAAGGTTGAGGAAATTGTTCAGTGCTCAACAGGTGCGTGTGATTACATACAAATTAAATTCAATTTTTTCTCTTAATTTATATCTATTTTTTCAAAATTCTACCGATTTATCTGGATGAAAATATGTATTAAGTTGTTTGGAGCTACTTAGCAGAGATACTGTTAGATACTTCTTTTGCCTAGGGGATCTGTGAAACAATTACTAAGACAATAAGGGCTCTGGGAAGTAAGCAAGTTTAGAGATCTCTGCGCTTCAAGATTCATATTATTGTTTCCCTATTGTAGGAGAAGAAGCTGATAACCTGAGTATGGAGGGATTCGCCCAAGGGCAAATACTAATAGGTACCAGGTTTAGGATTTAATTCCATCCTCCCCTCAACATAAAACTCATGCTCTTAACCTTTTAGGTTTACTTCAAGATCCTTCAGTACCATTCCTGGAGATAGTCACCCAGGAAAAGGCAGATGGTCCATGGAGAAGCAAAAGTGGGAGAGGAGTTCTCTTGGGGGAAAGAGAGGGCAGTGGGAGGTCACAGAAAGAAGCAGGGTCAGTGACCCCAACTGTTTCTAACCACCAACTATTCCCACAATTGAAATTTACACTGAGAGATTAAGTGACTTACTTGGGGTCCCTTGAGGACCTCATCCATTCTCCTAGAGTATGATATCCTACCCTCATTGAAACCAGAGGAAAAAGGGAGCAACTTAGTATTAAGTCAAGTTCTGGAGTTCTGGAGTTCAGTTCCTTAGCTTCTTGGGTGTTCCTGGATTTTTATTCTAACCTCAATATGCTTCAAGGAATGACAATGTGACCCTTTTCTTATCGTGATGGTCTGGGAGCATTTTCCTCACAATTATGCATGTAATACTATCCTCTTAAGAGGTCAGTAAAACCTTTCATTTAGAAACCTGATTTATTTGCATCCACAATCTTCCTGTTAGTTAGACAATCTGCATAATACCCTTGCATGAAATATTTTTAACTTGCCTTTCCAAAATATAGAAGGAAGCCTCCTGAATAATAGAAGGCATTAACTATCTTAAACAGGAATCCATTTGCAGATTAAATTTGCCAAAAGGTCAGCTTGCAGCTGCCACTGCACTGCAAACCCCACGTGTCCTCTGTGTCACATACTGTGACCTATCTTGAGAAGAGTCAGGGTCTTTTCCAGTCTGCTGATTCTCTGTTTCAATTAGAATAGATTTAAGAGTCCCTGAGCTCTGGTTTCTAGGTGGCCTTGCACAATATTATTAATAATTCAATCATACCTGTGCTGATAACAGATTACATTTATACCATCCCACAAAAAAAGCCCAAACAGATTAAGGACTACCCCATGGCTAATTTCTTTAGCAGTTTCATATCTGATTGACATCCATTTATCTAATTGCAGCTAGAAGATTTAATTTTCATTTTGTTGGCTTAGAATTAACGAGAAAACCTGTTTACTTTTTAAATATTTGACTTGTTCTTTCTCATCTCCTGAATAATGTTGAGATAGTCCATTCCATGAGGTGAGTACTATATTTTATCAGTTTTCATTTTCTGAATTCATTTCAGCTGAGTCAAGCCATTTACACTTTGAAGCCTAATGTGAAATTTAATCTTTCATTGCAAATAATTTCACTTTTATGGGAGGCCAACAACGAGGTGGGCAGCAGAGTGTTCATTCGGAAATTCAGAAAATTTTAGAGACAGAAAACCTCTTAAAGAGCTCTCCAGCCCTGGATTTGAAACCTGCTTTGATTATTTATGAACTTCCAAGTAACTGAGGATAGTTTACTTGACCCAGATTTGAGACAAGTGAAGGGCCTAGTGCACAGAATGTAAGGTGTTCCCTCTCAGGGTTGGGGTACGACCTGTGAGTGAGTACCTCCTTCCTTAACTTTTGTGCTACCGGCTCGTAGTTTTCTTCGCTTCAGTCCTGGCTTTGATCTCAGAGCACCTCTTGGTTTATCTGCTAAAATGTGCTGACACTAGAAACCTTCCCCATGGTCGTCTAGTGAGGATGAAATGAAATAATTCACACCCTAAACATATTGCCTGGCACATAGGAAGCATCAATCAATGTTCAATGATGTTGCTATTAATAATATATTACTGTTATGGACTCAATTGTCCCCTGCCCCTATTCATATGTTAAAGCCCTAATACCCAATGTGACAGTATTTGGAGGTAGGGCCTTTGAGAAGTAATTGGGATTAGATGAGGTCATGTGGTGTGGGGTTCCCATGATGGGGTTAGTATCATTATAGGAATCTGAGGACACAGCAAGAAGGTAGCTCTATGCAAGCCAGGAAGAGGGTTCTCACCAAAACCCGATCATCCCAGCACCCTTATCTTGGGGACTTTCAGCCTCCAGAACTGTGACAAATAAATTTCTATTATTTAAGCCACCTAGTCTATGTCATTTAATTATGGTAGCCCAAGCAGTCTAAACAATTATGTTGTATTACGCAATTTGATTATGTTACACCTAGCCTTTCAGTTGTTTCTTAGGCTGTTTTCAGAACAAAGTAGAAAATCATTAACATGTCCCCCAAACCCAGAATAGTCTGGTCCCTGCATGCCTCTCCAGCTTTATCTTCTAATATTCCTCCTGAAAACCCCTGCACATCAATCACACTTCTTTCAGGTTCTTGAACGCACCCTGCTCATCTCCCTCTGTCTGCCACAGGACCTCTGCACAGGCTATTCCTAGTCTAAAAATCCTTTAGCATCCTTTTTCACATAATTAACTCCCTTCTCCTTCATACTACACTCTATCATTTCCTTAGGGCTTAATTCAGATCTGTCAGACATTTTCTTGGTTTTTAAAATAAATCACAGTTGGTTCTTAGGCATTTATTTATTTGTTTATCTGATTACCATCTCCCTCTCCCACTAGATGTTAAACTCCAAGAGGGCAGGAACCCTTTCTGCTTTGATTGGCAATTTATCCTCAGCACGGTAACTTGTAATCAATGGGTGTACCATAAATAATTGTTTAGTGATTGATATTAAAATAATACCACCACTGTTCCATCCTTGTTAGGACTGTCCTCAGTCAAGCACTGGGCCTACAAGGCCTCACATGGAAGACTAGTGCCTTTGGTATTAACAGTTCTAAAAGGCTCTGGGACCAGTTCCAATGTGGTGGAGTGGTTTCTCCAAATGAAGTAATGCTTGGACACCAGCTGGTTGTGCTACAATTCAACTCAATTCTGATACTACCTACCCTATAGATTGGAGGTTCCCTCCTTTCATTTGATTAATTTGCTAGGACGGCTCACAGAACTCTGAGAAACGTTTTCCTTAGTACATTACCAGTTCATTATGAAAGGATATAAGCTAGGGACCACCAGATGGAAGAGATGTACAAGGCAAAGGCATGAGGAAAGGGCTCAGAGCTCCTGTGCCCTCTCTGAGGGTACTACTCTCGTCAAATTTCCTTGTGTTCACCAGCCAGGAAGATCCCCGAACCCTGTCTTTTGGAGGTTTTATGGAAGCTTCATTACATAAGCACCATCAATTAAATCACTGGCCACTGGTGATTGAAATCAACCTTGAGTCTCTCTCCCCTCCCCAGAGGTTGGGGTGCCACCATCTAACCCTCCAGGCACATGCTTGGCTAAACTGGCAGCTCCCAGTCTCAGATAGTCTCTAAAAGTCACCTCTTCACATAACAAAGACATTTATGGCTCTCATTGCTTAGGCAACTCCAAGGTTTTCAGGAGCTCTGTAGTAGAGACAAGGATGAAGACCAAATATATCTATTTATTATTGTAAGTTACAGGATCACAGGTTCTTATTGCTTGTTTTCTTCACAGTGAGCCCAAAGTATTCTTCTTTCTACATGGCCACACTCAGATCCTGTTTTTGTCCATATGCAGTCGCCTTATTGCGTATTTATTAGTTAACAAGTGCTGGGTGAGCATGTAGAACAGGAAGCACACTAAGTTTGGCAGGGTGTACACAGTAAATACAGGCACACTCTCTGCACTGAGGGTTGTTTCAGCATAGTACGGGGAGGGCAAACCACTGCACTGAGCTCTGATTTAAGTAATGTATTTAAGCGACTGATTTAAATAAGTTTCCTATGAGAGGTATAAGCTACCCTAAGGAGTATGGTCTTCTCCTTTGAGGAACCAGGGGTCACTTCCTGAATGAATGACTCTGAGCTAACACCCAAAGAATGAACAGAAGTTATTCGATGAAGAGTAGAGGGGAGGAAACCAATGCCTTCAATAATTGAGAGCAAGAGTAGAGGAAGGATGAAGAGGCATTCTGCACAGTTGCCAAGAGGGGACCTAGTACATAATTTTTTCTGTTCTTTCAACATTCACTTGTTCATTCATTCATTCATTCCCTCACTTACTTCCTCATATCGAACACTTAGTAAGTCCCTGCTATGTGCTAAGTATTAACTTCGGTATGGAAATATCAAAGGGAAAAAGACAGATGAGTCCCACTTTCTTTGGGAGATTATATACTGGCATGTGAAAATCCTATCTGTGTCTAAGGACTTTCATCCAACATGTAGGAAATGTTGTTGAAAATACCATGCGCTCAACCCAGTAGGTGGATCCCTGTCTAATGCTTCATTTTGGCCATTCTTGAAATATAGTTGTCATGTGGAGACTGTCTGGTCATAAGGGTAACATATTTTGGAGGCAAGGCTGAGTTTATAGTTGGCTGGAAGTATCTATTTGCTATGAGCTCAGAAGCGCAAAGAGAGCCAAGTACTTAACACAAAAAACAGGCTAAACAAATACTTGTTGTTGTTATCATTACTAGGCTGATGGAAGAAGGCAGAGGGAAAGAATGGGAATTTTGGAGAAGGCGTTCTTCACATATGACTGGCCTGGAGGAGGAGGCCCTGTATTTGAGAAAGTTAGGGAGGATCCTTGAGGCTTACTATTGTCTCTGATAGCTACTGAGCCTGGTCATTTTATACTAAAATTTTAAACTACCCCTACACCCAAGGCAGAAAAATTCAAGGAATTTCTCTGTTTAGTATGAATGGAAAGAAATAGAGGCAACTATGTATTTCCAGGAAGACAAAAATTCTCTTTGCATACTAGGCCTCCTTTTTTTCATTTCCCGGTTTTCCATAATTTTTTTTATATCTGTCACATTAAACAATTCCCTCAGCTTCCCAATCTCCTAGTTACCATTACTCATAAAGACCCTATAAGACGTGGTTCTTGAGTTATATGATTATCTCTGTTTTGAAAAGATGAAACTGAATTGAGATGTGGAAAATTTGAGGAACTTGACCATAATCTCATATAAATATAATGCATATATTTTGGTTACTGCTCAAGAATTCAAGTTCAAGGACTAAAAGCCAAACTCTTAAATCCTTTAATGGATTAAACGGTAAGGAGAGATCCTTAAAAGCAATGGGACTATTTAAGTCCAAATTACCTCCTGTGTTCGCTGAAATGGAAAGAGCTGATGCTTTCTATTTGCCACTTGTGTGGTCTTTGGTAGGATTTTTTAGTTGGGGCTAACCCAACTCCGAATCTATGGATTATAAAGAATTGGCAGAGAAAATGACATACGGTGGAGAGCAGGTGGCTTTGAGAGGCAATATTAACTATGTATATATGAAATCACAACAAGTATAAATATTTAATTTCTAATGTTTGGAAGAGAAAAGAGGGTTTCTTCGAAAGTGGACTTTAATGCATATGTAAATTAATTAGAATTCATGACATTCCTCACACAAATCATTATTTCAGAAAATGATGCAATCATTTCAAATCAATATTGACATTTTGAATGTTACAATACTTTTAAAGATTTATTGCAGTATATTTTCTCTTTCCCCTAAAGAGGGCCTTCTATCATGAGCAAGAGAGCAAGATGAAATGCAAAAAAAGCTGCATGGTTTTCATTTGTCAAGCTTGTGTAAGTTGAGTTCAGAGGCAATCCATGAAGGCTGTTGGAAGGAGTAGTTACGTGGGTGGCAGTTTATACAACTGTCCCACTGGACTGCATCCTGGTACCTCATTACAATCTATATAAAGGTCACATCCAAAAGCTAATGGTCTGTACGTTTTCCTGGGCACCATTTCTCATCTCTGGTGACCTCCAACTTCAGGGTGTGTTCACAACTATCTCCAAATTTGATCTCATGGCACAACCTGCTAAACAAAGTTCTTCAAAAGTGGGAATGAATGAGGTATCCAAAGAAAGTAATGAAACTACTGCCCTAAATTAAGCATGAAACATCAGCAGGTCATCTGCTAGTGAATGAATATTATAGGATTGGGTTTTATGAGCAAAGCCATTTTCTTTGGCTACATGATGATGCAGGAAGCAGATTTGGTAGCCCAAATGGGAGGACCAAAGAGCCCTACTAGGTGTCGACCCCTATTGTGTGGTACAATTTGGTGCCCAGGGACTTGAAGTCCCCCCTAGCTCACAAGTATCTCGCTAACTAGCCCACCACTCTCTACATTAGAATCAACAGTGGCTTCCACAAAAACCATTCTCATCTGGACGTCCCAGTCAAAATGCACGCATTCTGGAACTAAAAGCCAACATGTTCTTTTTCTTCCCCTTTCCTCCAAATCTATTTTATCAGCAAATCAAGCAAATGTGCTTTCTATCACATCAAATATGGACATCATATCAAATAAGGACATATCAAATATGTCCTTATCTATCTGCACTGCCTTCCCTCTGATCTAAGTCATGGCCCTCTTACTGGTCTCTTGCTTCCATTCTTGTCCCTTGAAATCTATAATCTGCAAGTTAGCTAGAGAAAAACATTTTTAACGATTATAAATTATGTCATGCCACTCTTCTACTTAAAATCCTCCAATGTCTTCCCTTGTGCTCAGAATAAATTCCAAATTGCTTATCCTGGCATTTAACTGAACACATTCTTCCCAGAGCCCTTTGCAAACCTAGCTCTCTCTCATTCATGCACCTTTTCCCTCTCCCACCCCATCAATCAAGAGAAGTTATCCTCCCCACACACACACACATACTGCACATACCGCCTCCAAAGATAGGACTTCTTCATAATAGTTTCCTCACTGTGAAATTTCAGCACCCTAGACATTAACGCTATATTGCAAAGCTGCTGTTCCCTTACACTGAGTTTAGCTGTCACATCTAGGTGCAGATTTTAAGAAGGAATCTGTTCTATCCATTACATTTCCTTAATGAGCGACTCATGGACTAACTGCCCTTTGTCCCCAACCCGGATATGATTTCATTTGGTTCATATATTATTATATATGCTGAGCCACTATAGCAAAAATCAACTTCTATTAAATCCTTCCCCTCTGCCCCAATTCTTAGACTTGCCTCCTCTTGATTAATGTTTAAAAACCATCAACAAAAACAAACACAAAGGAAACCTCCACCTCCACACTTTTACTGCAGCTTTCTTTCCTCATGCTTTTTTGCAATCCAGCAGTCTTAAGGAAACTTAGCCCTTATTGCCCTAAAAGCCTCTTGTCCTTCCAGGGATGATAGAGAAGTCATTTATAAAAACCGGACAAGTCAAACACATGACTTTCACTTTGGGGCCAGCTGTGATTCCCACTGAAAGCTCCTTGAAGACAGTGCATTAGTACACCACTTCTAAAGGAAATCAATAACTTTATTCACTTTGAAGTGGTTTGTACAGCATCTGGCCCATAGTTGCTACTCAAATATTTGGTATAAACACTACACGATGCACAACAAAAAGAGGCAAAGTGTTAATATTTTAAAATGGTATTTGAGTTATTTAAATTCTTTCCAACTCAGAAGAATAAAAAAGAAAATTTTAACCAGATGTCACCTATTGTTTTGATCACTCAGAGAACATTCTCTCTCTGAGGGAATAGTATGATCTCATCATATAGCTAGTAGAGAGTGACAGAGGAAAAAAAGTAAGTCATTTCTCTCCATCTTTCTATGTACTGGTTGCTGTTGTACCCCTCATCACCAAACACAGTATCTGGCATATGATTGGCATCTAAGATACGTGGAATAAATGAATGAATGCACACAGCTAGTAGGTGATAGAGCCAGGATTCTAAGTCAGATTTGTCTGATTCCAAGCCTATGTTCCAGAGCTAAACTGTATTGACTTTCTTCATTCATCTGAGCAACCGTGCTGCTGTTTTCTGGTTCTATCCTTTGAGGTGTATGCTCTCCTGACTGTCACTACCTGTGTTTGTGCTTCTCTCACCAAGAGCCTGTAAGTGCCTCAGGGCGGAGTCATTCCTTGTAGGACATTTCTCAGAGCCAAGAAAAGAATCCCCACCCACAGGTGTCCATCATTTATTCTGTGTGCAATCAAGAAATTCATTTTATAGATAAGAATCCTTTCTTATAGAGAGGTTCAAACTTATTCCCAAGGACACACAGTCAATGGCAGAGTTAGTTTCAGCACATAACTGACTTGGCCTCTTCATATTCTTTCACGAACAAGAAGGGCTACAAATAAATAAATGATCTGTCTCCTGGCTGCCAGTCCATGTTCTCTTAATACCACAATGACCACCACCTTCCACCTTTTGGCCCTTCAGCCCAGTCCTCCTCTATAACCTAGATGTAGCCAGATCAGAGGACAAGGACAGTGAACAGTCTAATGAACATAAAAATGTTCCATTCTTCCCTCAGCTTTTACTGAGCCCTGTCATGATATTTGCTACCTGAGGATGCAAAGTATTTATTTAATAATAAAGCACCAAATAATCTGACATCTCCCCTCAGCCAAAACAAAAGTGGGTCATCTCAAACATAGAGGGACCTGTGTCACTTTGCAGCCTACCTGTGCTTTTCACAGGTGCTCTTTCAAACTATGAGCATGAGAACAACTCCCCGCCCCCCTGCCTTCTCTTGAAAACATATCATCGGGCCCACCTGCATTTTTGTATTTAGGCTCTGGCAAAGAAACCATTATGAAATTGACAGAAGTGCCAGAAAGTAGGATGACTTCACTGCATGAGAACTCACCGAGGAGGTGGCAGGCAGAGGCGTGGAGAAAGAGGAGGAAGAATATACATGAAGAGAAATTTGCCTTTGGGCTTCCCACCTCTTTCTGCATGATGTTGAGAAGAGTTTTACAGGCCTTTCAGAACAAACATGTTTGCTCCATAACAAACCATCCTAGGTCTCTTTCCACAGAGCGCGGCAAGACTTTGGCCTTTTAACTGAATTTGGTAATGCTAAGAGTAACGAAGAAGTTGCAAATGATACCAATAGCACATAGCACTTACTGAGCGGGGGATGAGGTGCTAACACTATGCTAAGCCTCTGTACGCACTATTTCATTCCATCCTTACAACTCCTCCCCGTGTCACTCCCAATAAAACCTTTTAAGGACTCTGCATTGCCTTTAGGATAAAGTCCAAATGTCTTAACAGAGTTTATGAGACCCTCTAAGACACCATCAACCTCTGGGTCTCTCAACCTCACTTTATGCACTCTGCACCTCTCGTGAATGGTTTGGCTTCACCTGTACTCAAATGCTTCTGGTTCTTCCCATGTTTTTGTGCTCTCTCTTACCCACAGGCTTTTAAGTACGTGCCCTTGGGAACATATTTCTTCTACTCTTCACCTGGATAACTTGAACTTTCCCTCAAATTTGTAATATCTTTCTCTCAGGGAGACGTGTCTCCAATTCCACCTAAACCAGACTGGGTTCTCTGTTGTTTGCTTCCATGATTCATTCTATTTCCTCTTTTGTAACTTAATACCTGTAGTGACTAGTTGGATATGAACCTTTGCGGGTAGATTTAACCTTTGTGAACGCTGGCAGGCGCCAAGCCTTCTTATCACGGTCACTTCCCTCACATTGAGCCAATTGCCTGTTGCATGAGTAGACTCTCAATAAATGACTGGAAATCAATCATATGCAAGACGTATATTTGAGCATTTCCATTTTGTAGATGAGGAAGCAGATTAAAAAAGTTAAGTAACTTGCCCAAAGATATACACTTGGCAAATGGTGAAGCTAAACTTTGAACCCAAGACTGACTCCCAAAACCAAGTTCACGCTCATTCCATAGCGTTGCCTTCTCAAAATTTCCCCCAACTCAGGAAAAATAAAGAAAATTACTATAGAATATTCATCTTACAGAAAAATTGGGTATAGAAAATTGCTGGGATTCAAGGAAGTGATCTGATTTCAAAGCTACCTGAGAGATGCTGGGTGAGTGAGTCTTTCTTCACCTTGTGAAGGCACAATGGAGTGCTTTCCCCCAAATACTGCTTTGATCTCTCAGCTCTAGGTGGTAGTGGATAACAAGTAACCCATAACTACAACTTTCAGTTCTTCCCACAGATCTACATGAAAATAGGGAAAGTGCATTTCTCCCATTCTAAGAGAGGTTACCCAGGCAACAAAGACAGAGCCAGAGCAAAAGACCACCCAGTTGAGACATGATGCGGTACCCACACGTTCTCCCATACCGATGCCCATGCCAGGCCCATTCACACATCTTTTCAAGGAAGCAACACTGAAAGATTCACTGGTCCCAAGTGGACACTGCTTGTAAAGAGGTCCCCATAGACAACCAACAAGTATCTCCAGATTCTTGCAATGTAGTCACAAGAAAAGCCCTGTGTTTGATTTATAGATTATACCAGAATAGCAGCTCTAAAGCTGAAAACAGCTCAGTAGTCCCTATTTTGTGGCTTGTAAGACGATAAAAAAAAGGCCACTGAATTAAATATTATTTTCAAAATTAAGTTACTCTACTTTGTATATAATGGCTGTCGCTGACACAGCTCTGCCACTTAACGGCTGATGAATAACTGTGATTTTTGATGTTAATCAAGAATTTGCTCATCTATAAAATGGGCTTATAAATGTAATTACCAAAGGTTTTATGTGCGTGTGTGTTCGTATGTGTGTGAGAAAAAGCATGTAAAGTGCTTAACATAATATGTGGCACACAATCAGCTCTTCATAAATGAAAGTTATAGTAATTATTAGGATTTACTTGAGTTCCTGAAAAGATAGGTGGATGGAGAGATGAGCAGACTATTCCTCTGAGTCTATCTGCTGGTTTAAATTTAGTGCAAAAGCCAGTCAGCACCATGTGTGCCCCTTGTAATAACCAGGGACATGAGCAATAAATCCCTCAAGGCACGGGCTGTCTTCACTGTGCACTGGAAAGCCTTCACCAAGCCTACTACAGTGAGAGGCACACAGTGTGTGCTCAAGAAATGCTGTCGAAGCTGTCAACGATAGGACGCGCAGGCAGTTCGAAGCACCGTAGGCACTGGATCTTTAAAGGAAATTGTACCCTCCTAGGAGTCCTTAAACGAGTTCTTCAGGGAGGGCAGTAACCACACGCCACCTGACTGCTTTGTTCAGAAGTACTTTCCGATTGAGTTACCCCAGAGAGGTGTTGTTTTTTGCTACATAACTGCAGGACTTCCCGTCCCTGCCAGGAAATGGCTTTTCAGGTTGGCTTGCTGATGCTTTTGTGTATGGAGGGGAGAGAGCCATAGGGCAGGAAGAAACTTCTACCAACCTGCCTCCAGTCTCTGGCTCACTGTTGTGCCCTATTATGCTCTGCTGTGTGTGTGTGTGTGTGTGTGTGTGTGTGTGTGTTGGGGGAGTGAATACACCAACAGTACCCACTTACCTCTAAAAATCAGGTCCAAATCTCATTTAATTCTATTAGAAAATGATTCTTACGGTATACCTTAAATTCTCTGAAAGTATTTTATCCTTTAAACACCAAAACCTCTTCAGATAGAATTAAAATGGAAAAGGTATAAATGAACACTTCTCTAAATTAAGTAGTTTCTGGCTGAGCAGACCAAATTAGCCTTTTCTAGGGTGTAGAGTACAATACAGGTGCTCTGGTCTTTGTTCTTGAGTGAAAAATTCAAGAGGGGACATCCATTCCAGACAAATAACCTCTAAATGCTAATTCTGCACATCTAAGGCTTGTGACTCAATATTTGTGAGTCACCTAGTTTCAGCTATTTTGAAGAACAAACCACACAAAGTAGTAATTAATAAAAGATTTCATGTCTTATTAACGTTCATATAGTAATTACCAAAATCACAAATCCATCTGCTAAGTAGTCAGCAAACAAGACAAACGACTGAGCTCAGTTAAACAGATTATCAAATGCCTATGGGAATATAATCTAATAGCCCCATTCTAAGCCAGGGGAAAAAAAGCAGCTACTCCTTTGGCCACGTGGTCTCCTCTCCCACACAAGACAGGACAGAGCAATCGAGACAACCGGCACCTCGCCTTCTCTGGAGAGAAGGTACTCTTAAGCAAGTGTCAATGTTACTCACGTAGCTTGCTCTAACAGCCTTTGTACTGACATTTGAGATTCGGTTTCTTAAAGAGACATAAGAGAAAAGACCCCAAAGATATCACCTAAAGTCAAACACAAGCCCACCAGCTTCTGCAGGTAAAATGCCTATCAGAGAGGCTTCTCGGCTCCCTGCACAGAAAAACGTCCATCCTCCTGCAAACTTCTGTCGTTTTTTCCCTATTTATCCTCCAGCATTCAGCCCCTGTTACACATTTCCCATCTCCTCTCCTTGATGGACATCCAACGGACAGTGGCCATGTCTTACTGACCTTTCACATGTAACACCACTGCTGCTCTTAATCGTGACTAAGGTCACTGCCGTTTCTTGTGATTACAAATGTGCCAGTCACCTGGGTGAGAGCTTTATTTTCTTCAATTTATTTTGTTATTTGATAATCACAATGGACCATGGAGGTAGGCGCCCCCTCATCACACACATGAGGCAGCCGAGTCTTGGAGAGATGGCGTGACAGCACTGGGATTCATTTCCATTCGGAGACATACCAAGGCCTGGGTTCTGAAACACTATCCTAAACTTGACATATCCTGTACAGTGCCTAGGTCAGGGCCAAGTATGCAGCAGGTGCTGATCAACACCAGGGCAATAAGTGAATATCTTAACATCAATTCACTCTTTCCTCTCCTTGGTAGCTAAGGTTCAATCTTTGCAGTTTTTGCTTTCCTGTGCATTTTCCCCAGGTGTGCATGATGGTAGAGGTTATTACTACTACTGGGTATCCAAAAATGTCAAGAAAAGCTCCCCTTACCTTTTTTACATCAGAAAATAAACACCTCTCCAGGACTCTACCTCCCAGGTCAGTTTCTGCCAGGATGATATTCACAACTGGGCACATTCGATGGCTTTTCATTTGTACTGGTGTTACTCACATGTTGGACCGCAAGCTAGATGGTAGGAGGCAGCCCAGTGCTCCCAGCACCTCCTCCCAGCTGTCTTCAACATCCTGGCTCTACAGTCACACGGAGGGGCATTCAGGGCCTGGTGGTCACTGACTTCACAATAGTCAATGTTTCCCATTGGTGGGGGTGGTGGGCTTTTGATGCCTTCACCCTCCAGCGCACAGCATTCTCTCTCCATCTGGGAACTGCTTCCCCTATGCAGTCATGTGCTTGGAGGAAGCACAGCCCACTCAGCTCTAGAGTAGAAGCCCAGCTGCTTTAAGCCAATCAGCACATCCCACTGGCCTTTTCACAGTGATCACAAGCCAGAAGACAGGGTGTAGGCCAATGACAGACAAGGGGATGTCTGCTTTGGCTTCTGGGAACAGTGCTTTCTGGCTCAGCAAGCTTTAAGGAAAACAATTCTCTCTCTCCTTGCTGGACATTTACACAGCATAAGAAGGATCAAGAAGGTGTGAGAAATCATTCTGGATCTCCAAAGAAATCTAACCATAGGATTAAGCAAGATACCACAGAAGATCAAGAAGAAAAACAAGCAAAAAAACCTGCTTTTGATGCTATAACTCAGCCACTTACAACTTATTCCAAAGCTTGGACTATTTCTGGGTTTTTTTAGCTGCATGAGAGTCTACATTGCCTTTTTTAATTAAGTCAGTTTTGTGCCAGATTTTCTCTGACTACCAAAAGACTCATAATATTCACGGGTGACAACTTTGTTTCAGGCTCGCCATCAAATTCACTTACTTTTTTTCAGAACAGCAAGTATGACAAAGGTCTGAAGGACCAAAGGGGGACCACAGTTTACCATAAAGTGTAAGCAGGCAAAATTTACCTGCCAAAGCCAGAGGAGAATTGACCTGCATGATTTAGGGCCATGATCTCACAGAGTGCTCTCAAGTGTGTCTGACACCAGTGAACTGCATTCCAGTCAATTATTAGTATGGTAGTCGTAAAGCCTAAGGATGAAGACACGATGAGATCACTGCACAGCTCAACCACGAGGTAACGGCTACCCTAACAAGCCCATCAGCTTGCCCCAGCATGGTGCCCCACACCCCCTTCCTAGGTTCCCTGTATACTGCAGATTGTCAGATGAATTCAGGAATATCAGCTACGTGGAAGGATGTTCCTCTAGGAGACTACCTTTGCCAACAATTACACTGCCCTTGGAAACAGCAGGGTCAGCACAAGTAAGAGAACCACAGGTTTTAATGCAAAAAAATATGTAGCAAAGTGTAGTCACAGTTGCCTCACATGGATGTGAGAGCTTGTTTCCCATCTCTTGGACTTTGAATTGTGAAGGCGGAGTCTTTCCCAAATGCTGGAGATTGGGGATTCAAGGATGGGAAAGGAAAAGACAACAGGGAAAGACTAGAACTGAAGATACCGAATCCCCAAAGGAAGCGTATGCAAAGAGTAGGAAAATGGGATACGGTAACCTCTCATCATTAGGTCAGCTTCATGGGTAAGTAACGCGTGCAGTCACAGAGCCCTGTGCTCAGAAGGACCCCTTGTTTTTCTTCACAACCTGCTACCGCCATCTTGAAATTCCTAATACTTTTCAAACAGGGACCTGCATTTCATTTTGACTTTAGTCCACAAATTAAGTAGACCCTCCTGCTTGTTACAGATCTTCAGTTCCCTCTTTACTAAAAGCACACTAGAGCAAAAAGAGGGGAAATTTTACCAAAGACCTGCCTTAGGTTTCCAATACATTTCCTGTCTTTTTCGACTATCTGCTCCTCCTTGACTGCCTTCTTTGTGTTGAACAAATATTTCAGTGGATTTACTGTATTTCCACTATTCTGTGCATTTACTATATTTCTTTTGTGTTATTTTCTTGGTGGCTACTCTAGGGATTGTAATATCCATTTTAATTTATGACAGTCCCCCTCAGATGAATATTAATTTGAAAATTTAGAAACTTTGCTCTAATATAATGTCATTCTTCTTCCCTTTGTGCTGCTATTGTCATATATATTGAAGCTACATGTTATAAATGTAACACTACAGTACTAACATTATGATTTCATAAAATCTTATGTCTCTTAAAGAAGTTGGGAAAGATGAGAAAAAATGTATCAATGGAATCTTTTATACTAACCTATGTGTTTATTATTTGCACTGCTCTGCATTTCTTCCTGTGGATTTGTGTTGCTTTCTGGTTGTCTTTTCCTTGAAGGACTTCCTTCCTCCAGTATGTTTTGTAAGACAGATATGCTAGCAACAAATTTGCTCAGTCTTTGTTTATCTGAGAATGCCTTTATTTTGCCTTCATTTTTGAAGAATAGTTTTGTTAGATACAGAATTTTTGTTTGACAGGTATTTTTTTTTTCCTGCATTCTGAATATGTCATTCTACTGCCTGCTGGCCTCCATGGTTTTAGATGAGAAGCCAGCTGTTCATTGTATCAATGTTTTCCTATATATGAGGATGAAGAGTTGTTTTTTTCTTGCTGCTTTCAAGATTTTCTCTTTGGTTTAGGTTTTCAACAATTTGACTATGATTATGTCAAGGTGTAGATCTATTTATATTTATCATGCTTTGGTTTCTTAGAGCTTCTTAGATGTGTAGATTAATGCTTTTAAAAAATCAAATTTGGGAAGTTTGGGGCTCTTAGTTTTTCAAATAATTTTTCTATCCCTTTCTACTCTCTCCATGTGGGACTCCCATTGCATGGAGGTTGCGATGTTCAGTCTTATCCCATAGGTTTCAGAGGCTCTGTTCATTTTTGTCTTTATTCTTCAGATTGGGTAATTTCTACCAATTTATAGTTCACTGCTTTTTTCTTCTGCACTCTCAAACCTGCTAATGAGCCCCTTTACTGAATTTTTTTTTAATGCTATTGTACTTTTCAGCTATAGAATTTCTACTTGGTACTTTTAATAATTTTATGTCCTTATTAAGAATCTCTATTTGTTGATCTATTGTCACACTTTCCTTTAATTCTTTGAATGCAGTTTCCTTTAGCACTTTGAACCTATCTGTAATAGTTGCTTTGAAGCCTTCCTTTGTCTGCTAATAGCTGGTAACACAGAGATGGTTTCTATTCACTTCCTTTTTTTTTTTTTTTTTTTTTTTTTTGGTACCTGAGTATGGGTCACAGTTTCTTGTTTCTTGGCATGTCTCTTAATTGCTTTCTTAAAAACGGAACATTCTAGTTAATACATTGCAGCTACTCTGATTCTGGTATTTTTTTCCTTGGAGGTTGCTGTTGCTGGTGTTTTGTTTGTTTAATAATTTGCCTGGGCTACGTCTATGAAATCCGTGTCCCTGGCAGTCACTAATGCCTCTGCTAAATTGTCGTTTTAAATATATATCCCTCATTTTTAAACCTGGATTGCTAGAGGTTATTCCTGTGTCTGTATAGCTTAGTGGTCAACTGATGACTGCACATCAACTGTGCTTTAACACCTTGAACCAGTAAGGCTTCTTCTTCTTTTTTTTTTTTTTTTAAGATTTTATTTATTTATTTGTCAGAGAAAGAGAGCACAAGCAGGCAGAGTGGCAGGCAGAGGCAGAGGGAGAAGCTGGCTCCCCGCCAAGGAGAAGCCTGATGTGGGACCTGAGCCAAAGGCAGCTGCTTAACCAACTGAGCCACCCAGGCATCCCACTGAACCAGTAAAAAGCTTCTATCCATTGCTGTTCGATGTGTTGTGGGTAGGGGAGTAGATTTCAAATTCATGGTGTTTTTAAGCCTCGTAGGTTTTAATTTCTTCTGGGCCCTTTTGAGTGTCTTATGCTCATGCTCAGATCCAGGATTAACCAGAAGTATGTGAAATGCTTGTGCTCTTCTCAATCCCCACTGGATACATAAATAACCTCAGCCAGGAATATGCTGTCTTTGACCGCAATGTGACCTATGACTGGGGGAGCCCGTGAATCTCCCTATCCATTGACATCCAAGATGATCATTTCTACTGACAGCTTTGTTAAGTGTTTGCATTGCCCACCGATCCACAGTGGGTGAGTCTCCTCAACAACAGTCTGGCAGCCAGACTGTTGATCATCAAGGCTTTCCCTACCTTGGCAGAACCTATAAGCTGGGGTGAGGTGGATGGAGAAGTCTCAGGCTAGAAATTTATAGATTCCCCCTCTTGCTATATGAAGCTCAGTAGTTTTTAAAGCATAAAACTTCTCAGATTGTTTTGTGTCTTTCCAAAGTACTAAATGGTTGTATTTGTCAGTTTTTCCAGCACTATGGTCACATTTGGGAGAGAGAATCTGCCCAATCTTTTCACAGAGCCACAGCAAAAAGTTCCACTCTGTCTTGGGTTTTGATTTTTCCCCTTTGTGTCTTGAGTTCAAAAATTATGTAGACCATCATACTTGTTACAGATCTTCTTTTTTATTATTATTCTTTATTCTTCTTTCACTTTTACATATGTAAGTCCAACATATGCTAATGGCCCAAGAGCAATAAAATTATTCTTACAAGATAATTTGAACAACAAGTTGTATACTGATACTGCTACAAACCACATAAACTGACTTGATAAGTTGAAAGCATTTCAGTGAACTCTCCAAATACCAGTTGCTGCTTATTCTTAGTCACGTGGCCCTTCCTCTCAGCAAAGAATGGTAAAAATCTCATGCTGCCCTGCTGGCTGTCACTTGGCACTCCACAACTGTAGCAGGTAACACTAATCACCAATTTCTTTCCCACCCAGACATGGTCCCAGAATCTTCCTCAGATAGAACTCCAGGCAGCTATTATGTTCAGGAGATGAGACCTCTTAGACATACCTTCTTCATGTCCCCAAAGCTGAAGCTTCTAATAATTCTTCCTACTACCTGCTCTCCTTCTACCTCCCAGTCAAGGATTTGGGGTTTGTTTTCCTGAGAAGCACATCCTTTTCGGGCTTCAGGCACAGCTCTGGTTCATGTTTTTTCTTCTGGATCGCCATACTTACTCCCTTGGTGATTTCCTCCATTCTTGTGATTTTAAACTCCATTTGTTGACTTCTCTCAAATCTATATTTTTAGACTGAATCTCTTACTGAGACTCCAACTCCTGTGTATCTTCTTGGAAGTTTTAAGGGCATCCCAAGTAACCATGCCCAAAAATGAACCCCTGATTTCCCACCTGGAATCTCTTCTACCCTCGCAGGGTTTCTCCTTCTTGATTGATGTTACATTCCTTCTCTCAGATGCTCAGACCAAAAAATTAAAGTCATCCTCAATCTTCTCATTCTCATATGATCCGGAAATCCTGTTGGCTGTACCTTCAAATTAAATCAGAACCCCTATGCCCTCTTACACTGTCACACTACCATTCTGGTCTAAGACGCAACATCTCTCATGGTATTGTAACTGATTTCATTACTTCTAACTTTGTTTTTTTATATTCTATATTCAGCATAGTATCCAGAGTGTTCCTTGATCCCTGACATTCTATGCTCAACATAGTGACCAGAAGGATTCTCTTCAAAAGTAAGACTGACTGTGTCACTCCCTCTCTCAAAACATTGCAGTAGCTTCCCATCTCACTCAGGAGAAAAACCAAAGGCTTTTCAATGACTTATATTACACAGTAGGTCCTGCCACCCCCATAATTTACTGATCTCATCTTTTACTTACACTGCCTCTTACTCCTTTCCAGGTGTACTGGTCTGCTGATGCTTCTTGAAAATGCTAATCCAGGTTTCTAGATACTTTGCATTTGCAGATTCCTCTTCCTGAAATACTCTTACCTCAGATATCATGTGGCTAATTCTCTCACCCCCTTCAAGGTTTTGCTCAAATACCACCTTTTCAATAAAGCCCACCTTGAGCGCTGTATTTCAAATTGCACATCCATCCCTTCCAACTGCCTCTCCCTCAACAGCTATTCCTTCTGGCTCTTCTTTAACTCTCATCCTCTCACTCTTTTCTATATTCACCGTTTCTCCCCAGAGAATATCACCACCTGCAGTATGATAGAATTTACTTATGTTTGGTTTATTATCTATCTTTCCCCTCTCTGGAATGTTATAACTCAAAATGGGCAGAGATTTTTGTTTCTTTCACTGACACCTCATAGCTTCTAGAGAAGTGTGTGGTACATAATAGGTATTCAAAACATTAGTCAAATGAATGAATCAGTGGCGGATCTATGGTTCTGATATAAGTAGGTGTTTTTGAAGACAGAGACTAAATGTGAGAACAATTTCCAAAGAAACTTCAGTGGTACACTTCAAAGAAATGTCAAGAAAATCTTCATGAAAAAGAGGAGTAGGTGGTTAAAAAAATTGAACGGGATATTATATCCTTATCTTGACAAATCCTGGAGTATATTAGCATATTAAAGGTTCTAAGAAGTCCTTAAGGCAAGAAATTGACTGAACTTTATTTTTCTCTGGCTTTTTTCAGAATCATTTTTTTGAATTCTTTGATTTTCTGTAGATTGAAAATTATATGCTTAGGTGAAGGTATTTTTCCTCCCCCAAATATTCCTTCTGCTCCATTCTTTTTCTTCTTTTTCTAGTATTCCCATTACGCATATGTTATATCTTTTGTAGTTGTCTGGAGTATTCTTTTCTGTTTTGTTTTGTTTTGTTTTCCTTTTCAGTCTTGTTTTCTTTGCTTTTCAGTTTCCAAGGGTTCTACTGATCTATCCATTAGCTCAGAGATCTTTCCTCAGCTGTGTCCGGTCTACTAATAAACCCATNGGCTTTTTTTTTTTTTTTTTTTGTCTAGCATTTCTTCGTGGTTCTCTCTTAGGATTTCCACCTCTGCTTACACTGCCCATCTGTTTATGCATGGTGTCTACTTTATCCATCACAGCCCTGAGTATACTCATGATCATTGTTTTAAATTCCCTGTCTGATAATTCCAATATAATTGCCATATCTTCCTCTGTCTCTTTAAATTGTGTAGGTTTTTTGGGTTTTGTTTTTGTTTTTTGTTTGCCTTTTAGTATGCCTTGTAATTTTTTCTTGGTAGCTGGGCATGATGTACTACATAAAAGGAACAATGAAAAATAAGTCTTTAATAATGTTATGGAAAGATTTGAGGGGAAGGGAAGTGTTCTGCAGTCCTATGATTAGGTCTTCATATTTTAGTGAGCTTATGCCTCTGGTCTTCACAAGTGTTTCTCAGTTTTTCTTGCCTCCTATGTGGAACAAGATAGCTAGAGTGGGCTGGAGTTGAATATTTCCCTCCATGTGGAAGGCTAGAGATGACTGGAACTGGGTATTTCCCTTTCCCCAGATCAATTATTCTCTGATAAAACCCCAGTAGATGGGGCTCTGGTCAACTACTTAAGTAGGCAGGTTTTGCTGAGAAGCGAGTGCTCTGGCATATTTCAAAATGGTTTCTTTCCCCCTCTCTTGCTGGAAGAAAAAGGGGATTTTTTTCTCTGATATTTACTATGGGAACCTAGTTGACCTCTTGGAGGTAAATTTCATAAATTGCAACGCCTCCTGTCCATGCTGGGTTCCCTTGGACATTTTAACTCTCAGAGCTATCCACACTGAGCCTCCAGCAATTTGTCAATTATAGCTCAGGTTTTCCTGCCCTGGCACTGGTTCCCCAAACTGCTTCCACTCATGAGTCTCTGCTCCGGTAAGCCAGTACTCCCCATAGCCACCTATCTCTCCAATCCTGGGGGCAGCAGTTTATCCTGTATCTTCCTCTTTTATAGATGCAAGAAGAGTTGTTGACTTTTCAGTCTGTTCAGCTTTTCACTTATTGTTAAGATGGAATGGCAACTTCCAAGCTCCTTATATTTGGAACTGGAAACCAGAAATCTTTTTATTTTTTTACACAATCTGAAATTTTGAAAGTTTATATACAATGTGTAAGTAAAATGAGTAGCAACTGTAAGCCTGGGCTCTGGAGATAGACCACCTGGGCTTATATCTTGGCTCTGCCATTTATAAGAGTTATTTCACATCTCTAAGCCTTAGCTCTTTTATCTGTAAAATGGGGATGGTAGCTATATCATAGTTCAGGGTAAGGAATAAATAAGATAGCATATGTAAAGAGTATCTAGTATATAATAAGGACCTGCACATTTTTTTAATGAAACAATTATTTGAATGCTTATGATCTTTCAGGTATTATCCTAGATGTCAGAGATGCAGAAGTTGAAACTGGACTCTGGTTGATGTTCTATAAGTAGGACAGAAACTAGAAGCATGTAAACTAATGGACACTTTCTGATAGTAACAGTGGTATGAAGGAAACAAATCAGAGTTAGGTGATAGAGAAGAATGGAGGAGGGCTTTAGATTGGGTAGTCCAAAAAGACTTTTCAGAAGAGGGGGCACTTGTACTGAGAGCTGACCAGTTGGGAGCCAGCCAAGCAAATATCTTCCTGGAAAAACAACAGGGGAACACCAAGAGCACAGATGTAAAGACAAAAGCAAGTCTGGCTTGATCATGATTGGAAGAAAATTTGATGTGGCTGGTCATGGAGAATGTGGGAGAGAAATAGCATCTGTATTACTTTAAATAATACCAACACCTCTGGACCCTGATCCTCCTCCTCCTCCTCCTCCTCCTCATTATTATTATTATTATTATTATTATTATTTTTGGAGGGGGAGAGAAAAGTGAGTTTAGAGGGATTCTAGCAATGATCCACTGGTCTAGAGAAGAAGGGAGATGCAATCATCAGAGTCCTGGGATTCAGGGGGAAGTGCCTATCTTGAATAGGTTTTCCAGGCTGGGGTGGTAATTGCGGCTCTCCACTACCCGCCCCCCACATGCTCCACACACAAAGGGTAGTGGGGTTAAGGTGGATATGAATGACCAACTCAGAGGATAAAGAGATATGAATTAAAAACTCAGAAGAAAAGATCCATACTTGAATCTTACTAATACTGTGGTTCCCTGCTCCCAAATGTTCTCATTCTTGCTGAAGCCTACACTCATTTCTCTCAGTTGACATGTTAGTCTAAAAATTCTCTTTTGTGTACTCTTTCTCCACCTCCCTCTTTTTGGAGGGCAGAGACAAATCCCTTGGGTATAACTAAACATCCAGAAAAATGCTCAGCAAACACTGCACGCTATTACTTTAACTTGTAAAAACTCAGTTATTTACCCTACCATAATTAAGTCCTTTTCCAGACACAATACTCTCCCCACATGCTGAGTGAATATAAATTTTCATTGGTGTTCATTTGACCTTGCCAAACTAGCCTGAAAATTGTGTCCCTTTTTGCCAAGAATAATTTTTTTAGTGCTCGTCTCAATAACTATAGTTGAAAGGAGAAAGTGATATCTCTGTAACTCAAACCAGATCCTTTTGTAATAATACATTGGCAAGTGACAATGTGATGAAATTGTTTTATGCGTGCATGTTTTTGTTCCCTATCTTAATGTTTCTGAATGCAGAACCAACCTGTTTATTATTCTTCTGCTACACAATGGAAAAGGAAGGTAAGAGGATTGCTGACCTCTCTGTAGCTTAGAGAAAATTTCTTAACAAGAATACTTGCTCCTAATGGCGTCTCTGGAAATGTCCAGAAATAGTACACACTCTCAATAATCTCTCTTTTCTAAATGGAAAGTATTTCCTTGACTAATCTAAGCCCAGTCAAGGGTACCCTATGGCATCAGTCCAAACATTTAGTGATTGTTTGCCTACAGAGATTTATTCAGATGCTATCTTCTTTTTTTCTCAAATTCTTGTCATTTGAGGCATTTCGTTATTCTTAACAACTCTGGCAGAGGGTAAGCAAGAGGTGTAGGGGAGAATGTTCAGCCGCCTTTAGGTCCTCATTAGCAGGTATGGGAAAAGCAAGTGTAGGTGGGTGATAGAAAGGACTGTAATCCCACCTTAGCTTGTTCTTCCATGAATAATCCAGAATTGACCCTAAATGAGAAACATGTCTCAATTATCTTAATGACTAATAAAGAAGTTATTTATTCAAATCTTCAATGGAGATTAGAAGAGAACTGTGTGAAGGCAGAGTGAGCACACCTGTGTGCATGTGCTTGTGCGTGAGTGTGCACATACCTGTGTGAATTTTCTCTGTTTTTAGTGCAGGTGTGAATGGATTCATCTAAATTCTTTTTCCCAACCTGCAACAACTCAACCAGGTCTGGCCATTAACAACGATGTCTTTTATTTCCCAACACCCATCCCTAGGCATCAGGAGAATTCCAAAGTCTTTGCATCTTCCTTAGTGTGTACTCAGTTTGTACTCATTTGTTTCCACTCCAGGGAACTGGGATTCTCGAATTCAAAGCCTTTCATGTTCTAGAGCTTATCAAGTTATCAGCCTGCCCCTGGGTTTTCTGTCTTGGTTTTAAGGGATCAATCAAATTACCTAAGATATTGAATCTTTGGACAACAGATGCCATGAAAAACCCGAAGGGTCTAATGGGTCCAGGTGGCTAAATCCTTTCCTTGCTGCTGAGACCTTCTTTGTGCACATTACATTTGTGATTGTGATAAGCAAGTTTGCAGAGCAATGCAAAAACATAAACTAATGACCTAGTGCTTGTCAAGAGATACCACATGCTGAAGCATCTCAAGAGAATCAGGAGACCCAGGGCGGGTAGAGAAAGCTACATCCATCAGGAGGTCTGAGGGAGGCCTTGAGAATTGGAAGGAGAACCCAGAAAACAGTGTTTCTTCACCTGTAACAGCATCAAGCATGCTAAAATGTCCACGTGGGAATTACATTGTAGGCTGTTTTAATTAAAGTGAATTGTATTCTACCTTGGAATTGTAACGAATTCTGTCTGTACTTCGAAAAATTCTGATTTAAAAAAAATTCTTTGCTTCAACAGCTGAGATTTCAAGTAAAAGGGACTGCATAATAATCCCATGTGTTTCCAATTGGATGAATTGCTTGCTTGTAAAGTTATTTCCTAAGATATTTTTTTCAATTAACATATTAGATCCTTGAGGAGTACTTTGGATAAATGCCCAAGTTGCTCTTTGGTTAAGTGGAAGAGCACAAAGTCTGTGTTCTGGGAACCCAGTCCTCTGATTAGTGAGCAGGTCAAACCTCACCTTAATTATTTCTTTTAAAAATCAAAAGGCTTTTTATGATTATTTGAGAGGGTTGCTGCTGTTGTTTTTCATTCTCTGTAAGATTAGCATATTGGTTATGGCACCTAATTTTTGAGGAAAAATAAAAGAAAAAACCCGTACTGTCAACCATACTTCTGATGCTATTAATTACCATTTTGTTTTGTTCTGAAATTTCTCTTTCCAGCAGATTTCCAAACATCCAGATAGGAACAAAATGAAACACGTACACTATGAGCATGTGGCTTATTGTGACAAACAGAATGTTTGTGTGTTTGTGGACTCCGAGAAGGTAATCTTTCACAAGTGAGGGGAAAATAAAAAGTGTGTGTGTGTGTAGGGGTGGATGACTGGCAGAGACTCTGGACTCAAAGAAGGTATGTACAAATTCTAGGTTTAGCTGTAGCTCACATTTTAAAACCAAGTTCTTATTCTTCAAAGTTGAATAAGAAATTGGAGAAAAGAATAAACTTTTAAGAGTGAAAGGTGTTGTTCGTGGGAACCAGACCGCTAACTGGTAATGTCTTTAAAGAGGCAGGTCTAGCCTGGATACAGAATTATGAGGAAGGTGGAACTTGCCGTTGGTGTGGAAAAGTAGATGGGACATCATCACTCTCCTATTGCAATGTATTCCTACTCTACCAGTTACTACTGTTGATTCACTGGTGCACTTACTCATTCATTCCACTATTCTGTACTAAACTTCAACAGTTCCCAGGCACTGAAGACACAACAGCAAACCAGAGCAACTTGCAGCCTGTCTTTGTGCTACTCACAGTCCAACAAAGGATGGAATTATACAAGACACAGCTATGCCACATGAGCCACACTAACATGGGTGATGGCCAAGTAGCTCTGGGAGCACTTGGCGGGGCCCTCCAACAATATCTGGGATGGTGTTGCGCTTTCAGGAAGTAAGTTTTCTGGGGAAGTGGCATTTCGGCTAAGGCCCAAAAGCGTAAGCCAGAGAGCAATGGGGGATGGTGAAGAGAAAGAAAAAAGTTGTCATTGTGGTATGTTGGAGGAACTACAAGAAGTTCGGTGGGTCTTAGGTGTGAAGTTTGGTAGAAAACATGGCTGGAGGAGTGAGCAGATCATAGAGCAATGCTGGTGTGAGACCCAACTTGTGAAGTTGGCCCAGGCTTAGAATTAGGTTCTGCTGAGTTTGATCTGCAGTTCTGATCTTCCCCAGCTGCCTGGGCACATTACTTCCCTTGGTAGCCTCCCTACCCTTATCTATAGAATGGAAATCTACCTACTTCTTAGGACTGCTTGAAAAATTAAATGACCGAACATGTATCCAGGTGTCAAATCAGAGTATTCAATTAATGGGAGCTACGACTGTTCGTTCTGCAATGGTCATATACAATGGCATTTCCATATGGAACAGTATCTCAGAGAAACAACATCTCGGAGAAACAATACCTATCACCATCATTTTTGGCATCGGTCAAGCTAGATGTGTTGACATTTTGGGGTGGAGTCACTTCCTGATGTGTCTCAGTTACATATTCCTTATAGGGGGCTGGTCATATCTCTAGTGCCAAGAGAACAAAGATTTCCCAATAGAAGCAATGGGGGTCACTAGATGAAATATCATTTTAGCCATTCTTTTCATCTGCTACTATACTGTCCTGATCATTCATACTGCTTAATGAGATCTTAAATTACTATCACCTCCTCCTCTGAGAGGATACAGGAAGTAAATGGAAGAAACTAATAGCCATATGCAGGGGTAACTAATACATGAGATACCATATTTTTGCTAGCAGTCTTAAGAATCCTGGTAAGCGAGGGAAAAAAAACCCTCCAACTCAGCCCTAGACAGTTATTATGAATTTCTTTTTACAAGACTGGTGTATTGAGATCTTATAATCCTTCTGATTGCTTTTCGCATCACTAAGCTTAAACTAACAAAACCATCTCTATAGACAGAGAGATTGTAGAAGGCCATTCACAAAGCAGAAAATCTCTTCTGAGCCAAATAGAGAAGTCTGTTACCTAATTTCTTTTTGCTTCTAAGGCTGTGGCCTTAGTTTTTCTGTATAAGCATTTGAACACCCCTGTGCTGAGAATTTGCTCCATACCACATAACTGGGATCACAGAGAGGAAGGACCTGCTTTAGTTGGAAGAGCATTAGTCGGCTCGGGGACAGAGAGCCAGTATTATTTCTCCCCTCAGTGTCTTCCAATGGCCAGCCCCTGTGCTAAGTGCTTCATATGTTTTATTAGAGCTGATTCTCTGAAACAACCTTTTGAACAAGGCAATACTAAGTTCTATGTGGAGATAAGAAAATGGAGATTGAAGAGTGATTACTAGTAACTTGCTCGAGGGGAGCTCCGTAACTCGGGGCAGAGCCGGGCTGAGCTGGGGACTGTCTTCCCTGGAGTCCAGCTTTTGAACGCTACGAATGCGCCGCGTTCCTTACGGCAGGTGAAGAGGTGACCCCGATGTGTGGCTTCAAGTGGGCGAGGTATGTGGAAGGAACACAGACAGAAGGCAGGGACAGAGGAAAGGAGAGGCAGAGCCAGAGCCACTTCCCAGAGGAAGGAGTCTCTGTGCTAAGATGTGAGGGCTGAACGGGATGTGGCCGGGTGAAAGCGGGAGGCAAGGAGACAGCCCTGTAGTGAATGAGCAGCGTTTGTTCTTGCCAGAAGAGAACGGCCTCAAGGAAAGGCAGGTAGCTCCAAGGAGCACCCGGTTATCCACGGCAATGCAGGCAACGTGTGCGACAGATGATCTAAGATTGATGTCTATGTGGTTTCTGTGTGTGTTTTTATTTATTTATATCCCGCCTTGTTCCACAAAGGTTTCGAGGTAAAATTCATTACACTGTTTTTATGCAGTGACCTTCCTAATTAAGTTTTTCTCAGCACTGTCATGTTCGTCTTTCTATTCCCCGAGCCATATGCACAGTAACGTGAATAAAAGTTGAATTGAATTTACATACTTGGAGCACACTGTAAGTAGTTAGCAAGGGCAACTGGTCCCAGAAGCTTGGTGGGTGGCAAGGGAAGCTGGGCCAACACTTAAAATTGCTTAGATTGAATACCGTATTGCACTGGATCTAAGATGCCCATGATCAGAGGGCAGGCTGCTCCTTCATGTGCTCCTAAGAGAGGAAGAAAAACACTGCCAATTAAACTGAAACACAGTGTTGAGTCACTATCTATGGCAAGATGCAATCTGTTTTCAGATATGTTCAAATATGAAAAGCTGAATGTCTTTAAACAGACGATATATGCTGATGATGCTATCCACCTCCCCCCAATAGTCAGAAAGTCTAAAAACTAATGGTTCTCTGATAGAGTGGGAGAGAAGATGAACACTCTTACATCATTCTGAATGCCAACTTGTCTCACCATCCAAACCCTAAAGATCCTGGAAATATTTAGCTATTGTACCTCTAGGAACTGAACCTAAGGGAATAAACATAAAAGCATCTAAGGATCTATAAGGGTCTATAAGGGTCTCATCATAAAATTACATATAGCCATAAAAAATAAAGAAATATAAAGATAAAAAATAAAGAATATCCTAAATTCTTCATTATATATATAAACATATAATGTTATATGTAACATTATGCAATGTAATATATAATATATAATGTAATGTGATATATAACTATATATAGAGTTATACAATAGATTAAAATGATAGAAAAATATTTATTAAAATGGAAAAACATTTTATGATACATTAAGTTTTACAACTCTGGGAATAAAGTATGCGCTTTAAGACAAAATTATTGCTGTGAAGGAAAAATACATTTACATCCTGTATTTATGTAGGAATAAATTTTGTTACATACAACAAAATTTAACAGGGGTTGTCTGGATGAACGGATTTTAGTTGATCTTTTTATTTTCCCTGTGTTTTAATTTTTCAAAAACTCGTGTTCAAAGACACTAGTTAAGGACTTTTTAAATTTTTTTATTTAAATTCAATTTAATTAACATGTGTGTATTATTTGTTTCAGAGGTTAGAATTTAGTGATTCATCAGCTGCATATAACACCCAGGCCTCATTCCATCAAGTGCCCACCTTAATGCCCGTCACCCTGTCACCCAATCCCCCCTTCTTCCTCTCCAGCAACCCCCGGGTTATTTCCTAGTGTTCAGTGTCTATAAGGTCTATAAGGGTATCATCAAAAAATTATATATAGCCATAAAAAATAAAGAATATCCTAAATTAAGAATATCCTAAATAAAGAATATCCTTACAGTCTTAGACATAGACTTTTCAGTAGATAATGTGTATGTGGACAATGGAAAACTAACTTGACTTAGAAACATCATTTTCTTTTCTTTTCTTTTTTTTTTTTATTCTTTGCCCAAGGGGTACAGGTCTATAGAGTGATCTCCTGAATCTTTCCTTTCCTAAATGGGTCTGGCTGGGTTGGCTCCAACTGAGGCCCTGTTTAAAAGGTATGGAAAAGGCAGTTTGATTCCCAATTGGAAATTTAACTTCCCCACCTGGAGTTTTCCTTCAAATGTTGATACCGAAAATAAAAAAATAAATACTGTAGACCACAACTATGCAACAGTCTGGGGAACTCCACTGTCTGATGTCATATTAATCTCAGCAAAGTATGAGGTCCTGAGCTCAGGCAAGGTAAGTTCCAGGTCCTACAACAGGAGGGAGGGTGATGATCGGAAGTCAAGGTTAGACCTCAATTTTTACCATGGCTAAAATGGAAAACCTCCAGCTCTGTGTCTAAGCAACACACCTGCTACAAACCCACAGCTTTTTTTTTTCCCCCAACTCATTTATAATTCTTCATAGATGAAGTCATTTCCTGATAGATGAAGCCTTGGTGGTCTCGACCCCACTTTGACTGTATCTATATAGTGAAGTGGTCCACTCAGAGTTCACAGGAGACACTATTTTTGAATGGCCCGTCATACAGTTCCTGATTGAAGAAGTAGGACTGTAGACTGAATGCATTCTACTTATATATTTTATCCCCAATCTTGAGTTGCCTTTTTGTGTTTTGTTTTTTTTTTTTACTTTATTTTTTTCACTGATCCAAGATTCATTGTTTACGCACCATATAGCTTTATATTTCTTTATAGCTTGCTTTAAAAAACTAGCTGTCCTTTTTACTTTCCAAGGATATCTAACTCTTCCTTATTTCATAGCTCAGTTAAGATAAAAATTTTATTTCACACTCAATTTTTACTTGTTTAGACACTTGGATTTATCATTTCATTTGCCAGCTTTGCAATTTTGATCCACTTGTCATCTGTTATCTATCATCTTTCTTTCTTTAATATTGGACAACTGGAACCTAAAAGAATAAGGATTACAAGTGACACAGAAGCCTAGGTCAAAGGTGGGGGGACAGTACTTGGGGAATGTCTGGACATTCTAGCAGGCATTTACTGTTTGTCTTTCTTGCATCACTTTTTTCTTCTTCTAGATAACAGCACCCTGACTTCTCTAGGGAAACTTAATCTTTCTCCCATACATTGTCTCAATAGGGTTGCAGTTCCACTATCTTGCCCTCCTGGTAGCAGATCCAGGCTTGGCTAAGCAGAGTACCCCAACTACCTGGTCAGGATAACTGACTCAGGTATGGCCACCTAATCCAAAACAACCATCACAGAACTTCTCTGATATTATTTATATACAGACACCAAAAAGGATAATTTTCCTCTTGTTTTTCATCTTATTTTATGAGCCATAGGAATACATGTCTGGAGCTAAGCCCTACTTGTTCTGACCACGTAGGAGAAGGCTGTTAGCAGGGAGGGAAAAAGAGGCCACCACACAAGGACAACCAGAGCTAAAAGGGAGCACAGTGATGAACAGACACATTTAATGATGAGTCCTTAGAGACAGGATGCCACCTCCACTCCTTAATTTCCCAAAAAATCCCTTTCCTTTTTTTAGTATAAGCCTGTTGGAGTTGGGTTTCTGTCATTTGAAACCGCCCAAGTTCTTGACTAATCCTTGGTCTTTTGGTTACCTTCCAAATCACAGTAGGCACATACGCCTGCTCTTTATGCACATAGAAGGGGCTGTGCTCAGTTGAATTCTCTACCATAAGGGCATTCAAACAGGTATAATTTGATTAAAGTGCAGTTACTCCAAAAAGAATGTGAGTGACTTAAGCCCCAGGGCCATATGCTTCAGAAGCTGCAGACTCACTGCGGAAGTATGCCTTGTCTTCGCTTCCTCTGCCCTTGTGTTTAGACTCTATCCTGAACTGGCACGTTCACCCACTCCTGATGCAATTAGATCCTCAAGTTTACTTCGCCAAAGACTCAGCACAGTCAGAAAGCATGGGTTTCCTGCAATCACATCTTTTTGGTTCTCAAGATTACAAAAGACCACTTAGAAAGAGAATGATTACGAGCCTAAATAAGATACAGGAAGATTTTATAGCAATCCAGGCTGACTTAGGGAGGCAGCTGGAGAACGGGACCCTCCTCCTCCCACCCTCTCCTCTCCCAAACAAATGCCATATGTCTGTTCACAATGCATTCTGGCTCACTGCTATGTGGTTGACCTTCGATACTGAAAAGATGCCAAAACACTTGGGACCTAGTTTTCCTTTCAGCTCATTGGTATAGTCATATTTAATACGGTTGAGGAAAAAATGAAAACTGTGATAAGCAGGCCTGTAATTCTTTAAAGTAGTGCTGTTATCAATGAGACATATCTCTACATATTTCATGGTGTCTCTGATGGTTCGCAGAAGAAGTCTTTGGGGGCCTTGGAAAAGAATGCTTCTGTTACCTGGGGGTGCATTCAGACCACTTGAGCATTTGTGCCATTGCTGTAACACTGAAGAAGTAGGTCATTTTGACTTTCTTTTTTCTAAGTTCCATGCATTAATTCCCACATCAGTAAATTGGATGCAGAACTGTTAATAACGGGGTTTGAGATTCCGTGTGTGGCAAGGTAGATGATGTTTCTTTTTACCACATCCAGAGAGTAAATGGAGTCTCTCCCTTTAAATTAAAATGGCTTTTGTGTTGGTTTTCTAGGGCTGCTGGAGCAAAATACCACAAACTGAGTGGCTAACAACAGCAGAAATGTATTGTCTCATAGTCCTGGAGGTCGAATGTTGAAATCAAGGTGTTGGCAGGACCATGCTCCCTCTGACCTGTTAAGGAAGGATTTTTCTTTGCCTCTTCTAACTTCTGGTGTTTGCCAACAATCTTTGGCATTCCTCATCTTGTAGACTCATCCCTCCAATCTCGGCCTCCATTGATACATGACTGTCCTCCTACTGTGTGCCATTCCTCTTCTTCTAAGGACACCAGTCATACTGGATGAGTGCCCACTGTAATTCAGTATGACCTCATTTTAATGTGATTACATCTGCAAAGATCCTATTTCTAAATAAGATCACATTTTGATGTACTGCTGGTTAAGACTTCAACATATCTTTTAGGGGGCACAATTCAACCCATAAGAGCTCCATTGTTGTCCCAATTGTAATACTAATGCGTGCTTCTTATTAAAATAATAAAATTATTAAGAAATATATAAAGAAGAAATTAAAAATCATCTACATTTTTACCACCAAAAATAACCAAGTTAAAAATTTGAACATCTTCTCAAATATTTCCCATACAAACCAAATGGTTTCCTTCTTTATCATTGAAAGTAAGTCAAGTTGAAGCACAGAGGCAGTTAAAGATGTCTGCAGTGTCATGCAAATTATAATAAATGATGCCCTGATAGGCTGTTTTTTCTTTCTTTCTTTCTCTCTCTCTCTTTTTTTTTTATTCCACTTACACAACTACCTTTTTAGGATAAATGCCTAAAGTGTCTCAATAAAATAAAAATACACATTTTCATTCATATTACCAAGTACTCATCCAGTAAAGGATTATTTGCTTCCATCAACAATGGATGAGTCCTAGTTTCTCCCACCTGCTTTGCCCTGATTATAACTATTAATGAGATATGTAAGTTAAAACTTTATATATATATGACAATTTCTAGATAGATTCTCCTTTATGCAATCCTAAGCCACGGTTCTCCTTTATTCTTAGGTAACAAACAAGAATCCATTTTTTATCTAGTGTCTTCGTTTGGTTTTTAATCTTTAAACCTTGACCCATCCAGAATTGTGTGTGTCTGTGTGTATGGTGTGAATCCGCAATCCAGACATTTTGATAGAGTTGAGTTTAATTTCTTTGTCTTGATTTTTAATCCACTCTAAAAAATTGTATGGTTCAAGAATGTGAATGTGGAAATTCAGTGTGTTTCCTGTTCTTCTTCCCAAGGGATCAGATTTACTTAATAAAAGGCCCTATACTAATTCACAGAAAAATGCATTTGCAAAAAGAAACCAGGGACATACTGTTGAGCACACAGTCAATAAGCAGTACTTTCAGCCTCAATATCAAAGTTAATTGAATTTCCCAGCATTCTTGCTATAACTACCCCCTTTCTCTCCCACTCAAAATAGCCTGTGAGACTGTGAGACTAAATGAAATTATAGGATTAATCTTTAATCCTTTCTAATTTGTTTTCTTTAAATTACAATATTGGCCAACTTGGGTCTTGCTAATTTTCACTAGTTCAGGTTACTTGCAAATCATCTTCCCAACTCTTTATAACAGACTTGAGGTTAAGTTCCCTGGTTCAGAGAGAAAAATTTTGAGGGCAAGAAAGCTAAAACTCAGAGGGAAGTATGTTTATCCCCAGAGGAAATTGGTAGAGAACCGTGTGAGAGGTCCCGAATCAAGCTTGCCAAAACAGTGTTTTCAGATAAAATGAAGACAACATCCCTGAGCATCTCTTTCTCTGGACCTCACATGGATTCACTACTGAAGACCAATTATTGCCCCAACTCACCATCCTTACACTGGCCTTTTACTGTTAACTTTCCATTAGTTTGGTGGGTGATTCTGTCTATTCTCTCAGTGCTATCAACATTCAAGAAGAGGCAGCCTCAATGTCTTGTCTCAGGTGGATGGCATTTCATGTCAGTGGCTTGCTATTTAGCTGCAGAGATCAGCCTCTCCAACCTTATCTCTTTAAATGAGTAAATGAATACAAATTAAAGTTTTAATCTCAGACTGTAACATAAATGGCATTTTCACTACAAGCAGTTTCATAATGGTCTCATTACTGTTCCTAAGTGCAACACATTGAGACGTTTGAATTGTCAATTGCTACTACATATATTCTTTGAGAACAGGTATCCAGGTAACCATGGCAATGGTGTCTCCAGGCAGGATGGGAGTGGGGTGGGAAACTATTTCATTAATTGAAGGGAAGGGACTGAAAAAATATTTTCAAGCGGTAGATCAGAGTGGAAGAGAGAGAGAAAAGGTAGGTTTCACAACCGTATTTTCTTTTCATTATTAAATCATGCAACCCAGAGAAACTCCAAATAATTTGAAAGGTGTAAAGAAATCATAAAATTAAATAAAACCGCATGCTTAGCCTTCCCACATTATTGCAGTGATTGACCTGTACTAGATTTTATTTGGTTGGGTTCTTACATAGTTTGATTGAAACTCAATGTGTTTCCTGAGAAAGCAGAATTGTGTCCTGTGATTTCAGGGAAAAAAAAAAAAGGAAGAATATTCACCTAAGAAAGAAAGCTGTGTAGGCGGTCTAAGAGCTCTATTTATTTCAAGCTGATAGCACCTGAAAAAAGCTGATATTATCAGGAGAATTTTGTTTTCAACCTTCCTTCCCTGCCTTCCCCCAACCCTTGGTAGTCAACATTAAAAAGATATAACAGCACACCATTAGCTTTCTCTCTCTCTCTCCCCCTTCCATATATATATATATATATATATATATAAAGGGTAAACAAATTATTGTGAAGAAAAGAGGGCATCTGGATGACATGGAGAAAAATACCAAATGTCTGATATGGTTTCTCAGAGGAGCCTAATATTTTGCTTTCATTGAAAAGGTGCTACAAATTGGTGATTAGATCAACTTCTGTTATTTAACCAAATGTACCCCTTGTGTAACTTCCTGCTTCGACTCTCTGCCAGACATGTTCTCACAGACAACTTAGGATTTGTAAAAACCCAATTACCCAGATAGACATCCTGACTTCTAATATTTGTTGGCCCTAGTTTATAGAATTTCTCTTCAAATTAGACCAACATATGGCACCTTAGTGACCCATGGTGAATCTCTCCAGCTCCTGACAAATGCCTCTTTGGTGCTTTCTGTGTGCTGTATCATCTAATTATTCAAGAGGAAAATAGCCACAAAACATTAGATGCAACCATTATCAACAGGAAACAAAGACTTGGCTCTATTCTTAGGATCCATTCCTCAGAAGATAGATCCACTTTTCATCCATCACTGGGAGAGGCAATGCAGGAAATTTTATTTACAGAATTAGAGAAAGCAACCAAACTTGGTGGGTAGTTAGTAACCAAATAAATTTCACTTTAAAACAAACATTTCTCTTCTGCCAAACAGATTTCTATCTTGGAAAGCCGTGATTTTCCCCAGAATGAGGCCACCATTCACGGTCAGAATTAGAAGAGCTGCTTGAGTCCCTCTAAGTCCAATGTACTGACTACCTTGCTCCCCAGGGCAAAGCGGAGGCTTTCGGTCCCCCGGAGCTGAACCGTGTCACTGTACCCGCGGCTACTACTGTTTTTGAAGGGCTGTGTTTCCAGGGCACACCCATGAGGAGAGCCAATGAGAAATGGAAAGAGCAATTTGTTTTCCTAAAATTTATACAACAGTAGGGACAGGCATCTTCTACCCTGTTATCATGGAAAATATGGTATCACGTTATATACACAGTCTAATTTTTGGAAGCAGAAAATCATCATGCAAAGCAACCAAATTCGAGAAAAAATATTGCTGATAGAATGGGAGAAGAACCGTGGTTCCCAATCATGAGCTGAGGGCTAAACAGGTAACACACACCCGTGTCAGGTCTTTTGGATAACAAAGTATGACTATGGACCCCTGCCTCATGGCCAGTGTGTCATCAGCTGCTGGCCACTCCTACCACAAATGACAATACTGGGATTGAGCATGGCCATGGGTGACCAGAGGCAGAGAGGAATTTCTTATATTTGGGTTGTTAATTCTAGTGCATCAGTTTGTTTCTGAGCCAATCCAGTTATTACTCATGTGGATTCTATGAATTAGTCATCTAAAACCTTTTTACCCTTGTGTTCCCTTTCCTAAAGTGTAGCTGCTTGAGCAATGCCTTACACAAAAGGGCACACAATTAGCCAGTAGCTGGTAGAGCTCACCTCCCCCAAAGCCAACTTAAGCCTTCCATTTTCAGGCAGTACCATACACAGAGACACAAGGTCCTTTTTTTTGCTCCCTCAAAGGTGGCTCTGAATTTTTTTGCGTGGAGTCTACTGGAACACCAGCAAGAACTCGCATGCTAAATGATGCTTGAATTCATGGTGATCAGTCCTTCCCTTTTGAGTTGTGAAGTGTAAGTTAGGGTATCTTATTGAAGTTGTCGCTTCAAACAAAGTAATCAATGGTGTCACTTTTCTGAGCCCAAAGTCTGCTGCTTGGTCTCAGCTTTTCAGATGACTGTGAGTCTATTAAGCTAGAACTGTAATTGGTGAGTATTTTTATTATCCAAAATCACACAAGAACTGCTGGGCCAAGAGATTACCACTTGTCGCTGAATGTGGATGTATGGAGAAGTGTATGTAGAATATATAAAACCTTCTCTATTCTGATTTGCATTGCAAATGGAGAAGCTAACCAGGGGTCTTGGGGAAATAACATAAATAAAACATGGCTTCACTACTGTCAATGCTCAGTTCATGCCAGAGGAAGCCTAGGCTGTTCCAGAAGGATTGTTTCCATCTAAACAATTCCCGTCTTGGGAACTTCCGCTCTAAAGCAGCTGTCAATAGGATGGAGATTGGGTAGTTGGGGAGGGGGTGGTCTAATTAGGCGACTTTGGCAAACACTCTGCTGAGTGAGCCTGAGAGGCTTTCTCTAGAAATCCAAAGCACAGTTTGTAATCCCGTATCTTGTTCCGTGGTGAACATCCTCACAAATGAAGGGGAGACAGAGACCTGCTTTTCAACTCAGTTTGGGCCCAAAAGAACAAAACAGAAGTCTCTGCGTGGCCAGTGACCAAACAAAGCTCATTGCTTGAGGCTGAGAAAGAAACTCCATAATACAAGGTAAAAAGGGCTTGATCAGGTTACAGACAACATAACAAGGACTCTCAAAAACTGAACTTCTGTTCTAGCGGGCGTTTGTTGTGTTGCAGACTACCCGCCCCCCCCCCAACCCTAGCAATTAGTTACTCTTCTTGTGAACATGATATTCCAATCCCACTTTGAGGTGTATCTCTTCTCTGCCCAGGGGCTCTGTGACTACTTCATGACTTCCAAAGGCCAAGTGTATGACTAAGGCTAAACCCGTGTGTGCATTCCACCCTCTGGTGATTGGGTTAAGGATGGCGGGGACCAGCATAGGACTCAAATCTCATCCATTAGCGTCAGTGAAATTTATTTCTGTGGGTTTTCCAGAACCATTGGAGAAGTGGACTCTTTCACTTGCTGAGTTGAGTACTTGGAGCAGGAGATCATTATGTTTTGGAGCTGCAGCCAGAGAACGAAGCTAAGAGACAAAAGCCAAGTTGAGAGACCAAGAGAAAGACACTAGATGTTTAGCACACGGTTTGAAATCTTCTATGCTTGTGCCTAAGGCCAGCCCGATATTGTGACTCTGTTTAACGAGGCAAGACAGTCTCTTGTTGCTTAAGTCAGTTTGAATCAGACTTTCTGTCAGAGTTCTAACGACCACGCACACTTTTCCTATCTTATATGCAGGTACTGCTCTTCCACATTTCACCATCTACCACTGCCTTCTTTTGGAGCCGCCATAAATGCACCCAGGCTAAACCTGTCCACATACACTGCATTCTCATGCATCGATACCTCTGGTCACATTCCACCAATGATCTTTCATAGTTCTACCTAAACCCACCTCTTGAAGTCTGCATTACAGTGTTTCTCCTACTCGCCTCAAGGCAAAAATTAAAACTTCCCTAGCTGGATTTTTAGAACCATTTTCCCTTACTCCGTAGAACTTTAACATGTCATGAGAATATGTTTTGACATTGTCCATCTCTCCTGTGAAGTCTTTAGTTCCTTAGCATCAGGGACGTAATGCTTTATTCATCATTCAGAGGTAAGAAGTACCATTAGGGGGTGCCTGGGCGACTCAGTTTGTTAAGCATCTGCTTTTGGCTCAGGTCATGATCCCAGGGTTCTGAGATCAAGCCCCGCATCAGCCTCCCTGCTCAGCGGGGAGCCTGCTTCTCCCTCTCCCTCTGCCTGCTGCTCCCCCTGCTTTTAATCTCTCTGCGTCAAAACAAACAAACAAACAAAAAACAAGATGGGATTGGGAAGGAGACAAACCATAATAGTCTCTTAACCTTACGAAACAAACTGAGGGTTACTGGGGGTAGGAGGGATCGGGTGGCTGGGTTATGGACATTGGGGAGGGTTTGTGCTATGGTGAGTGCTGTGAATTGTGTAAGACTGATGATTCACAGATCTGTACCCCTGGGGCAAATAATATACTTTATGTTAATAAAAATGAATAAATAAAATTAAAAATAAAATCTTTAAAAAAGAAGAAGAAGAAAAAGAACAATTAGGCTCAGGCTTTGTTTGGACCCAGACTATGTGTGTTCAAACACTGGCTCCATTACTTCCTATGGTGGGGTGACTTAAGTACATTACCTACCCCATGCCTCAGTTTCCTCATCTGTAAAGCTAGGGAAAATGCTAATATTTGTATCCCAGGTTTCTCTGAGGATGAAATGAGTCAGTCTATCATGATAAATTTTCAATAAACATTATCTGTTATTATTCTGCTTCTAGTGTCTACTAATACCTGGCATAAAATAGGTACTCAAAAAAGTAAGTGCAACTGTGAGAAGGCTTATGCTACATAGAAAAGAGTCAGAAGTTATATTGTTATAATCCTTATGACTTTTTCTTTCCTTTCCCTTTCTATCTTCCTTCCTTCCTTCCTTCCTCCCTCCCTCCCTCCCTTCCTTCCTCTTTCTTTCTTCCTTTCTTTCTCAGAGTCTTATTTATTGATTTGAGAGAGAGAGCATGATTGGGGGAGGGGGCAGAGGGAGAGAGACTCTCTAGCAGACTTCCTGCCCAGTGCGAAGCCCAATGTGGGACTTGACCCCCACAACCCTGAGATCATGACCTGAGCTGAAATCAAGTCAGATGCTTAACCAACTGAGCCACCCAGGCACCCCCCTTTATTTTCTTAAATTCATATGTCCCTGTAAGAAATCATGAGGCATTGAAGAAAAAGTTTTGAGATTTGCTCTTATTTGTTTGGTGAAAAAAACATGTATTGAGAGAGAATTATGCTAGGCTCTGGGAATCCAGATTGATTAAGATTACATCCTTGCCTTTAAAGAGCTCATGGCTTAGTTGATGAATTTGAGAGGTAAACAAGTAACTATAATGGAGTGAATGTGTAATAAGACAAGTGTGGATACACACCATGGGGACTCAGAGTGTTGTGTCCTATGACGGCTCCAAATAAGAATTATCTTAGAGTTTACTAAAGACATGGTGTCTCAGGCTGTATCCCTGAAACCTCTGAAATACCACCTTGGGGGTTATGTATCTGCATTTGTAACAGTCTCCAAGGGTGAGTCCTAGAATACAAGACAAGATGGTTATGTTTGCCTGGTTGGGTCCAGGAAGGCTGCATGGAGGAGATGATGCCTATACTGGATTCTCACAGATGATGAGGGGTTTGCTAATCTTTGACATGAGCAGCACAGCCGTGCTTGGAGAATAGCTTTCCCGGTGCTGCTGTCAAAGACACAATTCAGAGTCTGACGGTAGTTCCATAGATCTCAAAGTATGCGAAAATTATCTGTCACATAATNCTAATCTTTGACATGAGCAGCACAGCCGTGCTTGGAGAATAGCTTTCCCGGTGCTGCTGTCACAGACACAATTCAGAGTCTGACGGTAGTTCCATGGATCTCAAAGTATGCGAAAATTATCTGTCACATAAATTTTTTTTTTTTACTTTGAGTCTAGTGGTCTCAACCTGGTTGTGTATTAAATAATACATTGGGGGGGGCATCCCCATTTCAGATTGAATTGGTCGGTGATGATGCCAAACAACGGTACTTTTTTAAAGCTCCCAGGTAATAATAAATGTGCAGATAAAGAATTGTCATTTAGGCAGTCCACAGTGTCCCTAGGAGGACTCCAAGTACTGGGTCCAGCATCGAGATGTGTGTACTCCTGTGTGGGTCAGGCTTGTGCCTCACAGATGTTGAAAGAGACCAGGCTTCTTGCCTGAAGATATGTCAAGAGGGTGGCCAAAGTTATGATATGTTTCATAGATTCACAATTAACAAATTAATGATTTTGGTGCAATATAGGCAATACAGGTGTGCCGTGCACTAGGTAACTAACGGTACATAACAGATATTTCATTCTTAGTGCCCAAATGTTTAGGCAGTATTGGGTGCAACACCAAGACTGTGACTCCTGTCATGTGTCAATCCTGACATGCTAGTTATGTGATAGCGTACAATCTCATGGAGAGAGAAGGTTGATCATCTACATTTGAGATTCTTCATTGATTGTGAGGCCCAGGCAAATAGCCCTCTGTCTGAGGTCTCTTTTGCTTGTGGTGACGTTTTTCCCCCCTCCATCCATTCACTCATTCATTTGAGTGGTAACATCTTCCACCATTGCCTATGGTCTTAGTGAAACTGTCAGTCAAGGTGCCCTGCCTATGATCCAAGCTCAGATAATCAGAGCTCTTAAGACTTTGGACCTTGATCTGAGCAGTGCAAGGATGGATGGATGGATGGATGGATGGATAGATAGATAGATAGATAGACAGATAGTTAGTTAGATAGATAGATAAGGTTGGGGCCGGTTCATTCTGAATAGCTNCAAGGTGCCCTGCCTATGATCCAAGCTCAGATAATCAGAGCTCTTAAGACTTTGGACCTTGAGCTGAGCAGTGCAAGGATGGATGGATGGATGGATGGATGGATAGATAGATAGATAGATAGATAGATAGATAGATAGATAGATAGTTAGATAGATAGATAGATAAGGTTGGGGCCGGTTCATTCTGAATAGCTTCCAGATGAGAGAGATATCTAGACACACTGAGCTGCCCCAATTCCTGCCCTTTGTCAGCCAGACTTTCTATTTGCTGAGCTACCCATGTTCTGCCAACAATGTCCTATTTTGCTAAAGTTAGCCAGAGTTGGTTTCTGTTGCTTGCAATTAAAGAGCTCTGGAAGGAACAATGTTACAAGCAGTCTGTGTTGCCTGGACTGGTAGTAGGTTATGGCCAGGTCGGGGAGAGTGTGAGAGACTATTATATGATTAACCTTGGCTGTTAGATATGTGAGTCACATTCTTTAGAAAATGGCCAAACTGAACTGTTATCCACTGGAGACCCAATGATAGCAGATGAACAGGAACTGACAGATAATAAGTGAAAGGGATGGGGGATTATAATCACAATAAGTGTGGGGATACAGCCACAAGGATGAAAAAATACCCATCTGAATTACAGGTAAAATGTACTTGAAAAACAATACCATTTAGAAGCCCTTGCTTTACAAACCAAAAGACAAACGAGTGATACCAAGTTATTTGCCTTCCCACTAATCAAAACAGATCTCTGAGTTATAACTTTGAAAATAGGAAAAATGCTCATGGATACACGTCTGAGTAAAATTACTGATTCTGAGTAAATCTGTAATATGACTTCTCATACAGTGTTCACTTCCTTCACTTACCTGACCTATAGCTGTTGCATTAAAAATACATACACACTTACAAATTTATATTTACAATCTATAATGCGTCTGAAATACAATACTCCAAGTCATTCACAAAAATGTTACCGAGGCATTCTGAGTTTATATAATTTTATCATCTGGGGAACAATGGAAACAGCCAGCTGTCAGCATGGAACTCAACTGAGTTGCCATATATAATCATGGAATGAGCATTTTACTTTGAACTGAGGGGAACTTCACATCATTTAGATGGGAAGAGGCAAACATGAATTCAGAAGTATGATTTGAATTGGTCAAATACTTGTCATTTAAGTAACAAAATGATCTTCAGTGATACAAAACTCAATCTGATGAATTGACAGAAGGAAATGAATTCCAGCAGCAAAGGAATGAGTATGGTATAACAGCCCCCATTCGTGGAACACTTGGTCTGTGTTAAACATTGCACTGAGCCCCATTAAGTTGACAACAATCTTCTGAGTTACTTACTCTTCCCATTTAACTCTTCAGAACAGACTTAAGAGACAACAGTTACTGAGATATCATCCAATGACAAATTCCTATGTAAGAACGCACACATCTAAAAACAAATGTGGATGTGTTAGCAAGACTTTCAAAGCCAGGAAACAGGTAGATGTGTTACAACAGAATTGTAGAGGCTTTGTTAAATAGCATCAACTAGTTTGGCCAGCCACTAAGGAAGGACAGAGTTCTCCATTACCTCTAAACTGGGGTATGAGTGCTCTACTGATTGCTATCTGAGGTCAACTAAGGTATGGGTGTATGTGTAATTTTCTTTTCCCTATAAATACCATGTTATATAAGCATGTCCTAAAGCTGAAAAGATAACATAATTTAGCTTTACCAAGAGAGACTTTTTTTTAACTTGGGGAGCATGGGGTCAATTTCTTTCCCTGCTCTGGACTCATCACTCCTCCTTGAAGGTACTCTCTTGGTATTAATTGTCTAGGTCTGCTGGGTGTATAAGGACCCTTTAGTAAAGATATTGCCTTGCTTATGTGGAAAAATCAATGCTGAAACGATGCCTGGGGCAGTTTTTCAGAGAGTAGGATCATCTGTACCTCTGGAAAATATACAAACTGAAAAGAGTCCAGATCTGCAGGAAAATACGTGCACCAAATGCATCCCCGTGTATGCATGCTAAGGATATGGGGGTGATGGAATTACTGAACATTCTCTTCACTCACTCAGCTCTTACCCATGGAAAACTGTTTTCTGATCAGTAAAATAAACCAAGAGAATTCCCACAGTGAAGTAGTTTCTAAACTTCACTATCAGAATAGCCAGCATTTCTTCAACTGCTTCCTATATATATCAAGACCATGATAAATATCTCATCTCCCAACAGCCCTGCCAAATAGTTTTCATTTACCTCTTTCAGTGATGAGGCAACAGACCCAGTCCAGTTGGATTGTTTAACTGTGAACACACCTAGTGAGAGGCAAAACGCACTTTAAACCTCAGCATTCTTCACCAAGAGTTCACATTCTTACTCATTAAGCTAAAATGTAGTATACTAAAGTTGAAGCCTAGGAATGGAAATAATTACAAACCCCCAGGTGATTCTAAAGCATCCAGCTCCATATGGATCCCAAAATCCACCGGTAAGTCTTTAACGTGAATATAAATCACCTAGGGATCTTGGTAAAAACCAGATACCTAGGCAGTAGGTCTGCAATTGAGCCTGAGTGTTTGCATATCTAACAAATACCAGGTGACACCAATGCTACTGGTCCCGAGATCACATTTTGAGCAGCAAGTCGCTAGAGCACAGCACTCAGCTACACAGTGCTTTAAATTGTCCTCTAATAAAACCTTGAGTTTTTGTGTTCCCAGATAAATATAAACACCTTACCTACAAGCATCTTGCAAAATACCTCCAGCCCATAGCAATGTTGCGGCTATAGAAATGAAGTCACGCGGTGAATGCTTGTTGAATGATTCTTGAGAGAAATATTCCATTTTAAAACAACACAAGATGAATTGGATCAAAAGAGTTTGCTTTCAGAGTGCAGGTGCTCTGATTTACTTCTACACGGAAGAGGTTATGGCTTCTGTCCCTGCATCTGCTCACTTGACAGGTTAAAACTGACAAGAGTCAAACTTCTCAGGAGTTCTGGGGAAAATGGGCTCTAAAGAGGTATCCACAAAGTCATTAGATCACAGAATAAAAGGAAAACAAAGGGCCTATGTTCTTCGGGATTTACAAAAAGATGTAACTAACTAACTTCAATTAAACCAATTCTCTGGCATCGAAGTTCCACATATTTGGTGTTTGAAATGATTCCTATTCTTTATTACAAGGTCCATGCACAATTCTGTTTCCTGCACACTCAGATCCCATGAGGGGAAAACCTCTGCCTGAATTCTTGACTTGTGCTCTTCGTTCTCCTATCTGATCCACAACTATGTGGAGCTGTCATCACAGAAAACTAATTGCCCCGGTCACTCCCCAAGGAGCTTGCTCGTGATTTTATCAACCTGCATTTGACCAAAGATTAGTCTTTTGATCTAGGAAAGAAAAATATGTCCAACTCAGTCAGCCAGCTTTTAAAGTAACCCAGGATATTATCATCATGCTTTTTTTTAAAATTTAATAACTGCTTCAAACCCAAAGCCCCCTCCATTCCTCTCATTAACTCCCCCAAAGCCAAACACACTAGTTCATAGACCTGAGAGTAAACCTATTTCTAAAAAAAAAAATACAGACATGTATGTATATGTTCTAGAATTGTTAATACATTTGGGACTCAAAAACATTTCTTACTGAGGAGACATGAACAGCCAAGGCATTCTTCAAGTGGAACTCAATGCCCGATATGTCACTGCCTGTAGTAAGAAAAAGTGTCTTGCTCTCCAGAGAAGTGAGTTTCCAACTGTAGAGGGCTTAAGCTGTTCCAGGTAAGTACTATTTAGAAATGCAGCTTTTCAGATTTTGTGCCCTGCAATTCTGACTCAGGAAATGAGGAATCAGGCTCAGGAATCTGCATTTTCACAAACCTCCCGGGTGGTCTTGCTCTAGAAGTTCAGAGCTTAGAATAGGAGCCAGTCATGTAAACAAATAATTTCAATGCAGCATGACAAATTTGAGGACAGGAGTGTGTACCACGCACAATGCCAGCAGTGAAGAAGGGCAGAGCAAGACTTTTATTTAGTCCAGAGCAGCGAAGGCTATTAGCGATGGTTTCTTCAAAGAGTGTGTTTAACTTGAGACTCGAGAGAGAAGTAGAAGTTCAGCAGATGCTAACTGATGGCATATAAGCAAACAAACAATCTTCTGAGGAATTATCACTGAAGATAAATTTAGGAAGCAATGGGAGAAGGGAGAGGTGGCTGGCAAATAACATTATGTAGGTTATATGCTATTAAACCTTGGGGGGACCAATCCTATTATAGTCATAACAATGTTGTATATTTATTGCAATAATTTCTTTCATATAGCAACAATATTTCTTAAAGAAAGGGTGTTTCTAATTTGTGCAAAGACCAGTGGGCTAGTTGTGGGGTTAGAGGAGAGGAAATGCAAGGTCCAAATTCCTTCCTCCCTACTTGTCAGTCCCATAGATGTACTTATCGCTTGATAAAGAAACAGGGAATCCCGGAGGGAAGGCTACAATTACACCCCACTGTGTGGACCCCATGACAAAGGTTATACAGTTGCTCAAAATATAAAGTTGTCTTTGGTCTGGGAAAAAGGATCAAATAAATGGGGAACGGGAAAAAGATCATCACCTATCATATTTACTGTTTTTCTTTCTCCAGTTGTTGGTGCCACGACATTAATCGAATAATCATTACCCAGAATTCCTCACCTAGGATGCCAACCAGCTGTAGCCACGGTTCCACTGAGGGTCTCACCCTTTCAAACTCCAGACACCAGACACCATCTATGAGGAGCGCATCTTTCATTTCCCCCTGAGGACCTTCAGGATGCCCTGCCTCTAGCCCTTATCTGTGTCTTTACCAGCCCTCCACTCTGTTGAATGGAGTCTTCATATTCATTCCAAATATTTCAATCCTAGAGAGGTGTTTTCAGTTTTGAAAGGAATATCACCTAGTTGATCTGCCTGCATGGGCACTTTTTCCAGGTAGGACATATTTTCCTTTTTTTTTCCCCCCAAAAGATTTTATTTATTTATTTGACAGAGAGAGGGAGAGAGCACATGCAGGGGGAGTGGCAGAGGGAGAGGGGGAGAAGCAGGCTCCTTGCTGAGCAGGGAGCCCAATGCAGGGCTCCATCCCAGGACCCTGAGATCACAACCTGAGCCAAAGGCAGATGCTCAACCCACTGAGCCACGCAGGTGCCCCAGCATATTTTCCGTCTAAGGAGAGGTGAGGAAACTATAGGGTCAGTGTTGGTGATTTGCTTTAATTAAACTTGTTATTTTATTATCATAACTATTAAAAATAACATTTATTCATCACTTTCCATGTGCCTGTCAATTGTCCTAAAGTTTTATATTCATGATTTTCATTTAATCCTCCAAGAATTTCGTGATCTATCTATTATTAAACTCCATTTAGACAAGAGCACACCAGGGTTCAGGGAGGGTTAAGTAACCTATCCTGAATCACACGGTTAATAAATAAGAGAGCCAGGATACAAACTCAGCGTCGTCCACCTCCAAAGGGCACAGTGTTAATCAGTGCATAATACTCTCTCCATCCCTCCTGCTTCAGATAATGAGCTTTATCATCATAGTACTTAACCTTTTGTGAGCTAAGTTCTTTCTAGGTCCTAGCTCATTTAAACTTCTTGGCAACCTTTTGCACTGAGTTCTATCACCTACAGTTCAGAGATGAGAGGAGTAAGGCAGAGAGAAATTAAACTGAGTGCCCAAGATAGCCCAGTTACTAAGTGGTTGGACATGGGATCCAAATCATTCAAAATAGTTGTTGACAGATTGTTTAAAACTGCCCCCAATCCTGTATTATGTTTTTTCACAGCAGTTCTTAATTCAGCAGTTTCTTAATTCAGCTAAATCCAACATTTTTGAGGTGTTTTAACAAACATCTAGAAAAACCTGCTGAGTAATCCAGGTTTATGTTTCAGTTCACAGGGGAGTGCAGTAGAAACCTAGAAGTTCTAAGTCTAAGATCTTTGTCTTTAAATGTAATCATTGAAAACCAACCAGAATTTTGTAGTGAATGCTCAAAACCTGTCAGCCTAGAATGTCTTGTTGGCATTAATTTCTTCATCCAATTGTTCAGTGATTGACATATGTTTACTGAGAGCCTGATGTTTCTGGGACTGGGGAATCAAAGTGGATCGAGACAGAATCCACACTTCAAGAAACCTACAGTCTGGTGAAGAAGACTCAGAAGGAAGCCAGTGATTATAATACAGAGTGTGAAGGACTACAATAGATTAAGAACTCCACAAAGACAGGATCTCTGCTTTATTCTGCTTTATCTCCATGCAGCACCCAGCCCACTGCCTGGCAGAGAGCAAGAACATAAATACTAATGCATGTGCAGAAGAGTAGACAAGCAAGATGGTGCTGAGGCTATGGGTGTGGAGGAGGGACTAATTTGGCCAGAGGTGGGGCAAAGAGGAAAGGAGAGGCTCTGGATTCTTGAAGGTGGTGTTTGAAATGGGTATTGAAAACTGAAGAATTAGCAGAAGTGGGGCAGGCAAGGGAGGGGGTTGGAGACACAGGGATCAGATGAACAGAGAATGGACAAGAGCACTGAGAGTGAGTGGTGATGCTGGTAGCGGGTCTGTGAGGGGCTTTCTAGATTTGGCTGGGAGATGCACAGAAATGTGAACCAGTTGACGTAATGAGGGAGAAATAGGAAGTCTAGAGCACAGACGGGAGGCAATGGATGAGAGATGGACCTCAAGCCATCAACAGGAAGAGCCAGATCATGTTTCTCAGGCTAAGGACTTTTCAACCTGACTCTGAAAACCATGGCAGAGTCACTGATAGGTTTTAATAGGGAAATGTCTGATCAGTTTTAGTCGATTATGAAATCTGAAGCTTCCTCTCCTTGCCCTCCACAGGGATGGCTTTGCTAGATAAGGTTATATACAGTTGTGGCAAGACTTAATGAGTAGTCATCATCCTACCTCTGGTTCAAGTCTTGATCTACCTCTGAGGTTCTTCCTTAGGTTCCCTTGGTCCTACTGAGAGCAGCCAGGGAAGTCCCAAGCCTCTTTTCTGCTCCAGAGGGCATTCCATCTATCAGATACTCTCTCATTCCACACCTATAAAAGCTACTGGGAGACAAGATAAGCACATGCTCTTTTAAACAAAAATCACCCGGAATCTGAGCAGACAGAAGAGAGAGGAAGAGTAATTAGAATGGAAAGCCACCAGACCTAAATGGAAGTGGACCGGGTAGTGGAGACAAATCTAAACAAATTAGACTCACAGTTCAGGTCAACATCTTTCAAGCATGGCATCAGCCCGAAATCCCAGGTGACAGGTTTTCACATGTTTGAGGAAGATATATGGTAACTTTCTGAAGCTAGTAAAATGACAGCTTTTATTTCTAGCATGTTGAATCTGCAAGCCCTTTCTCGTCATGTGCGGTACTCCCCCATACCTTCTCCCAGACTTCATGCTATTTTCTGCCTTATTTGCTCTTTTCTGATTATAAAAGCAATTTGAGCTCAGTGTAAGAATTCCAACAGCAGGGAAAAAGAACTAAGTGAAAATCATTCTTCACAACCTGACCTTCCCAACCACAGTAAACAAAGCATCAGATTTTGGAACAATACTTCCCCAGCCTTTGTCCTTATATGCACATAATGTTATTGTTTTGTGGTTTTAGTGTTATTGTTGTCTTTTAAAAGAATATTAGTCATGTAATTTGTCTTTTTCTACTTAATTTACCGTGAATATGTATTTACATCATGATTTCTAAAGCCTGCAGAATATTCCATTATCTGGATACACCATAATTTTATCAATCTTCTCTTCATACATACTTGGATTACTCATAACAAAAAAAAGCTTATGGAGAGAGAAGGCTATGAAAAACATCCCTATAGCTCAATCTTCTTATGTTTCTATGCTTATTTACTTAAAATAAAATTCAAGAAATGGAATTGCAGAGCCAAATCGTAAGCACATTTAAAATTTGGGCTTTGTACTGCTGAATTGCCCTCCAGAAATGTGGTATCTATCTACAGTCTCACCGAAGAACGGTATCTGTTTTGTTCTATTTTTAACAACTTTATATATTAGGTGAAAATTAGCATCTCATTGTTATTTTAATTCTTTCATTACTAGTAAGCTTGAATACCTTTTTGTATGATTATTAAACATTTATTCTTTTTATGAATTGCATTTTCATGTCCTTTGCTCATATTTCTGTTTGGTGATGCTTTTTATATATTAAGAGTATTAAGAGCATTTAAATAGAGTATTTTTATATATTAAGAATATATATTAAGAGTATATTGAAAATCCATTTTGTAGACGGAAAATTACAATCTGGTCCAGTCACCTACAGAGAGCTTCCAACCTAAACTCTGTCTCATATCAGTATGAGATGGCTAAGCCTTAATAATCCACAGCCAAAAAGACCTTAGTGCCCCACGGAAGAGCTCTTTTCAAAAGAAATGAATCACAAACCAAAGGGATTTTCTATGGTGGCCCAGCGAGTACAATAACCTATGGTCTGTGACCCACTTTTGCTTTGGCAATTTCTGGTCCTTGCCTGCGTGTGTCCCTAGAAAATGGAGCGAGTCATGGAGTGACCAGAAAAGGTGATTTAGAGAGAACTTTGGTGAAAGCTGATTTTGCTAGTCTGGGGTTCATCTGCTAAGACAGTCAGCCGTAAGCTTCAGGGAGAAAGGAAAGGGTCAATAACCCCACCTGCCATCTCCCATTCCAGGTCTCTATTTACCTGGTCTACTCATCTGAGCATGGAGGAGGCTCTTCCTTATGTGCATATGTTCCAAACCCTAGAATCCCTCAAGATGTGAAGAGCGTTATGACTGTCCTCCGTTGAGTCAGTCCAGGGTTTTGCTCAGGCCAACCCTTCCCCATCCCCTCGCCTTCACTTGGGTTCCGATGCTTCCCTTTTTCATTTTTCAGGAAGAGGGAGAAGGATTTGGCAAAGCTTGTGTGTGTGTGTGTGTGTGTGTGTGTGTGTGTGTGTACGTGTGTGATCACGTGGGTGCACACACCAAAAGCAGATAAGAAGCTTTAAGGATAAATAAGCTTAAAGCTAAAAGTCTTAGAAGCCAATACCAACTGAAGACCCAATCAGAGATACCATTTCAGAATTACAAGCATAAGCTTACTTGATCCTGATCACCCTTATTTCACAGATGGTCAGGAATTTGCTGGAAGCCACAAAACAAAATGGTGGCAGAGGTGACGCTAGAACCACATCTCTGTGCCTCCAAACCTGTTTCTATGAGGTGATAATCCCTCATGAATCACCATGCCCACTTCCCCCTGTTGCAAAGTTGAGTGAACCGAAGTCTAGTGGGCTAAGCGTCTAGCCTAAGGCCCTGAGCCTTCCTTAGCAGAGCTGAGGGGAGAGCATAGGCCCCTGACTGGAAGGCCACAGCTGGTCTCCTTCACTGTGCTGACTCATCTTTCAGACAACAATGCAATTTAATGAGAAAACATTATTAAATGTGTACAAATTGGATGGGGGCAATTAGGCAAGAACATATTTTGTAAAATGAGCTAAACCCCATACTCTTTGCTTAGCTCCCTATTTAGGACAAGTATTTCCCTTGGGCCTCTACAATACCCATCTGTGGTAGTCATAACCTGGTGTCAGTTACCTTCAAATCAAAATCAACACAAGCAATCAATGCGGAAGAGTGACCGTCCTCACTGAGGTTTTGTGGGGTTACGCCCTGGCCTGGGCTCGCTTGGGGAATTTCCTGTAAAAACACCTCCCAGCTGTTCTTTTCACAGAATTCTTCCTCTTAGCACCATGGGGAGCAGGCCTGTCAGGGGGCTGACGTTTTCCCCTCTCTCCCCTTCTGCTCTGTGCTCTCTGCCCCACCTCTCACTGGCTCCTACCTCTTCCACCAGGTTAGCTCTCTACCCACACTTAGATTTTCTTATCCCTCTACTATGTGGAGCTGTCGACTGAGCATATTCTGTTACTGGAGCATTTTCTTAAGAGTTCCACTTTTCTTCCCAAGTGGTTTCTTAGTAACTACTTTGGACAAATACGGCACCCTCTGTGTTTTTCTCCATCTTTTCCCATAGGTACTGTTATTATCCCAATTTTCACAGAATGTAATTATCCCCATTTTAAGGAGTCTGAAGATCAATGGGACAATTTGCCCAGAGTCACTGTTAACATGCTGCACGGTGTGAATTCAAACCCACGTTCATCTGACTCCCCCAGTTCTGGCTTTAATGGCACAACTTCCTAATTCATTGTACAGAAATCTCACCATCTTTGCTCACTTCCAAAATATTGTATGAAAAGGTGGTCCTCCAAAAAAGAACAATTAAATTAGATTGACCTTTTCAGATCTCATTGGGAAGGTTTCACAAAGATGGTTCTGTACTCTGTATAATTTCCCTTTCTTGAGGTTGGATTTCCTCTGAGGACACTTGATGTTCCCTAGGTAGGTGAGCCTTCTGAACATAGCTCTTAAGATAGTTAGATGCTGGGACTTAGAGATGATTTCGTTTTGTCCATAACTGAGTGAAGTAGTTCCTAAGTGTGCTCCCAAAACATTCATTCTATGAGAGACTCATAAACATGGGGTTCCATGGCCAAATACTTTGGGAAACAGAGATAACAAAAATTAAGCCATTGTTTTCCCAGCTGTGGTCTACTGAACATTACTGGGTGAGCCATTAATGGACATGGTAGTAAAAATAGTTTGGAGTCAAATAACTTTAGCAAACTGTACATATTCTGGTTCCCTCTTGGATATTCATAGGAAATATTAGTACCTTAAAAGTTCTGACATGTCCTATTAAAATGTGTTGAAATTTGTTTGCCTGGATGCTTCTCAGATTTATTTGATCTCAGGGCCTTCTTTGAACTTATAAGCAGCAGCCCACAAGGGCCCACTCTGGACAGGCCTCTGATTTGAATCCTGATCTCTTGTACTCTGAAGGGAGTTAGTGGAGGATTCCCTTTTGGGAACTATGGCTGGGCAACTGTGAGAAAGTCACTCATCTCTAGGCCTCAGTTTCCCCAGCTGTAAAATGAAGGAGTTTCATCAGATTGTCCAGTTCAAGTCTACCACTGGTGGGACCACAATCCAAAATGTCAAGATAAACTGTACATTTATATCTCCTTAATCTCATTCAGTCACCCGGAGACAAAATAACAATCATCTTTTTCAAGCTGTAGAAATCTTAAACATATAAATATTAATTTGCCCCCATCTGCTAGTAAAATATTCTCTAGAGTTACATTATCATTTACTGTTTTAGAACTTCGAAGCTATCTTTGATCGGCCAGCTCCCAGGATAATGGAAAAGCCCCTGGAGCCTCCAGGGTGCTTCTAGTGAACCTCGGTGAGACCTCAGGCAGGAACTTTACCTCTCTGATTTAGATTCTTCCTTCATCATGACAGTGTGCCTCTGATTCTTTTAAGATATCCTGTGAGGACTGTCAGTCATAGTTAAAAAAAAAAAAAGGCTCTGTCCTCTGGCTATGCACCTGTCACTGCCTCAGTCTTGAGAAGTGTTTCTGCTCTCACTTTCTTTCCCTTGGTTCCCCCTCACCATTCCGAGAGTTAGGTTAAGGACACCATTTGGTAGTATTAATCCTCGTGTTACATGGATGAGAATATGATACCTTAATATGGGAGACAATTTGCTCTGTTTCAGGGCACTTATCTTATTAAAAAAATCCTTCTTCTTTAAATCCAGAGGAATTAACAGTGATGGTACCAGCTGGACTTTGACATCAGACAAATCTAGATTTGAACTCAGCACTGCCGCGTACCAGCCGTACAACCCTAGGCAAGCGGCTACCTTCTGTTCCTCGGATTCTTCATCTATAGAGTGGAAGTCCCTGCCAAGTGAGTGCAACAATGCAATGTAATAATTTCTGTAAAGCTGTCTCTGCATTACCTGGGCACGTGTACGCTCCGTCTCCGTGGCAGCAGTTAAAAACATTGTTTATTTCAGACATACAGTGAAAGGAGAGACTGAAGTGAAACTGTCCCTGTACAAAGGCCAGCAATCCCGCACAGCCTTCGGAAAGGATAACCGTAATTAGTGCTCCTAGCAAATGTTCATTAGGGGGCCTGCAATAGTCACGCTGGCCAGAGGCCCTCTTTAACGCTCTCATTGTTCATTATTGAACACTGCCACCTGGTGGATGGATAGACCACATGCAGGCAGGGAAACTGCTGAGGTTCCGTCCGGTTACCTGGCCAGGCAAGGGAGAGGATGTTGGGTCCACCTCGTCCACAATGCTTTCAGCACTTTGCTTTGGAGCTAGGTCCATGGAGAGATCTGTAGATTCCTGTTTAGGCCAACTCTCCTCCATCTTCATGCAGTTGTCAGAGTGACACAATATGAAAACCGTGTCTGTCATCAACCACATGATCTGAGCCGAAGACCAGCTGTCTCCGACAATACGATGAGAGAGCCCTCCTCCGTCACCCTGACCCAATCACCTTTTTGTTTTCTACATAAAGTGTATCATTGTCTAAAAATATACAGGTTCTTTTTCTGTCTCTCACCCCTTTCTCTTCTTGACTGTAATGGAAGTAAGCCTCCTGAGCGCAAGGTCAGATAAGCTGCAAGCTGTATTTATTCCTCGCAACAAACATGGGCCTGGCACCCAGTAGATGCTCAAGAATGTTCTTGCCTATAGAATTAAAAATAGCAATAATACAGCATTTATGTTCATGGATCCTTCTTTATTTGCGAGACATATAACTAAACTCTGTACATAAATCATCTCATTTGTTCCTTAGCATCACCATGCTGGCGGGGATGATGTTAACACTCATGGAGCACCAGAAATTTCTAAGACCTAGATGTGATCTTTTCAATTCAACAGTGACAGCACCTCCTTGTCCAGCAGTATAATGCCATGCTTTCTCTAAGTCTTTCTCTTTTCCAGTCTCTGTTATAGTCTGACCCATTTTACAGATTTGGAAGGCGACGCTCATAGAAATGAAATTCTCCCCGCAAAGTTATCCAGCCCCTATTTAAAACCCAGGTCTTGTCTAAATTCTAAAAGTCCTGCTCTTTTCACTGCAACACAATGCCTTCTATGGGATACATGAATAAAGAGGCCTTCCTTAATTGTGTCCTAGAAACCCAAGCCCAAGTTTTGGCCAAACATCTGAAACAAGCCTTGTCCCAAGCTGCATCTCAAGCTGGACTTTTTTGTAGCAGGGTTTTTGTTGGTCCACAGATATCTTCTGCATCTTTGCTTCAAAGAAAATAGCTAGCTAAGATTTACTGAGATTTTAGTATATGCCAGGCAAGGTTCAATGATGTCATTAAATTCTTACAACAGCCCTGCAGAACTGGAAATATATATATGCACACAATTATAATAATAATATATGTAATGTATAATATATACATTGACATTATTCCCATTTTACAAATGAGGAAACTGAGGCACAGAGAGGTTAAGTATTTTCCCCAGGGTTATCAAGGCTGTAACCCAAGCCCTGACTTGAACCCAGACAGTTTGCCTCCGGGATACACTCAGCAGCAGCAGCAGACTCTGGAGGGCTCATCCTGGTGCAGTCCTTATGCTCTAGAAAACCTCAGGGCACATTCCTGGGTATAGCACTTCCTGCAGTTTCAGCTCAGAAACTGTGCAGAAGGTGGAACAAGACAGGACTGCTAGGGCACCCTGCGGCTCCCTCTCCTTGCTGCTTGCAGACCTGGCCCACGGTTACTCTTCAATTAGTTTCCATCTGGAGGAGCAGCAATTCCCTAGGGGTACACAGGCCAAAAAGAGAGACCGACTCATCCAAAATCCAAAAATACCTTCACTGCAGTAAGCAAACTAGTGATGGAGAGAAGGGAAATTTCCCCTTCAAGTCTTGGACATTTCTCAGAGACAGCCCACTCAGCTTATGTAAGCGGCCTTCACCACTGAGGAATGCAACCAAGGCCCCAGGAATCTAGGCCAATCCTGCCTAGTACATGTTAGCGAAAAGTTATTTAGGGACTACCCACCGGCCTTGTGGGAAACTTGACCCCCAGGCTCACTGAATGGTCTGTCCTGGCTCACGGGACGTAAGCAAAGAGGTTCCAGGGAACACCCCAAGGGTGGCCAAGTCAATACATTGGTGTTACTTCAGGCAGCTTCTACCCTTCCTTGAACCTTTCTTCCTAAGCAACAGGCAGTGACAGGGTTTAGGGAAATTCTTTATATTCCATCATTCATGTTTTCATATATTTACACATTTTCAATAAATATCTCTTAAGCACCACCCCTGTTTCAGGTCGGTGCCAGGTACGAGGAACACCAGAGCCAGTCAGACACAGTGGTAAGCCTAGACGAGCAACAAAACCATAAATCAAGCCCGGGTTTGTGGCCTGTGACACTTTTGTGTGTAAATCTGCCCATCACTGACATGGCTGATGTCAAGCTACCAATATTTGGTTGCTGAGCTTGGAGTCGGGGCAAGGTGCATGAAATAGAATTCTGTCATCTCCAGAGCATAGAGTTCAGTGTAGTAATTAGAAAGGGATGAGTTTGCATCATTATTATTTTCATTTTAAGCATCATATACTTAATTGCAAGCTTATATAATTTAACTTGGGATCATGGCCATGTTTACCAACCAGCTTGCAATAATCTGCATGTTTAGCAGCTGGCTTGGGGACATGGTCCCTGTCAACCCCAGCAGAGTGCTGCTTAGACATGGGCTCATCAAGTAGGAAGTTGACAGGTGAGTTGGAGAAAAACTAATAAAGAGTAGGAGATGCTTTGTGAGAAGGAAGCCCAAGGTGTTCTGGGAGCATGTGGGATGGAGATCTTGCCGAGAGTTGGGTCTGGAAGGAAAGTGAGAGTTCACTACGTGACGGGTGGTGCTTCCTCCATCTGGAACCCAACGTGTGCAGAGGTCTTGAGGGAGGCCAGACAACAGAAACTTTTAGAAAACACAGTCTTTCATTATGGCTGAAACCAAGTGTCCAATGTAAGATGGGGACATGAGATAAGAGGAGGGGAGGGAAGAGAGCAGACCTGGAACAGAGAAACCCTATTCGAGATGGCTCTGAGGTGAGTGGGGACTCACTGGCTGCGTGTATCCAAGAGGCCCCCCTGAGTAAACATCTTGTCAGGAAGATCATTCTGCCTGCAGGAGGGGAAAGAGGTGGCATGTGGGCAAGCCCAGAGGATGGGCCACAATCTAGGACAGGGATAAAGGTGCCTGCATGATGAAATGGCCATGAGTTTGGAGAAGAACACATGGAATCAAGAGTCCTTTAGGAGGTTGTAAATGCTGGACAAAGTGACTGTGTGTGTGTGTGTGCGTGTGTGTGTGTGTATACTGCAAGGTTGTGGGGGGTGTTGAAGAAAACTAAGTCAAGAATGATCCTGAGGTCTCTACAAAAGCAACACCAGAGATGACTGGAAGAAGAAGCCAGTGAAGGAAGAAGAGCCAATTGGCTTGAAGGATGGTGAGTTTCGCTTCAGACAGGTACACTTTCTGGGATATCCAAGTGACTGTATCCAGGGGGCTGTGGACTGCATAGGCCTGAAGCTCAGGACAGAGATCTGGGGCTGGGAAATAAATTTGAGAGTCATCAGCAAAAAGATGATACACAAAGCTGAGTGTAAGGATGAGACCGTCCAGGAGCAAGTCAGAATAAGCGGGATTTATAGGCCACCTGCCCGGCCAGCACTGTCTGTCCACTGTCCACATGCTCGCTCTTCCTGTCATTACAGCCACCTTACTGTGTAGGTATTATTACGACCCCCCCCTTTTTTGTGGATGAGGACACTTGTACAGTAACCAGAGCTGAAGCTGGTCCACCCAGCACCAAAGCCTACACTCTGAACCACAATCCTGGGCTGCTTCTGTGTCAAAACATACAGACTAAGAAGAGAAGACTGGAAAACCAGAACCTGAGCAAATCAATATTGAAGTTTCAGGAGGAGGAACTTACAAAGGAAACTGTAAAGCACAGGGTGCAGGTGGGGGACGTGAGGCTCACCATCGTTACGGTCAACTTCTGAAAAACCTCACCGCAAACAAGGTAAGTGAATTGTTGCCTTAAAGCTGATAGTCACACTGCGTTTGCTAACATTCTTTTCTGATCATAAAAGCAATGCTTTATCCTTGCAGAAAAAACCAGAAGATACACAGACATAAATAAAAATCACCATGATGAGACCGCCTAGAAATAAGTGCTAGAACTATTTGGCACATCTTCCTGTAGACTCTTTCCTACACATAAAAACAAAACAAAACAAAAACAAAACAAAATAAAACCAACAACAACAACAACAAATGGTTATTTCTCTAATGCAGTTTTTCGAAGTTGTATTTTGAAAGCACATTTTATGGTTTCAAAAGCACACATTTAAAAATTATGCATTTATTGCTTTTAAAGATGCACACTTTAAAATCAAGATTTATCTTATAGTCAGTGCTGCTTTACAGGTAAATAGAAGTTTTTTGTTCTTGTTATACATGAAAGAATGCTACATTTCGTAATTTGTGACATCTTAGCTTTTGTGAAATATGGTAGGTAATATAGTCACAGCTTTCAAAATTCAAAATACAGTAAAAGGTATACAGAGAAAGATCTATTTTACTCCTTCCTACTCTAGTGCTCCTCCCTGGAGGCAGATGAAAATTTCTAATTGTCTGCCCTTTCAGATACATTTTAATGCACATATAAGAAAACATTCTTTGTGTCTCTCTCTCTTCGAATACATAGTAATACACTATCTACGCCACTCTAGGTATCTTGAACTTTTTTTTTTAACTTAATAATATGTTGAAAGTTTTTTCATCCCAGTTGCAAATTTTCAATTGAAAGGAGGTGCCACAATTTATTAAGAAGTCCCCTACTAGAACGCAAACTGGTGTAGCTACCATGGAAAACAGTATGGAGGTTCCTCAAAAAATTAAAAATATGGACACCCTGCTGGCTGGCTCAGCGGGTTTGAGCCCCATGCTGGGTGTAGAGATTACTAAAAAAAAAAATAAAGAAACTTTAAAGAAAATTAAAAATAGAACTACCCTACAATCCAGTAATCACACTACTGTAATTTTTGGTACCTAACCAAAATATATAAAAATACTAATTCAAAGGGATATAAACACCCCTATGTTTATTGCATCAATATTTATAATAGCCAAACCATGGAAGGAGCCTGAGTGTCCATTGATAGAATGAATAAAGAAGATGTAGTGTATATATATATTTGTATACACAAACACACACACACTAGAATATTACTTAGTCATAAAAAAGAATGAAACCTTGCCATTAGCAGCAACATGGATGGAGCTAGAGAGTATTATGCTAAGGGAAATAACCCAGTCAGAGAAAGACAAATACTATATGATTCCACTCATATGTGGAATTTAAGAAACAAAACAAACGAACAAAGGGGGAAGAGAAAGACAAACCAAGAAACAGACTCTTGACTATAGAGAACAACCTGATGGTTACCAGAGGGGAGGTGTGTTGGGGGCAATGAGTGAAATAGATGATGGGGATTAAGGAGGGCACCTGTTAGGATGAGCAGTGGATGACATATGGAAGTAGTGAATCACTATATTATACACCTGAAATGAATATAACATTCTATGTTAACTATACTGGAACTGAAAAAAAAAAAAAAAAGTCCCCTACTGGTATACAAAATTATTTCCAATCTTTTGCTAAAGCAATGCCATGATGAATAATCTCATGTATTTGTACACATACCAGCATACCTATCAGGGAAATCCCTCGAAATAAAACTGCTGAGTCACAGGGTAACTTCAATTATTTTGACAGAACCTGCCAAGGTGACCTTCATAAATGTTGTTCCAATTTACACTTCTTTTAGGAACACATGAAATACTGTTTTCTTACACCATTTCCATACATAGAAGTTATCAGTCTTTTTATCTTTGGCAGATTGGTAAAAACATTTTATTTCGGAATAATTTCAGATTTTACAGAAAAGTTGCAAAGATAGCAAAGACTGTTGCCAGATACCCCTCACCTGGTTTCTTCTCACGGTGCTGACATTAACACAAGGCAATCATGAAAAAGAAGAAATGACACTGGTTTATTGTTATTAACGGAAACTCAGATTTTACATGGATTTCCACAGTTTTTCTACTAATGTCCCAGGATCCCATCCAAGGGAGCATAATGCTTTTCATTGCTGTGTCTTCTTACTCAGGTCTCCAATAGTCTCTCAGTCTTCCCTTGCTCCATGTGACTTTGACAGTTTTGAGGAACTCGTCAATATTTTGTGCAATATCCCTCACATGGGGTTTGTCTGAGCTCATCTCTCATGACTAGACCAGTGATGGTGACCTCGTTCACTTGGTTAAGGTACTTTCTGCCCGGTTACTCCACTCTAACATGACTCTTCTTCCCTTTTCCACACTCCATTCTCTGGATATGAATTGCTAAGTCAAGTACAAACCTGGGAGGGAAGTCTTAGTGAAACTGCAATTAGAATTTATCCTATGAATGAGAATGAACGTCTTCTCCTGAGTTTAAGAAACATCTGTATTTTCTGAACACTTATCATTTTGCCCATTTTTTCTGTTTAACTGTCACTCCTTTTATCAATTTCTGTGAAAAATAAGCTACTTTTCTGTAATGCAAATTAAACATTTTCACTATTTCTTCCATGCTTGTGTTTTTTTGCAATATAGATTTAAATGTTTTAATGTAATAAAACTGATCTTTTTTTCCCTTTATGATATAGGTTTTCTTTCATACCTTGAAATAAATGTGCTGTTTCATAACTTTTGGAATGTTCCATGGTTTCCTTTTTTGAAAATAAATCTTTTTTGAAATTAAGAGTTTACTTGGAGTAAAAGTGGGTAGGATCTGATTTTATTTCTTGTTCATATGGCCATCCAGTTGCCCCAACAGCAGTTTATCAAAGAGTCAATTATTCACTATTTCATTGGAAGTACAATAGATACTTTTTCAGGAAAAAAAAATCACAGGAACCTCAGCCCTGTGCATTTCAAATTCCCATATTCTTTCCATAGAGACAGAGCAAAAAACCCCAAGTATACAAATAAACAAAGAGAAGGATTCCGTGGCTGGAAATTCCCCACATGTGAGTCAGCCCCAGTGTAGAAAGGAATGCTACTTGATTATATGGGGTACCAGTGTTTGTTTGATACTGGAATGGTTCAAGGAGGTACATGGGCATACTGATAAAAGGGGTAAGTGGCATCATCTACTTATATTTTAAAAAACACCTTTGACAAGATTCTACACAAAAACCAGATGAGAAATACAAGTGCCTGTGTCCTTGGAGAGGACGTTCTGTCGGGATAGTCACTGCTTTCAGGAGAACAATGGGTATGGCTGTCTGAGGCAACCAGCTTTGTACAGACTACAGAACAAGGGATCCTTGTTTCCTAGAGATCCATTCTAGACCCATCCTTAGTTAAATCTGCATGAATAATCTGGAGGAAGAAGAGCAAAAATGATGATTTTTTTTTTAAAGATTTTATTTATTTATTTATTTACCTATTTGAGAGACAGAGAGCGACCAGGAGGAGGGGCAGAAGGGAAGAGAAAAGGAGAGAAAGAATCCTAAGCAGAGGGGGCCAAGACTGACAGGGCTCCATCTCATCACCCTGAGATCACGACCTGAGCCCCAACCAAGAGTCAGGTGCCTAAACTGACTGAGCCACCAGGCGCCCCAAAAAGATTTTAAATTTTTGAATGACAGTGATCTTTTTACAGATTGATTTTTTTTTTCTCACCTGAAGAGCCAAGCAAATGATGCTAAAAACAGTAAGTACTTGTAAATCTTTTTAAAATTTGGGCAGGAAAGTATTACCTGAACTTAAAGGTATATAAAAGCAGAAATGCACTAAAAAAGAACAAAAAAGTCAAAGCAGGCAGAAAACGAAGGGTCCTCCTCTGGAGTAGGCTTAGGTCACACTCCTAATGCCACACACGAACACAGTAACACAGTCCTCCGCTCTGTGTTTTATACCGCTCGAAGCGCGCTAGCAGAGGCGGACTTTCCTACTCCTCACAACCAGCGACAGGGGCGGCAACATCGTGCTCTCATTTCCGCACATTCGAAAATGGAGGCCCGCAGAGAATGAGTGACTAGTTAAATATCACACAGCTTGTCAGTGGCGGAAGTGGGTTTGCAAGGGGTGGTCCAGCCCGGCGGCGTGCGGTCTGAATCACTGGACGCCGATGCCTTCCTAGCACAGCTCTGTGGGGACGGGTGGCCGTTGCCATGTTGACGCATTTCCTCACCAGAAGAGCTGTGAGTCCATTATAGTCATCTTTGTATTTGCAGGTTTGGCATAATACCAGGCACAAACTAGATGCTTAATAAATTCTGACTCCCTGAATGTTATCGTGGAGCTCTGATCAAAGTCGTATGCAGTGATTCTCAACATTAAGGCAGGGAACTCAATTTTTTCTTCCCAAGTCTTATAAGGATCCTAGAGTAGACAGCTTCTAAGAGGACCCCCAAATCCTCACCTCGTGGTATTCACATCCTTATATATTCTTCTCCCCTTGAATGCAGGGTGGACTTAGTAACGGGCTTTCGGCAAATACAATACTGCAGAGTGATGGGATGACAGTCCGTGATTCATTAGAAAAGACTGTGGCTTCCATCCCGAGCACTCGCTCTGCCGCTCTGTGGGGTCTCTGCCTGCCCGCTGGCTCTCTCCTGTGGGGGAGGCCAGCTATCACACAGTACAGCAGCCCTGGAGAGATGCCCGTGTGGGTTTACTTGGAAGCAGATCTGAGGCCTGCCAACCACTTCGTGAATAAACTTGGAAATGGATTGTGTAGTCCCCCTGCGGCCTTGAAGTGAAACAACTCTGGCTGGTAGTTTGCAGCCTCAGGAGACACGTTGAGCTGGAGGCACTGGTGCTGCCTCATTAACACCACCCCACCTCCCCACCCCTGCGAAAAGAACAGAGGGATTAAGAAGGAAATGGGTTGGACAGAAGTGACATTTTAAAATGTTGTCAAATTTCTCTCCACACATGCTCCTACAGTGTTATGTTCCATCTCAGATAGTAAACACCTTATCCTTCTCTTTCTCTTTGATCAAGCCAAAAAAATCTTTGGAGCCATCCTTGAGTCCCCTCATTCCTTCATACCCCATATCCAACCCATCAACAAATTCTATCAGATCCACCCTTAAAAACCAGTCAGAATGTAACTTCTTCTCGTCCCTCTACTGTTACTGGAACCTGGCTCCCGTGATCTTGTCCTTGGTTCCTGCAATAGCCTCCTCCCTGATCTTCCTGCATTTACTCTTACTCTCTAGAGTCTACGCTCATCACAAGACACAGAGAAAAACTATTAAAACATGAGTCTATTAATATCACTCTCCAACTCAAAACCATCCAGTGGTTTCCATTTCACTTAGGGGAAAACCCATGTCCTTAAGAAAGGTTTCATTTCCTACTTCTCCCCTTTCTGGTCATCTCACTCTGGTAACACTGGTCTGCTTGCTATTCCTCAAATAGGTCCCCTATGATCCTACCTCAGGACCTTTGTACACTCTGTTTCTTCTGCGTGAAACACTTTTCTTCTAGGTAACTGTGCCTTTTTACTGTTTTCGCTCATATGTGCTACTGAGGTCTTCCCTGATTCCTCTAACTAAAATTGCACCCCTTCTCAGTACTTCCCACCCACCTTGTCCTGCTTTCTTTTTCTCCATTGCATTCGCCACTTATAGAATTCCATGTAATTTTGTTATGTATTATGTTCATTTTTTTGTTTCCTTTCACTAGAATGTAAGCTTCAGGAGAACAGGAATCTCATCTATTTTGTTTATGGCACTATCTGTTTATGGTACTGCTAAAAGTAGTACATGGCATGTGGTAAGCACTCAAACAATAGATCTCAAAAGAATCAATATATTAACACTGAAACTTCCCACTTCAAAAAATGTATATATAATATATTCATACACATTCAATATTATACACAAGGTATACGTTGCTTTGTGTTCTTCAGTACAGCTTTGTGCTTTTCCTGTCTTTCAGCCATCCACAAAAGAGAATTGCATCCTTTCATTTGAAAAACTGAGGTAGACTTAAATCTATTGTTATGGGGAGTTGTCTACAATATATTTTTACGAAAATAAAGAAATGCAGAACAGTATGTCATATGATTTCATTATGATAGAGATAAAAATGTGCACATGTATCTATGTTTCCTCACCCCTCCCTACCAACTCCCTTCCTGGAATTAAAGATATCCTAAAGATAGGGGAAGAGGAGGATACCTCGGCAACAGAGAGACTGAGGCAGAACTCCTTTGATTACAAAGCAGGAGATGGTACACAAAGAGAAGGTCAGTTTTGGCAGGAGAAATGGCCTAATGGTCTGATAAGTACTCTAATCTTTGCCTTCTTTACACCTTCCCACCCCTCCCTGATATCCTTTTTTTTTTTTAAAGATTTTATTTATTTGACACAGAGAGAGATTACAAGTACGCAGAGAGTCAGGCAGAGAGACAGGGAGAGGAGGAAGCAGGCTCCCTGCTGAGCAGAGAGCCCGATGCGGGCCTCGATCCCAGGACGCTGAGATCATGACCTGAGCCGAAAGCAGAGGCTTTAACCCACTGAGCCACCCAGGCGCCCCTCCCTGATATCCTTGCATCCAGAAGGGTACCCTGATGATTGACAATTCGCCTTAGAGACTAAGGTTAGGAACAGGGGTGAGGAAAAAAAGACAAGAGTGAGAGGAAGATTGAAGAGAGAGAATGGAGACTCACATGTCTGAGCTAAGACTGAGTCGAATTCAACTCCCTGCAGACCAAAGGGGGACCGTAGAGGAGAGACTTATGTATGAAACCAAAATATTATCTGCTGTTTTGTTATTGATTCTCATTTTATGATACTATGGTCTCTTTGATGCTGATTATTTTGGTATTTTTTTTCACATTTGATTTGAGGCTAATATATAGTCTCAATTTTGTAAAGTTTTGTACATGCTTGAAAGGAACTGCCTTCTCTAATTTGTAGGCACAGGATTTCATACACATCCCTGTTTGTTGCATGACACTAGCTAACTATTCAAATATTCTGTATCCTTATTAGTTTTTGCATTTTATTAGACCTGTCAATTTCTGGGAAGAGATTTCTACATTTGTATTGAATGTATGGAATGTATTTCTACATTTCTTTTCATACAGATACTCAAATTTAAGATTAAAAATATATCCACATCTAGAAAGACTATGCAACTTCAGAACACTTAAGTTACTGTATTTCTTACTCATTTTTCTTGTTTATTTTATGTCTTCTTCACTAGAACTCTAACCTCCATAAGAAGCAGGCAAGAAATTTTGCCTCTTTTGTTCCCTGTGATATGCCTTGCCTCCAACACTGTGCCTGACACATAGTACACCCCTATAAATATTTGTTAAGGTAATTAATTCAGTCATTCCCTTCCTTCAGTCTGGGTTTAATTTCCTTCTTACTGAAGTTCCTCCAATTTTTCTTTTAGGGTGGGTCTTGAGTGGGAAATTCTCTGGGTCCTTATGATCAAAAGTTTCCATTTCCTTTTTTTAAAGTTTTGTTTTCTTTTTTTAAAGTTTTTAATTTAAATTGCAATCAGTTAAGCCTAAATTCCCATCACCTATTCAACCCATCCCTCCACCCTTTGGTAAACTTTAGTTTGTTCTCTGTAGTAAAGAGTCTGTTTCTTGGTTTGTCTCTTTTTCTCTTTTTCCTTTTGCTCATTTCATCTGTTTCTTAAATTCCACACATGTGTGAAATGGTATTTATCTTTCTCTGACTTATTTCACTTAGCATAATACTCTGTAGCTCCATCCACTTAATGCAAATGGCAAGACTTCATTCTTTTTTATGGCTGAATAATATTCCAGTGTGTGTGTGTGTGTGTGTGTGTGTGTATACACACCATATCTTCTCTATCCATTCATCTATCAATGGATACTTGAGTTGTTTCCATAATTTGGCTATTGTAAATAATCCTGCTATAAGCATAGTGGAGCATATATATCTTTGAATTAGTATTTTTGTATTCTTTGGGTAAATACCAAGTAGTAAAATTGCCGAATCATAGGGTAGTTCTACTTTTAATTTTTGAGACATCTCCATGCTATTTTTCCCAGTGGCTACACCAGTCTGCATTCCCATCAACAGTGCAAGAGGGTTCCCTTTTCTCCACACCCTTGCCAGCACCTGCTGTTTCTTACATGGTTGTTTTTAGCCAGTCTGACAGGTGTGAGATGGTATCTCATTGTAGTTTTGATTTGCATTTCCCTGATAGTAAGTGATGTTGAGCATCTTTTCATGTGTCTGTTGACCATCTGGATATCTTCTTTGAAAAAATGTCTATTCGTGTCAAGAAGTTTTTATTCTGTCCTTACTCCAGAATGAGTTTAGCTGGATAAAGTCCTCTACACTGACAGTCATTTAATTTTTCTTCAGGGGTTTGAATCAATTATCTCAGTAATTGTGTTCTGGCCCTCAATGTTGTTATTGAGAATTCAGCTCTCTGTCATTCTTTGGGAGGTTAAGGATTATCTTTTATTCTGGGAATTTTTTGCTTAAACTCCTTTATATTAAGATAAATATAAATTCACACGCAGTTGTAAGCAGTGAAAGAGAGCCCTTGTGCCTTTTGCCCAGTTTATAGGAATTGTAACATCTTGTAAAACGTGGTATAATATCACAACCAGGATATTGGCATTGATATGACACAGATACAGAACATTCTCATCACCCCCAAGGATCCCTCATGTTTTCCTTTAATTTTTTTATTTTTATTTTTTCATGTTGCTCTTTTATAGCCAAACCTACTACCCTCCCCCTTAAACCCTGCCCTTATCTGTGACAACCACAAATCTGATCTTCAGTTCTCCAATTTTGTTATTTCAAAAATGCTATAGAAATGGAATAGAGAGATTAAATATATGAACTGAGACTATGAATATCCAAAATGATGTCATCTTACCAGTTTTAGTGAACTATAGAGATCTTACCTATCTTTATAGTCCCTTACCCCTCTCCCCACTGCTTGTAATGTAATTACCTTAAATATTTCCTCTACATACATTGAGAGACACATCAGTTATAATTTTTGCTTCAACCATTAAATATAATTCAGAAGGAGAAAGAACATCTAATGTATTTACCTATAGTTTTGCTATCTTCTTTCTTCCTTACTGATATTCTAAGTTTCATTCTTTCATATTTTCTCTTTTATTTAGAGAACTTCCTTTAGCCATACCTTTAATGTTATTTTGCTAGTAGCAAATTCTCTCAGTTCTCCTTCATTTAAGAATGTCTTGCTTTCTCCTTTTTTTCAGAAGGATATTTTCACTGGGTATTAGATTCTAGGTTGGCAGTTCTTTTCTTTCAGTTCTTGAAAAAACGTACCTTTTCCTTTTGGCTTTCATGATTCCTGATGAGAAATTTGCTGCCATTCAAATTCACCTCAGTCTCATGCTTTTCAAGATTTTTTTTTTTTAAGATTTATTTTTTGAGAGAGACAGAGAGAGTGCAAGTTGGGGAAGGGAGAGGGACAAGCAGACTGGGCTATGAGCACAGAGCCTGACATGGGGCTCAATACCATGACACCGAGATCATGATCCAAGCCAAAATCAAGAGGTAGACAATTGACTGACTATGCCACCTAGGCTCCCTTACTTTTCAATATTTTTAATGTACCTTTACTTATCAGGAATTTGATTACAACATGCCTTGGTGTGTTTTTTGCATTTTTCCTGTTTGAGATTTGCTTTTTTTTTTTAATTTTTAGGTAGGCATGTGTCTTTTTACAAATATAAAAGTGTTAATCCATTATTTATTTGAGAACCATTTCAATTCTGCCTTCTTTCTCCTCTACTTCCAGGAGTTCCAATGACACAGATGTTAAGTGTTTTGTTTATTTCTATGGGTTCCTATGGCTCTTTGCATTTTTTAAGGCTATTTTCTCTCTATTCTGATCGTGTAATTTTAAAGATTTTATTTATTTATTTGACACAGAGCAAGAGAGAGATTACAAGTAGGCAGAGAGTCAGGCAGAGAGAGAGAGGAGGAAGCAGGCTCCCCGCTGAGCAGGGAGCCCGATGTGGGCCTTGATCCCAGGATGCTGAGATCATGACCTGAGCCGAAAGCAGAGGCTTTAACCCACTGAGCCACCCAGGCGCCCCTGATTGTGTAATTTTATTGTTCATCTTCTGGTTCACTGATACTTCCCTCTTTTTCCTCCATTCTGCTTTTCAGCTCACTCTTTGTGTTTTTTGTTTTTTGTTTTTTTCTTTAATTTTCGTTATTATAGTCTTCAGTTCTAAAATTTCCATTTGGTTCTTTTTTACACCTTCTTTTTCTTTCCTGACACTTTCTATATTTCTATTTGTTTCAAGTGTGTTTATAATTGCTGTTGAATCATTTTTAAGATGGCATCTTTAACATCTTTGTCAGATAATTCAAACATTTATGTCATCTCAGTATGGACATTTGTTGTCTTTTCATGCAGTTTGAGGTCTTTTTTTTTTTGTTTTTTGTATGGTGAGTGATTTTCAGGTGAAATCTAGACAATTGGGTGGTTTGTTACAGCCTCCTTGTCTTAATTAAACCTTCTGTTTTAGTTGAGTCCTTTTAGGGCACTGCTCCAGAAAAGAAATGGGGAGACGTACAGGCTTACAACTTCTTTTGGGGATTAATGTCCATGTTTCTCACTTGGCCTCCATTGACACCTGAGAGCAAAGACTCTTCATTACTACTGGGAAGGAGTGGCAGTGTGGAGAGGAGGTTCCACCTCCTTGGTAGGCCTCCACTGATGCCTCTATGAATGAGAGGGAGAGTTTTGTGTTACTCTTCCCTTCAATGACACTTGGTATATGTTGGGGCAGAGGGAGGTGGCCTTTGATTCTTCTGAGTGGTGGTGAAAGTCCTGACTCTCCACTAGACATCCTATGACATGCCCCTAGTAATGAAGAGGAGGGGTGCTTCAACACAGCCAGCTGTAGGTGGAACCCCAGGCATCTCATGTGGTCCCCACTGTCCCTCCAGTTCAGGGAGCCTCATTAGCACCTGGCTGGGTGAATGCCCTGGGTTTCTACTTGTACTTCTGTGATCTTACCTCATTGGGGATATTGAGATACTTCATCATAGACTCTTGATGGTAGAAGTCCAGGCTCCCCACTTGGCTTCTGGTAGCATGTGTATTATGATAGATAATATGTGACTCTGACATAAGACCAAGAAAAGGTGTGGCAGCCCTGTCTCCACTGAGCTCTAATTCTCTACTAAGTATCACAGAGAGTATGGGACTGAGGATTTGAGTGTAATTCTGTAAGTTGCCATTATGAGATCTTGAGCAAAATTTGGTTTCTAAGCCTCAGCTTTCTCATTGGCAAAATGGGGTTACTAAGAACAATGGCATAGGACTGCTTGGAGGCTCTACACTGGTAGTAAGTGTGCAACTCCTTGCTCATAGCAGGGGCTCAATAAATGACACTTGCTATCATCATCATCATTAATGCCATCATCCTCACTGTCAAATTAACTAGAAATATCCAACATAGCTTTGCATGAATCCGAATCATGTACAAACCAAATTCTGATTCCTTATGTATAAACAGTGGAATGGTTTGTAGCCATTCTCTGTGGATCCAAAGCTGCTATTTAAGCCAGAAGGCAGGAACAGGCCCCAGAGCTATGTGTGACCTACAGAAAACTACCTCTCATTAAAGCAGTGTATTTTTCCTCTGGGTATGGACCCACTTCAGGAAAAACTGAGCAGATTTTGGGTTCTTGAGGTTAAGACAGGCAGTCAGAAAATCTCTTCCAGCCATTTGGCTCTTACTCTGCTCTGTCCTAGCTAGGTTAGATGGGCATGTGCCAGGGCAGTGGTCCATTTCAACAACTCAGTACAATTTAAGCAAGCTTTTCATGAACCATATGGCAGTGGAGCCAAGCAACAACTTGGTGAGGTAGGGAGGAAATTTTACAGGGGAGAGGGGACAAGGGTGAAGGCTCAAAGAGATAATAACGTGCCTAATCAAGCAAATAAGCAGCTAAATCAGGAGGGGACTCAGTTATTCAACAGGTATTGGTGAGTACCATCTTAGTTTAGGTTCCTTTAGAAGCCAATTCTGAGTCAAAGGTCTGATGTGAGTGTTTTATTTGGGAAGTGGTTTCAGGAAACATCGATAAGGGAGTAGGGAAGAAAGAAGGAAAGAGAAGGTAGCCAATAATGCATTTTTAAGCAATTGAGTGTTGGGGGCCACTGGAGCTAAATCCTGCTATAGGACATACACCCCAGAACTATTTCGCATGAAGGGCAAGAGGGCTACTGCAGTATTTATCCATCAACCCCAACAGTCCTTGCCTGGTGCTGCTCATGGGATTGTTAATTCCCTGGCATCTGTGACTCTGTCTGTGGGCCTGCTCTGCCCACACTTCAAGCACTGATGGTTGGCAGGCAGGGAGGCATGCAGGCAGGCATGGAAATGGTGAATGGTAAGGCCATATATAGAGTATTTCCTTCAAGATGCCATATACCTAGCACTGTACCAACTGCAAGAGATGCAGTAGTGGTCATGGTAGACATAATTCTTGCTTTTTTGGACTTTATTACTTAGTGGGAAAGATCAACAAAGTAAATAGGTAATTATAATGCAAAGTGACAATGGCTGTGATAATGGAAATACAGTATGCTTGGGAACATATAGGAGGGGCCTCCACCCCAAGGTTGGCAGGGCCAGGGGTAACTTCTCAGAGGCAATGGTGTCTCAGATTTAAGTCACCACTCTCTTGCCTCTGAGATTTCCACAGTTTTGTTCCATATGCCCTGAATACTCTGTCCTCCATCTTCAGCTGGCTGTATCCTATGTTTTTCCTATCTCCAGGCTTTTCTGAATCTCCACACTGGGTTTTACTTCCCATCAATATTCTTCTCTAGTAATCAGGATTTTTATTAATGCTGAACAGGAGGAGTACATTCCTTTTTCATTATTGTATCCTCAATACTTGGCCCAGTTTCTAACATACAGTAATTGTCGATCATTATCTGTTGAATGAAGGAAGAGATGATTTGTCTCTAGAAAAAGTCACACTCTTTGCTGTGGCTGGGGACCCAAGGAAAAAGGAAAAAAAATTGGGGGTGTGACGGGTGACAAGTTTTACCTTCTGAGAACTAATTCTCTAAAGCTGAATGTGTAGGTTTGAATTCAAAGATGATGTGGGCACTTCCCAGTTGACTGAAGCAAACAGTGATCCTCTGCCAAAAAGTGGGAAGGAAATAAAGACTGCCTTTGGTATCCACCTACTTGCCTTCCCACAAGTTCAACTCCACATTTCCTGAGTAGTTACTACATGCCAGGGATCATCTTTTGGGGAGTCAGAGGAAAATGGTATGCAGTGTCCATTCTAGTGAGCAGATTGTGAGCTCCAAAGGATAAGAGAGAGGAAACGTACCCAAGATGATAGTATGAGGGCCCCTTCTGGACTTTCTACTGGTGGGAGAAATGAATCCTTACTGTTGGATAGAGTTAAGTATCCCACATTCACAAAATCAGCAGTATAAAATTATGCAATATGTCCTGTTTTAATTTGTTCTGAGGCAAGGTTCAAACCTCAACTCTCTCATCAGGATAAATGAAAACAACAAGAACATGGTCATGGTTTGTGCAGGAATCCTCAGAATCCTGGAAGTATGATAAACAACTGTGCTTACCTTTGGTTATATTTTAGTACCAAGGATAGTAGGATGTGGTATGGGTGTGCTCATGAACAGGTCCTCATTATGGATATAGTTAAGCTAGGCCTATGACAGATTCATAAATAAAAATGCTAAAATTGAAGAGACAGAGAAATCGGGTTTCACTGGTAGCCTAGGGAAGACTTCACAGAGGACAGATTGACCTTGACCTTGAATAATGGGGAGAATTCTGGGTGTTGGAGGAGACAGCTGTAGGGGGTAGTTTGAGCAAAAAGAGTGTGGAAGTGGTTCAGGTACTTCTAAGTCATGTGGTAGAGCTGGGACATAGGTTGCACTGAAGGGAGTGCAAGGACATAAAAGTGAAAAGGCAGGTTGGGTTGAGGGAATGAGACGTCTTGAGCGCCATACTAGAAGATGGGACTGCTAGATTGTTGGGTGCTAGGCAGTGACTGAAGACCATAAGCAGGGACATAGTTTGATCTTAGAGGACTCTGGTAGCTGTCTAAGAGATTGATTTCAGGAGGAGCAGAAAGAATTTGGAGGCTGTAGTGACAGAGACTGGGCCCTCAGCAGCAGGAGAGAGAGCAGCAAAGAGGAGACTCCCGGGAAGACATGGCGACTCCATGGGGACATAGAAAAACAAGTTCAAGGTAATGCTGAGGCTTCCAGTTTGGGGCCATGTTGAGAGTGTCGTTATAGAAAGGGCACTCGGGAAGGGGGCCTCTTCAGGCTCCATCCCAACCCATTAGCTCCTCCCCTCACTATGGCCCCACAAGCTCTCATGCCTCTAGACCATCCTGGATCCCTCTACCTCTTCCCCTCTAGGCCTGCCCTATTTCCCCACTCTTTAGGCAGCCTGGCTTCATGACTTTGGGAAAAATAACCTCTTAGAATGCCCATTTCCATTTCTAATATTAGAAGACTGAACAGGATGGCATCCACCTCTGAAGTTCTGCTTTTTTCAGATTTATCCTTCTGCCAGGGAAGTAATACACTTAGTTAAGTATTCAGGGCATCCTCATCTTCCCACTAGGTACTGCTGTTTAAACAAGGCATGGTGCCTCACAAAGGAATGCAGCAGTAATGGTGGATTGCAAGCAGCAGACACTGAGGCAGGTCTGGAAAGGAAGGGGAACTCTTCTGATCCTGAAATCCTTTCAATGTAGCTACCTCTGACTCTGGCTCCCAGTGAGGACACCAGTGACTTCCATCAGCAGCCACAGATGACATAGGACAGATGAGGGCATCAAGCTTGATCACCCTAGGCAGTCAGGCCTCTGGGTAGGCCCTTGGGCATAAGACTGAGTGGGCAGGCACTGGCACCAGAGGAGGAGGCCTTTCCTGGTGCCTTACCATTCAGACAACTCCATTTCTGACACCCTTCTGAATGAAAATGGGGTTCTTGATGTGAGCACTCTGGACTAGCAACTTCAGAATCACCTAGAAACTCATTAGACATGTAAATTCTCGGGCTCCCCACCCCCCCTCACCTCACCAGCTCAGACACTTGGGGGGGCAGTTGAGGGTAGCAGTCTCTGTTTTGACAAGCCCTGCAGGAGATTCAAGGGCATGCTAATGTCTAAGAACCAATGAGTTAGAAGATGGAGGAAAAAAAAAAAAAAGAAAGAAAACTGCATTACTATTCTTAAATAATACATGAATATATTCATTATTTTGAGCTGAAGGCAGACCCAGTAATATAATGTGGTACAAATTTTAGAATGGATGGAATTTAATTTTTTTTGTGAATAAAGTAGCTACTTTAGTGAAGCCTAGCAGTATCTCTATGGACAAAGGAAGAAATTACCCGAGAGGCTGAGACCTGAAAAATTTGGGTAATTAAGGCAAATAAGTGCTGGGTTTTTATTTGTATCATCTTAAATGCGTGGGTTTTTATACCTACTTTTTTCTTTTTTAAAGCTACGTAACCTTTGATTTAAATGAAATCTAAACTGAAACCCCAAATGTATAGCAGATAATTGGGTTGTACTCCAGGGAAATGGGAAAGGAGTCAGATCTCTGGCTCATGCTCCTCCCTCCCTCCTCCTCTCTCTCTCCCCAATCCCACTCCCTATTCCTCCTCCAGTGGCCCACAAGGCTCCAGGCAAGGCCCATTACTGCAGAAAATAGCTTTAATTCCCTCTTCCCATTGCATACCCGATGCAAAGGCTTCAGGGAAATTCTATTATATTCCTGGTACAGGCATTTTAATTAATACAAAAAGGAAATTTGTTTTTGTTGTGACTGTGTTTTTCACTGAAGACCAAGGATGGAGGGAAGGGAGGGGATTTCACCTGGGAGAGGCCCTTTCAAGGACAAGGTGAGCACAATGAAAAGGCAGGTGTTTCAATCATCTTTGCAGCCCAGAGACTGAGCCACCTGCCCAGGAATGTGCTCACAGTAAACACCCTTAATTGAGCCCAACAATCTGAGAAGCCTATTAAATTGCAGCTCAGGAAATGGGAGTGACTCAGTGTCTATGTCTGCCACCGTGTTTTGCTTGAGCAGATGTGACTGAATATGCCGGCTTCGTTTCTCCCAGGCTTTTTCCTGAAAAGAAAAGCCCACCTGTATTTGCATGTATGTGTGCAGCCTTCTAGAAAAATGGAAACCTGACTCTGCCAGCTGTTCCCTCCCCTCAGACTTTGTGTGCGTCGAGTTTCCTTTGGAAAACACTGTTACAGACGTGTTGATCTGGACGGGGTTTTAGGCACCTTCTAGTACAGTGGTTTTTGAATGATTTTTCTTTTAGGAACTAATCTCTTTCTTCAAAATAAATGTTACCCAGAAATAGAGGAATTTCATTCCATTTGCCCCTTCAGCAATCCCCCTGCCCCCTGCCCCATCACCCACAGACCCATAGGGATGCAGCAAAGGCTAGTTTGAAAAACACTGGCACAGGGTGCCTGGGTGGCTCAGTGGGTTAAAGCCTCTGCCTTCTGCTCAGGTCATGATTTCAGGGTCCTGGGATCGAGGTCCATATCGGGCCCCCTGCTCAGTGGGGAGCCTGCTTCCTCCTCTCTCTGCCTGCCTCTCTGCCTACTTGTAATCTCTCTCTGTGTCAAATAAATAAATAAAATCTTAAATAAAAAAAAAGAAAAAAGAAAAACACTGGCACAAAAAGCCTGAGCTCAAGAAGTAAAAGGCTTTTCCAAAGGTAACAGTGCTAGAGAGAGAGCCTGGGTTAAAGACGAATCTCCAGTTCTGAGAGCTTTCCTATGCAATCCTTATGCAAAAGCCTATACAGTCATTCCTTCAGTGGGCATACATTCTAGGCACTCACTCGTGCATTATAATTTTTTTTGTAGCAACTTTTATTGAACACCTGCTGAGTTCCAAGCACTCACAAGCTGCTGGAGACCCAATGGTAAGCAAAAGACGTCTTTACAAAGTCTATTGCACTATAAATGCGCTCATTAAATGGCCACACAAATGTAAAACATGTTATTTGTGTTATGAAGGGGAAGAGAAAAGCCCCATAGGAACTCATGACTGCTTGTCCCAAGTGAATTTTAACTCCCTTCTCAGTTTCTCTGTTCTTTAGGCAAACACACAATTAAAAAAAATTATGACAAGAGGATTTCATCTCCTCAGAGGGGTCAGGGAAGCTTTCCCTAAGATGTAAACCCCAAAGTGTAACAAACTGAAAGGCAAGAGTGCCTAAAGCAGAGTCAGAGGAGAGGTGGGCTGGCTAGGACCACCCAGGACCATGGCAGACATGTTAACCTGTCAGTCTTGATCTAAGAGGAATGGAAAATCAGGGACAGTTTTTAAAGTTGGGGAGAGGGCAATATATACAGTCAGATTGTAGTTTCAAAATGACTTTCAGGCTTCTAGGGTGGCGTTTCCATTAAGCAAGTGCCCAGGGGCAGACACAAAGTACAGTTTGGAGGCCAGAGTTGATCAATGATGAGTTGATTCTGAATAATGATAGTTGGGATGGAGAAGTGGGCACATTTAAGAGCTATGTGTGTATTAATATGGACAGAATTTTGAAGAGGAGGGAATATAGAAGATGAGGACAAGGAGAGTGGAAAGGATGTGCCTCATTTATGCTTTGTGGACTGTGACCATGATTATTGCCATGAGACCTACTGACAATAATCCCACATTTGCCAACCTATGGTTCTCAACCTTGGATACACATTACAATCACCTAAATATGGGCACTCAAACTCTTTTTCCAGACATCCTGGTTTACTTGGTTGGGGTGAGGTATGGGCATTGGTGCTTTTCCCATTCTTCTGGGAGTGATTTTAGAATGCCACCAAGATTTCACCAAGGCTGAAAACCAATGCTCTAAATGATCCCCCAGGGGATCTCATGTGGTTTCCTCTCTATTTGATTGTACCATCATAAACAGAGAATGCCACAACCTTCAGTAGCAAGCTGATTTGCCTCTAAGAAAAAGATTCGCAGGAAATCCTGGCAAATGAGGCATAGAACAGATTAGGAAGTAACCAAACATATCCAGTCAAGGGGAGGGGGAGCAGTGCAGTAGATAAGAAAGGACCCCAAACTCAGAGAAGTCAAACTCTGTCACTAACAAGCAACTTGCTCATCTGTCAAATGAAGGCTCTGGACCAGACCCATGGTTCTCAAACCTGAGCTCACTTCAGCATCACCCAGGGGCCTGGTTCAAGCATAGATTGCTTCCCTATCAGAGCACTGGAAGGAGTAGGTGTAGGGTGAAACCTGAAAATATGAAAGACTGAAAACCTCCCAGGAGATGCTGATACTGCTCCAGGCACCAAGGCTGGAATGAAGGTGCCATTAACAGAGAGAAGGAACCCAAGAAAGATCCATTCTTTAAGAAAGAGATCCTGTCTATTTAAATTTTGATATTTTCTGCATCACAAATGTTAATTTTGATATTTAAACAATACTGCATTAATACATTATTTGTTTGACTCCTGAGGTCTTTAGCACCCTTGTACATTTTGCAACCAAAGAGAGGACCTCATTCACTTGATTCTAATCCCAGCTGGTCAAGGGCTATATGCAGAGGACCACTGAAGCAGATGAGTTCTAAGGGTCCTTCAAGCTGCAATATTTCATGAAACGAGAAATAGGGTGGTGGCAAACAGAAGGAATTCTGAAGCTAAGTTTCTGGGTTTCATGCGGGGTCAGCGTGCTCTGTCATTTCCAAGATGCACAGTTGTGGGGAAGTTGCTAAACTCCTCTGGACTTCTGTTTTTCCTCATCCACAGTGTCAATAATACTGATCGCATGGGTTTATAGTAACTGACTCAGTTAACTCACAGAAAGCAAACAGTGTGGGCTGAACGTGGTCGGCAGTCGCCATCATCAGCAAAGCCCTGTGGTTTTCATCCCTCTGAATCTATCCTTCTGACAAGGGTTACCCTGACTTCTTTGAGGCTGGAGACTTTTTTCTCAAAGCTTCACAGTACTTATCCAGTCACACAGCTTCTTGTTTCTCATGACTTTTCAATTTGTCCCTTGTGGGTTTGCCTCTCTTCTATCCCAAAGGGACCATCTGCAAGGTTACCATAATGAAATGCAGCATCTTATACTGGGAATGTCCAGTTTTTTAATAAATGAGCATTCCCAATTTGCATATTTTGGGGCAGGGCTCTAACTTCTTTAGAGAACCAGGTAAAGTGGGTTGAGAGGTCTTCAGGGGAGGAAGCCTAGACCCTTCATTCAGATGTCTTCATGCTGGAGTCCATTCTATCTTTCCGGTCTCACATCTGCCATTACTCACTACTCGTTCTCACCAAATAGGACTTTCTGCTGTTGTGCGCTATGTAAACTCACTCCCTCCCTGCACTGGTCAGGCTGTTTATCCACCTGCAGTGGCCATCTCTGTTTCTTCCATATCAAAATCAGATTCATTCTTTGAGATCTAGCTCAAGTGCCACATCAAAGGACTCCTTCACAATGCCCTGTGTTCCATATCACTGTTGTTGTTACTGTCAGTGTCCATCAGGGCACCCTCTGACATCTGGGTTTTCCATCTGGGACACCATCCTTGATATGCCTTCATAGGAGGCCCTCAACTCTAAGTTTTGTTGGGTTGGTTGTCAAAGTAACGTTGGTTGACTGTCGACTTTAATCCACAAGCGAAATAAAAGAACCCTAGGTTATACTCAGAGAATTGGGCTTGATTTTTTTGCTGTTCCATTCTCATCAAAAGCATGCTAAAGTGATATTCATGAGTCAAAGCAACAAATGGATGCACCCTTAGATCAGGCCATTTGGTCCTCTCTACTGATCTATACTTTAATGTGCAATCTACCTGAACTAAAAAATATTGTAAGAATGATCCCTATAAAACCCATTGCTATATTCCTGTCAGAAAGCTCTTAAAGAAAACCTGCACTGTGACTTTATTGCCCACTGGAGAAAATGTTTCCATGATTGAGGACTAAGAAAAAATGTACTTCCAAGAAAGCTCAAGTTTTAATCTTGTTGATAGCCGTGAATCCTGTCCTTTTTTCTCTTTTGCCCCGGCCAGGAGAAAGTTCTGAGTAAACATCTGCAGGAGTGCTGACAACACTGACTCCATTGTTGGCCTTCCATCTTGTCCATGCCTGGATAATGGCCCCCCTTGGGGATACGTGTTCCAGGCCTTTTGGAGGTAAATGGAAGCCCTCCATCTCGTCCATGCCTGGGCAATGGCCCCCCTCTGGGATATGTGTTCCAGGCCTTTTGGAGGTAAATGTAAGCCCTGCCCAGAATGCAGAAGGCTTGTCTCGGTCTTCCTTGAAGTAGTGGCCATTCTGAGTAACTAGTAGTGATGACGGATGCATAGAAGGCCACACTTCAGATAACCATTCTGTGACCTCACCACCATGCCCCTCTCTACATAAAACCTGTGGGTTAAGGTTCTGATAGGTGTGGAGAATAGGGATAGAGAACAGCTCTTCAGTGTCCCTGATCTTCCACCTGCCTCCTGAACCACTTGCCCCTATCACTAAATTACCCTGAATACAACTCTATAAATGGCGTGGAGAAGCTTGATTTTTCCATATTGTCTTTCCAGCCCAGAGGACACTTTACTGATATTCCTCTACCTTCTAATAACATCGTATAGAATGTTTTGATGTGCATTGTTTATATTGACCCTATTCCTGGCTTCACATTATTTTCCTAACTTCATTTACTTTTCAGTCTTTCTTCATTTATAATATTTTCCTTTTTGTTTATACATTCCTATAAGACACTTCAAATCTTTTTATAAAAAAGGTAGGGTATGGCTTCTTAAATAATTAATATTTCCTTGAAGGCAGTTAATATATTTTGTTTGTTTTGAATTTCTAATACTAAACCTAGAACTTGATAAGTTTATGTATTTTTAAAAGGTAAAAGAGGAAGAATGAGGGGATGAAGGAGAAATTCAAGCTGGTGGTAGAAGTATCTATGTCCTACTCATACATCTACATAAATAGTGGGAAAAAAACCCAAGAAATATTTTAGGACAATGGAAACCACACTAAATATTTTAGAATACTGAAAGCCTAGAGATGCTATTTTTCATATTTGCAACTTATTTTTAATATTGTACACTTTAGTTTATACTCAGATATCAGCATAAGTAGACACAGCCACCAACTTAACAACTATCCCAAGTACAAATGGTATTGCTAAAGCAATTATTGTTTAACTTTATGAATCTTGTTTACGTATTTTTTGGTTCCAGTTATTGGTAGTGGAAATAATTCAATGGACCTTTTAATACTCAGTATAGCCAATTCTAATAAAGAAATGTCATGAGCATGAAACGACATGAGAAAGCACTTTGTAAAGTTAGAAGTCTTAATAAAAAGCAATGTGATATGTATTTATTCACGAGCACAGACTTTGCAGGGGCATTCATTTATCTGTCAAAAGGAAATTCCAATTTTGTGGTCTAACGTAAAAGGGCTATAAATGCAGTGTATATAAAGCATACATATACCAACACACACCAGCAATTCATAAAACCAAGTAACAGTCACTGTTGAGTACATATTCTATGTGGAGTCATCCGAGACTCCTCTCTTTTTCACAAACTCTACATTCAGCACGTCAGCTCATCTGGTCCCCACCAACCAACTCCAGAGCTGGACTGAGCCATCAACATGCATAACCATGAAAGATCCCAACTGAAGTCCCACTATTGCCCTTAGCCCTGTTCAAAGATGCCCTGCAGAGAGCCCAAGCTCTCCTTGAGAGACCTAAGTCAGACTACGGCACCCCTCTGCACAAAACCCTCTATTGAATTCCCATTTCCCTCAGAGAAAAAGCCCAAGTTTTTGCTATGCTCCTCCTCTATCATCTCTCTGGATACTTTTTCTCCTACCGCCCCTCCCTCACCCCCTTCCTGGCTGTGTGTCTTCTTTATTGTATTTTAAATATGACAGGTACACTTATGGCCTTTCATGTTGTGCTTGGTACCTTAAATGCTCTTACCCAAAATATCCACATGGCTCGTTTTCTTACCTGTTTTTTGCTTTGGTTCATCTCACCTTCTCAGTAAGACCTTTACCTACTGCCCTATTCATATTATGAATGCCCTTCCACCCCTACTCTGGAGTTCTCTACATTCTTCCCTTGCTTAGTTTCTGTTCATAATAATTATCACCTTCTAACTGTCAACTAATCTCTCTCTAGCTCTCTCACCATATATATATAACAACAAAGCAATCAATTCATATATATGAGTTATATATATAAGAATTGTTTATTTGTATATTTATATAATTGTTTATTTCTGTATGTGTTTATATATGAATTATTTATTTGTATATATTTGTATAATTGTTCATTTTTATATGTGCATATATATATGAATTGTCTATTATTTGTTTCCTCCAACTAGAAGAACACCCTAAGAGCATAAATTTTTGCCTGTTTTGTTCACTGATGTTGCCTCAGTACATAAAATAGTGTCTGATACTTAGTAAATGTTTGTTGAATGAATAAACTATCCCAGACTCTCCTTCCTCCAATTTTACAGACTTCAGCAGTATTAATTTCTTAGTTCATTGTCCTGTTCTAAATTCTCATTGGCTTTCTATGGCTCTAGAACAAAGCTCACATTACTCAGTAAGAACAGTGACTTCCTACCCACATTTCAATTTGTGTTCTTATTGCTCTTTTTATTTCTTTATTTTTTAATATTTCTTTATTTGATAGAGGGAGAGAGTGAGCACAAGTAGGCAGAGCAGCAGGCAGAGGAAGAGGAGAAGCAGATTCCCGCTGAGCAGGGAGCCCGACGTGGGGCTCGATCCCAGGACCTGGAGATCATGACCTGGTGTTTAACTGACTGAGCCACCCAGGCACCCCATTTACTACTCTTTTTAATGCCTCATCCAAACCAATCTCCCTTGCTTAGTATTGTGTATACTGCACACTCTACCACCTCTGTGACTATGTTTAAACTCTTGTCTCTGCCTGGAATGTCTTCCCCTACCTCTCTGAAGATCCAAATTTTAATCATGTTTTAATGCTTAGACCAAATGCCATCTCCTCCATGGAGCCTTCTTGGGTCCCTCCAACAGGAAGCCATCTGTCTTGCTTTTTTCTGAGTCATACTCGTGGCTGACTCTCTCTCATAACACATCATGATATTGTAGAGAACATAGCATAGGGTCAAGAGTGTTGAAACTCAGAGTGTAACCCTGAGCATGTTCTTTAGCTCTCTAAAGTCTTAGTTCTCTCATTGTAAAATGACAATGATAGTAGCTTACATTATGATTATGAGATAATGGAAGTAAATCTGATTTTCTCATTATCATCACCAATGTCATCATATCTTCCTTGGAATATAGTTACGCTATTTTTTTCTGCTCAACTATAAGCTTCCTGAAAAATGGAATAAATGTCTAATTCACCTCTACACAACCCAGATACTTAGTAAATATTTGTAGAGTAAATTTGAGAATCAAGACCATGACTTTGTCCTCTAAGTTAAAAGACACTTGCTAAAAAAAAAACCAACACAGGATTTTTTTTGCAATCATATTCTAGCAAGCAAATCCATTCCTATGTGACTTTTAGTTCTCACGCATTGTTTGCATTGAATTTGAAGCTCACCAGCATTAGGTTTTCTTATTGTATTTCTCAGTGTACATAAAGAATTCATTAGTTAAGAAAATACCAACCTAAATCTTTCTGAAAGAAGCCCAAGGAAATGGAAGGTCAGGAAAGAAAGTTCAAGAGCAAAAAACAAGTTCAAGAAGATACGAAGGAGACAGTCCCATATCCAGATGGTTGTAGAGTTAACACTCAGTGACAGAGAAGACGCAGGTGTAGAGTGCTATGAGAACACAAAGGGAGGGTCTTCAGTTCCTTTGTGTTGTCTGGGGTACCTCCTGGGGAGATGAAGCCTGAGCCTAACCATAAGAGATAAGCAAAAATTAGCCAAAAAAAAAAAAAAAAAAAAAAAAAAAAAAAAAAAAAAAAAAAAAAAAAAGACAAGTAAAATGGTAGGCAGAAAACATGGCATAAACAAAAGTAAGAAGACCTGAAATAACATGAAATATGCTGGATTTTATGGACATTTTCGCATGACTGGAGCTTCTATTCCAGGACAAGGAATAGAAAAATAAAAAGGTAGATGGAGAATTGTGGCCCATGTCATAGAACACCTTAAACACCACACTCTGGAAGTTTGTTTCGTGGGTGAAGGGGAAATTGGAAGGATTTGAAACAGTAAAGGGACCTGGTCATATTTATGTTTTAGAAAGATTTCTCTGGCTGGATGTAGAGGCCAGACCTGAGAAACATAAGAATGAGAGCAAAAACAAAACAAAGAACAAAATAAAACAAAACACAAAAACAGGTCAGGAGGCTATTGAAAAATTCCAAGTTATAAAAATGGAATACCTAACCAGGGAAGCAGAGCAACAGAAGAAGAGATGGAACAAAAAACCACAGACAATAAAATCAGGTGGACTGGATGACTGGTATATAAACTGGACAGGAGGAAGGAAGAACATGAATTTCCATTTATTTGGATGAGTGGGCAGAAGGTGATATCAGTCACTGAGACAGGACACTGATGAGAAGGAGCAGAATAGTGGCTGGACCTGTGGGAGGAAGACGATGATTCAGTTTTAGTTACTCTGGAACATCAGTACTCAGTCTAAACCTTGGGGAAGAAGGCCTCACTGGAGATAATATTTTAGTGTTATCAGAATACAGGGTGGTTAAACCACCGGAGTGCATGAACTTACTCAAAGACAGAGTTCATGTCGTTCTGCTCACCAGATTTGTGGTGAACACACCATGGAAAGCAGAGGAGGAGCCTGCAGAGGAAGCAGAGTAGGAATGCACAGAGAAGAGAAGAGGAGAATCAAATGAAAATAAATTTGTAGACACTAAGGGAGTAGAGAATTTCAGAAAGGAGGGAATATCAACAGTGTCAAATATAGCTGCAATGTAAAATAAGATATGAACTAAAAAGTGTTCTTAGATTTGGCAAAAGCTTTTTACATTAGACTAGGAGCAAGAAGAAAAACAAGAAAGGGTTAAGCTTCCTGCTTGGAAAAAGATGATGTAATGTTAACAGATGACAGTGAGAGAGGAGAAGCATCTAAAATTTCCATTGTTTATCTATTCTATCAAGGAGAATGATCTTTGAACTGGAAAGGTAGTGCCAATGGCTTTAAGAGGGAATTAAAGCCCAAGCTAAATGAGAATATAATGAAGATGGCATTATGTTGTTTTACAGATAAGGAATTCTTCCGGGCCTATATGAATTATATTCTAGGACATCCATACACATGCATACACACATATGCACAGACACACATGCACACACAAACTCTGCAGTATGATTTTAGAACTTCTGTCAGAAAACTAAGTATCATAGATAAAAATGTCAGGGGTGCCTGGGTGGCTCAGTCAGTTAAGTTCCAGCTCTCAGTTTCCACTCAGGTGGTGATCTCAGGGTTGTGAGATTGAGGCCCGCATCAGGCTCTGTGCTCAGCATGGAGTCTACTTGAGATTCTCTCTGTCTCCCTCTGCCCCTCCCCCTGTTTGCACATGCACTCTCTCTAAACAAACAAACAAACAAACAAACAAACAAGCATCTAAAAATTTTTTTCAAAGATGCAAAAAGACTGGTGATTAACCAAAGGAAAAAGGAGCTCAGAGAAATTGTGTTCAAATATATAAAGTACTACCATGCAGAATAAGACAGAGTAGATTTATTTTGTGACCCAAATGGCAGAACTCAAATCAAAGTGTAGAAAGTGTAGAAGTATAGATTTCAGCTGGTTATGTAGAAGGACTATTCATCATTCAGTCATGACATGAGCCAGTTTGAAAGTCAGTGGTTCCTGGCTTAGATGTGTTTGAGTAGAGGTTAACTGCCATCTGTCAGGATGGAGAGTTGGACTCAATGTGGTAGGGCCAACACCAGGTGCTCATTCCTTTACCCACCTTTAAGAGACATAACTGAATGGAAATATCACTTTTTCCTATTGAGCTTAGAAAATGAAATAAATTATATCTGTCATTCCTAGAGGTAATTACATTGCCTCTAAGATCCCTTCTAAATAGGAAAGCCCATGTATTTTGATTCTAGAAATGAAAAGTGTATGTAGTTTCTACAGTGAAAGTTGAAGCGATGGCAAAAAGAAACAGCTCAGTTAACTAAAGTATTTGGGAACTCAAGTATGAGTGTTGCTGTTGTATTAGATTTCATTTCCCATGGGACCCTTGCTGGAGAACCAAGGTTGTGGGGTGAATTAGTCAATGTTCCATGCTGGCTTCAGACTATCAGATTTATGCACAAATATTTAATGATGTCCTTCTGGTGCGAGGCACAATGTTAGGTACAGCTACTGCACAGAAAATGTGTCAAGACAGGCACTAGGCACACTTAGAACAGAAGGTGATGATGTTATAAAAGACTTTTTGCCACCTCCCTCTTGGCCAGTTAAAATGAATTAGAATGATCAAAGGCATTAGCATTGAGTTCTTGCTTTGTATAGTTCAGCCTACAAATCAAATACTGCTCTCTGTTCATTACTGACAGACCATAATTCAGAGAGAAAGGTTCAGAGAGGTCACTATTTATGATTACCCGAAGTGTTTCATTTGGAAGAATTATAAATGGAAAATCTGGCACATAGTTAGAAATGTAGATCTTTTGGTACATAAATTTGCCCCATTGATTTTTATGTATTTCTTAAACTGTGCACTGCTGCTTTCAATATTGTTTTGGAACAGATTGTCCATAAATATTTAAATAACTGCTGTTCAACAATCAAAGCTACTCACAACAGTAGCTGTTTGAAGATACAAATGTGATCGGCTGAGGTCAAGAAAAGCAAGTTGAAAAAAAAAAAAGAAAAAGAAATGCAAGTCGAATAGAAAAGATTCAAGGTAAATTATTACTGGGTATGACTCCAGCCACCAAAAGAGAGAAAGCTTGTAAGACAATGCTTGTAATATATCAGGTGTTCAATAAATAGTTTTGGATGAGATGTATGCGTAATTGTGTTTATCACTAACATGGGGATGGGAGAGCAGGGAGATTTTAGGCTTTCACAATGGCAATGATGGAGCCACAAATCATAGTGAAGTCAGATCTGATGCCAGCTACATAAGAGATATGCTAAAAACACAGAAGGCTTTAAATACATGGTCTACTACCAAATACAGCAAAGTGTCCTTGTCTTAACAACTAGTCTAAGAAATTTTCTCCTTATATGACCTGAATACCTCATCTCTCCATTGTAAATGGAAGAGATGTCAGTCATTTAAACATGGTTTTTAAAATATCCGAGAGAAGTCTTCCTCACCCTGCTAGACCAGGTCCAGTGATCCTGTAAGGCAGCTATGGGAGTGTTCTGTTCACATCTTCCCTCAGGGAAAATATGCTGTGAGGAGTGTAGTTAGTTGAATCTCCAGCTGCCACACCTTTACCATCCACCAGAGGATCCACACTGAGGCCACACTCTCCCTGGGCTGTTCCCAAGCAATGAGTGAGTGTAGCACATGTACTAGACCCATCCATTCCAGACCAAACAGAGGATTCCTCTAGGAGGCAATCTTTGCTCTGTAGCTTTCCGTTAATCTGGCCAAGGCTTTCTCAGAGCTGCACAGTTGTCTTACTTTCTTTCCACCCAAACTTCCCTCTCTCCCTATATAGGTGTCAGACTCACATCACTATCTGCAACTCTCCCCATGCCTCTTTTCTCTCCCTTTTCTCCTTCATAAGCATTCCCACTGATTCCCACTCTCCTAACACTTTAAATTCAATCTTGGCATTTTCTTTCTGGAGAGCCCAAATGGACATACCCAGTTATGTACTCTCAAAGTACTTCATTCTTTTTCTTCAAAGCACACATATTTTGTAAGCACACATGTATTTATGTAGTTGTTTGATAAATGATTCTCCTCCCATCAGACTTTTGATTTCCACTGGGATTAAGAAACCTTTCCACTTTATTTCTAGAATCTGTCAAACAACCTAGAAAATTACAAGTTTTTTAATAAATATTTACTGAGTGGATAAATGGGTAAAAGATAGAAATGGTGCCATATCATGAAAGATTTGGGGGTTGTATTAAAGAAGATGGAACAAAATAGTCACAATCAACTTCGGGAAAAGAAGAAAAGCAGGAGGGGTGGAAAGACAGAAGGAAAATTGAAAATAACCTCACAATATTTGTAAATTTACTTAAATTATACCTTTCTGCTTGTGGGGTTTTGATAGGGATTAAGAGTGAAGGTGCAGGCAACACTACAGAGATTTCAGAGCTCTGATTCTCAGAATCTGGTATTAATATGTTTATTTTAATTCTTAATCTCTAATAAGTACAGTACAGATGTAATAGTCATACTAGACTGATACCTAGTTGACATTAGTCCTATCTTGTAAGTTCGGACACTCGTGTACCAACTGAAAAAGGAAGAAATTTTCCAAACCAAACCTAGCAAATTCCCAGGAGAACTGAAAGCTTAGGGAAGTGTTTTAGGGAAAAGGCTACACAACCAAAAATTTCCAGGGTGTTGTGTTATTCCATATGACACACTGTCATTAATTTTTACAGTCACTGCAAAACTTGTGAGCTCCTCATGCCATACAAAATTGGCAGCATATGTTAACAGATGTGAAAGTAAAAAAAAATATATAATAATTTCTGACTTCTGTCCCTGGCCATGATGGGGCAAGTGGTACCAGACTAGCCCATCTAGTATCACCACTAAAAAACTAGACAGAATGTGAGGGGGGAAAAAAAACTATTTTCAGATATAAAACAATGACTAACACAGAATTGTAATCCCTTAGAGAAAGAAAACAAACAAGCAGAGCCTTGTAATCGCTCCTTCACTCTGGAGGCACTTGATGGACCCCAGGGTAAGAAAGGGGCACCCAAGCAAATCATGACCTTCTTGCTGCACTGAGGAAACAGAAGATTTCTGGGAGTCTAAGTCAGCTATAATTTAGAGGCAGAATGATAGGGAGCAGAAAGCAGGGGAAAAATTCAGGAAGTGTATAAGGGAAGTCTTCTTGAGTTTCAGACTGTATATTAAGAGATACATGCATGGTGTGAGATTCCACACACCTGGAAAAGAATGACCAGTGAGCCTAAAATACTGGGAAGGTATAAAGTGACTAGCTATGAGAACTATCCCTCACCCCCAAGTGGGAGATTATTAACCTGAGACACTCAGTACAGATCCCGGAAAGGCCATGCCCCAGCAGCAGGACTAAACCAACCACACAGTGATTAGCTCTCTAGGCTCCCCCAAGCAAAGCGTAAAATAGACTTTAAAGGGACAAGATTATTAACAAACAAATTAACTATCAAAATAAAAGGCAATATTCGGTCAATAGAAGTAGCTCTAAACGTTATAGGGAAGATGGTATTATTAATCAAGGACTTTAAAGATGTATTGAAAATATATTCAAGGATTTAAAGGAAACAAGAATAAAATGAGAAGAGAAAAGGAATCCTCAAAAAGGTACCTAATGGAACTTCTAGAGCTAAAATATACAATGTCTTTTTTTTTTTTTAAAGATTTTATTTATTTATTTGACAGAGAGTGATACAGCAAAAGAGAGAACACCAGCAGGGGGAGTGGGAGAGGCAGAAGCAGGCTTTCCTGCAGAGCAGGGAGCCCGATGCGGGGCACGATCCCAGGAGCCTGGGATCATTACCTGAGCCGAAGGCAGACGCTTAATGACTGAGCCACCCAGGCGCCCCTAAAATACACAATTTCTTTAAAAAAAAATGTCTTAGGATGAGCTATGAGCTTCAAAGTAAATTAAACACAATAAAAGCAAAAATCATTGAAATTGAAGACAGGGAGATAAAACTATCTAAACTGAAACATTGCTAAAAAAATTAAGAGAATGTTAGTGATCTGTGGGAAAAGATCAAGCCACTAAACACTGCATGTGGAGTGCTAAAAGGAGAGTTAGAGGTGGGCACAAAAACTACTGATGGAGTGATAGCTAAAATTTTCCAAATTTCATTTAAGAATATAAACCCACAGAACTAAGAAATTTAATAAAGCCCACTTAGGATAAGTTAAAAAAATCTTTGTAAGGCACATAATAAAATTACTTAATAACAGTCACAACGGTAAAAACTTTAAAATAATCAGGAAAAAAGGGTCTATTATGTAGAGGGGAACACACTTAAGAATGACCACTGACTTCTCACCATAAATAGTACAAGCCATTAAGATAATGGAAGAACATCCACAAGTGTTGAAATAATTTTTTAAAAACTCTATCAACCTAGAGTTCCATAACCAATGAAAATATCTTTCTATCCTTCAAATATGAAGGCAACATAAAGAACTTTCCAGAGAAGACAGAAAAAGGTAAGTGAATTCATTGCCATGGAAATGATTATTGATATGAATTCTAATCTACATAAAGGAATGAGGTAGACAGGCAATGGTAAGCACATGAATAACTATAAAAGATTTTTTTTCTTGTTTTTAATTTTTTAAAAAAATTCGACTTACTAAAGCAGACATTTGACTTATTAAATCAAAGAGATTATCAATGAATTGTGTTATATTATAGGTACATATATCACTTATCTGTGCACATATGTGTATGAACATCTCATGTAGAAATACCGATACAAAGACCAGACAGGGAAAGGAATACTGGGGTTTACATTACACATAAATGGTATAATACAAAGACTATTATGTTAGATATATATTTTAAATCCTGGAGCAACCACACAAAAATAAAATGAAGAGGTATACCTAATAACTCAATAAAGGAGATAATATGTTAAAGATAGGCAATTAATAGAAATGAAGGCAGAAAAAGAGCGAAAAAAGGACAAAGACCAGATGAGCAAACAGGAAAAGTGGCAAGACATTCAATTTAAAATGGAATAAGAACACCAGTTAGAAAGCAGGGATTTACAGACTGGATAAAAATGCAAGCCCCAACTAAATACTGTCTTCAAAAATGCACTTTAAGTAAAAAAAAAAACACAGATCTCAAGTGAAAGGATAGAAACAGTCATGTTGAGGCANATAAAAATGCAAGCCCCAACTAAATACTGTCTTCAAAAATGCACTTTAAGTAAAAAAAAAAAACATAGATCTCAAGTGAAAGGATAGAAACAGTCATGTTGAGGCACCTGGGTGGCTCAGTCAGTTAAGTGGCTGCCTTCGGCTCAGGTCATGATCCCGGGGTCCTGGGTTCGAGCCCCACATCGGGCTCTCTGCTCAGTGGAGAGCCTGCTTCTCCCTCTCCCTCTGCCTGCTGCTCTGCCTACTTGTGTTCTCTATCTCTCTGTCAAATAAGTAGATGGAATCTTTAAAAAAAAAAAAAACAAAAAACCCAAATAAGTCACATCATGTAAAGAAGCCTAAGAGACATCTTATTATCAGAAAAAAGCAGACTGAAGGACAAACTGTATTCCAAAGGCCAAAGAGGAATTTTGTACTGATAAATGGGTTAATACGTCAGGAAGGTATAATAATATTAAATGTATATGGGCCCTATAACAGAACTTCAATTTAAGCAAAACCAACAAGAACCAAAAGGAGAAATAGACATGTTTACATTTATAACAGAAAACTTGGACATTCCCCTCTCAAAAACAGAAGTAGAATGAAAGCCAGTAATAATGTAGAAGCGAACAGTATTATTACCCAATTTTCAGTTAGCTGACACTGAAAAAACACAACACCAGACAACCGAAAAAATACACATTCTTTTTAAGTGTACATGGAATATTCACCAAGAGCAATCACATACTAGGCAGCAAAGTAAGTCTCCAGGAATTTAAAAGGACTAAACTCATACAGAAAATGCTCTCTGGCCACAGTACAGTAAATTAAAAATTAGTAACAAAATTTAGTGTATCCTCAATTATTAGAAATTAAACAACACTCTTCTAAGTAGCCTATGGCTCAAAGAAACCATAAGAGAAATTTGATACTATTTTCAACTGAATAGTGATGGGAAAAAAACCCAATATATCAAAATTCATGGATTTTAGGTAAAGAAGCATTTGAAAATTTATAGCTTTAAAAGCTTATATCAGAAAATAATAAAGCCTTAAAATTAGTGATCTAAGCTCATACCTAAAGAATCTAGAAAAAGAAGGGCAAATAAAACCAAGTGAGGAGAAAGAAGGAGATAATAAAGTTAGGTGCAGGAATAAAAAACAGAACAAACAGTCCCTTTATACAGAACAGAAATAAAACCAAATTAATATGAGAAATGAGAGAAGGAACCTCATTACAGATCCTATAGACTTTAAAAGGGAAATACGTAAGTATTATTAACCACCTCATGCCGATAAATTTTCCAATTTAGATTAAACAGATAATTTCTGAAAGACACAAATGAACACAACAGACACAAGTAGATACAGAAAATGGGAAAACCCCTCTATCTACTAAAGAAATTGGATTTGTCACAAAGAAAACCCTTCCTAAAGTTGGGGGTCAAATGGCTGAAATGGTAAATTCGATCAGATATTTAAGGAAGAAATACTCTTCTTGTATAAACTCTCTGAGAATGGGGGAGGAGGAAACAAATTTGAACATGTTATATGAAGGCCAGCATTACCGTAATACTGAAATCACACACAGACATTATAGGAAAATAAAACTGAAGACTAACATCCTGGTGATCATATGTATGATAATCCATAACACAATATCAGCAAATAGAAGCAAGCAATACATAAAGACTGCAATAAATCATGCCCAAATGCAAGATTGATTTAAAAGTTAACCTACTGTGGGACACCTGGAAGGTTCAGTTGGTTAAGTGTCCAACTCTTGATTTTGGCTCAGGTCATGATCTCAGGATCCTGAGACTGAGATCTACATCAAGTTCCATGCTGGGTGTGGAGCCTGCTTAAGATTCTCTCTCTCCCTCTCCCTCTGCCCCTCCTCACTGCTTGCACACCCTCTCTCTTCCTCTGTCTCTCTAAGGAAAATAAAAAGTTAACCTATTGAATCCATTATCTTAAAGAAATAAAAGAGAAAAATTATATTATCATCTCAATAGATACATTTGATCATTTCAACATCTAGTCATGACAACAGCATTCAGAATTGAAGAAACTTTCTGAATAAAATAAAGAGTATATGCAAAAACCTGTAGTTAACATAATACTTAATGGAGAAATATTGAATTTTTTTCTAAGATTATGAACAAGGGAAGGATATGTATTCTTATCACTTATATTCAACATTGTATTAGAGATCAAGAAGGGAAGAAACAAAAGAAGAAAGATTTTCAAAGGAAAAAATAAAACTGCCCTTTTTCCAGATGACATGATAGTGAAGATAGAATGCTCTAAGGAATCTAGCAAAAAGTACTAGAGCTAGTAAATGAATTTGGCTAGTTCTCAAAATTCAAGGCCAAAATACAAAATTTAATTTTATTTCTATATAGTAGAAAAATATATTAGAATATGAAAGTTTTAAAAGACCATTTGCAACTGCAGTAAAAATATTTTCAAGATAAATTTAAGAAACCAGAATGAATGGAGAAATCTATCATATTCCTCGGTCAGAAGACTCAGTAGTGTTAGATATCAATTCTTTCCAAATCGATCTAAAAACTCACTGCAATCCCAATCATAAGCCCAGCAGCCTTTACTATAGAAATTAACAAGATGGTTCTCTCATGTAGAAGTTCAAAAGAGGTAGAGGGGGTGAAACAATTTTGAGAAGAAAAAGAACAAAGTTGGAAGATGAACAATGCCTGATTTAGAGCCATTAATAAGGACATTGATAAATTTTACTTGATCAAAATTATGGACTTCTGCTCTCTAAAAGAAGCTGTTAAGAGAATAAAAAGATGAGCTGCACACTGTGGGTAAATATTTTAAATCATGTGTCTGGCAAGGGAGCTTTATCTAGAAAATATGTAAAGGACTCTCAAAACTCAATTACAAGCAAAAAATCCAAGAAAAAGTGGGTAAAGCATCTGCACAGACACTTCACCAAAGAAGATACACAGATGACAAAGAAGAACATGAAAAGATGCCTAACTTCATTAGTCCTTGGGGAAATGCAAATTAAAACTACAATGAGATAGCACCATAAACCTACTGGAATGGCTAAAATTAAAAAGACTGACTTTATCAAGTACTGGAGAGAATGTGAGGAAACTGGAAAGCTCATACATTGCTGGTGGGATGTAAGATGGTCCTACCACTTTACAGAATGATTGGGCAATGTCTTAAAATATCCCCTATCATTTTATCCAGCCATTTACCTAGAAAAAAGAAAGCATATCTCCACAGAAAGAATTGTCCATAAAGGTTCACAGCGGCTTTATTTGTAATAGTTCTATACTTCTTATAATCCAAAAGGCCAGCAATAGGTAGACAGATTAAGTATGGTATATCCATATACAGGAATGCTTCTCAGCAAATAGACAGAACTACTGATACCCACAGCAAAATTGATAATTTTAAAGATGATGGTGCTGAGTGAAAGACACCAGAAAAAAATACTGTGTGATTCTATATACATAAAATTATAGAATATGCAACCTAGTAGTGACAGAAAGCAGGTCAGGGAAAGGAAGAGATTACAAAGGAGCCAAAGGGAACTTCTTAGGGGTGATAAATATTTCCATTCCCTTAAATAGTGACAGTTTCATGGGTGCATACGTATGTCACAACTTACCAAATCGTACACCTCCATATGTACAATTTACTTTATGTCAATTATACCTCAATAGGGCTGTTAAAGCAGGCAAACTATTTGAATATTTCTCAAAAAAGGTATAAATGTCCAATAAGCACACAAATAAATGCTTAACATCTTTAGCCACTTGGGAAATAAAAATAAAACCACCATAAGATACTACAACACAGGCACCAGAATGCCTGATACTGAAAAGAGTGGCAATTGCAAGGGCTGGCCTGTTTTGGAGAAACTAGAATGCTTATGCAGTGCTCACAAGAGTATAAAATGATACAATCACACTGGGAAAGAAATGTTGCCATTTCTTATGATACTAACATAACTTAGCACATGACCTAGTAGTTCTGCTCCTAGTATTTACCCATGGGAAACCGGAGCTTGTATTTATAAAAAGCTTTGTAAGAGAGTGTTCACAGTAGCTTTATTAATAATAGTCAGAAACTGGAAACAACACAAATATTTATCATCGAGTTAATGAAGAAACACATTTTGGTACACTCCTACAATGGAGTACTGTACAGCAATAAAATGGATTGCCAATATATGCAACAACACGGATAAACCACAAGAATATTTTGCTGAGTGAAAGAAATCAGACATACAAACAACTTTCATACAAGTGCATTTACATGATGTTCTCCAAGGATAAACTAACCTACAGTGATAGAAATTAAGCCAGTGTGTTCATATAAAATTTTGAATGTATTAAATACCAATGAATTATTCACTTCAGAATGGTTGGTTTTAGGTTATATCAATTTCACCTTGGTTGGGGCACCTGGGTGGCTCAGTGGGTTAAAGCCTCTGCCTTTGGCTCAGGTCATGATCTCAGGGTCCTGGGATCAACCCCTGCTCAGCAGGGAGACTGCTAACTCCTCTCTCTCTGCCTGCCTCTCTACTTGTGATCTCTATCTGTCAAATAAATAAATAAAATCTTAAAAAAAAATTTCACCTTGGTTAAAAAAAAAAATCATGTGTACCTGGGTGGCTCAGTCAGTAGAGTGGGTAACTCTTGATATCAGGGTTATGAGTTCAAGCCCCACATTGGGTGCAGAGATTACTTGAAGATAAAATCTTTTAAAAAATTAAATAAATAAGTGTGTATGGCTGGGATAGGAAGTGGGAACATTCTCTATAAATGACCACAAAGTAATCTGTTGGAATGATGGAAATGTTCTGTATCTTGATTGTGATGGTGACTAAGATGAGTATACATTTGCTAAAACTCCTCAGTGGGTGTCTGAGGGGTAGAGTCAGTTAAGCCTTCAATTCCTGGCTTCATGAAGGGTGATCTCAGAGTCATGAGATCAAGCCCAGCATCAGTCTCCGCACTCAAAATGAAGTCCACCTAAGACTCTCTCTCCCAGGGGCGCCTGGGTGGCTCAGTTGTTAGGCGTCTGCCTTCAGCTCAGGTCATGAACCCTGAATCCTGGGATCGAGCCTGACACCAGGCTCCCTGCTTCTCCCTCTCCCCCTGCTTTTATTCCCTCTCTTGCTGTCTCTCTCTGTTAAATAAAGACTCTCTCTCCTTCCCTCTGTCCCCCCAACCCCTACCTCTCTCCAATAAATAAATCTTAAAAAAATAAAAATAAAATAACCAAAAAACCCACAACACCTGGATGGTGTCTGCCTTGGACTCAGGTCATGATTCCCAAGTCCTGGGATCGAGCTCCCCATCGTCTCCCTGCTCAGTGGGAAGACTGCTTCTCCCTCTCCCACTTCCCCTGTCTGTGTTCCCTCTCTCACTGTCTCTCTCTGTCAAATAAATAAATACAATCTTAAAAAAAAAAACCCTCCATGGGTTAAACTCATAAATGGATGAATTTTATTGCATGTACATTATGTCCCAATAAAATCTATTTAAAATGCATTTCCTCAGCTTTTTTGGCAAGGATGGGTGTGCTCAAGCTGTCTATCTGGGACAACGAGAGGGAGAGGGGGTAAGGTTTCTAGGATATCTTTTTAGCGAGAGACAACTTGGCTAGAATGTTAGCGTTTGTGTTTCTTCTTCTTCATGAAGATATTTGAAGTCTACTTTGTCTACAATTTCCCATGCTCTCTGATTGCCAGGTGTGTTTAGCCAATATGGATTCACAATGGGAGAGAAGACGAGAGGTTAGTTAGGTCAGAGGATTTACACTTCTGTTTTTTCCTATAAGGTCTTCAGTTGTTTCTTAATAGAAAATCTTGGCTTCCTCTCAAAAGAGAGGACTCAACAGAACTTCTTTTTTGGTTTCAGTAACCTCTTCTCCTTGATTCCAAGGGCTGAGGGCTAATAACAATTCAGCCTCTGGTTACTGCACTGTCCTCTTTTTAAGGAGGAGTAACATGTGTACAGAAAGTACATACCATTATGACTTCCTTTCACTCTCGTAACCACCTCCTAGACCGAGAAATAGAGCCCTCACTCCAGAGGCCCCTATGGTACCCCCCCCAGTCATTATTCCTCCCCTGCCAAAGGTAACTATCTTGATATCTGATATTCTGATTTTGATATTCACATAAAAGGAGAAATAGAGGGTACTGTCATTGATATATTTCCTTGTATAAATATATGAAATTTACTTGGTGATTCTATTGTTGATAGACATTGAGTTGTTTCCAGCTTAGGGTTATTATGAACAGTACAGCTATGAACATTCTTATGTCTTTTGGTGAACATATGTATGCATTTCATATATAAATGTATGTATTTATATACTTAGTAGCAAAATAGCTTGATCAGAGTCTACGTGTGTATATTTGGCTTTAGGGGGGTTGCTGAATAGTCTTCCAAAGTGGTTGTAATAATTTATTTTACACCCCACCAGTAATATATAAAATTTCCAGGTCCACTATGACCACACCAACCCCAGGTATGTTTAGTCCCTTTAATTTTAGCCATTCTGGTCAGCGTGTAGTGGTATTCCATTGTGGTTTTAATGTGCATTTCTCTGATGACTAATAGAATTGAGTACATTTTCATATGTTTATTGGCCATTTACCTTTTTCATGTGCTTTTGGTCATTTACAAAGTATCTTTTTTGAAGTGCTTGTTCAAGCCCCTTAACCATTTCTTTATTATTATTATTTTTTAGGGGTTTTCTTATTTTGTTTGTAGGAGTTTTCATAATCTGGGTTTGAGTCTGTTGTTAACTACCTGCTTCTCTAACCTAGTCTTCCCCACCCTGCGGTGTGCTTTTTCAGTCTCTTAATGTTTCTTTGATGAAATAAAAATTAACTTTTAATATAGTTCAATTTATCCACATTTCCTTTCAGGGTTATAAGTTTTTGTGTCCTGTTTAAGAAGTTTTTTACCCATCTAAGGTCATGAATATTATTGTTTATATTATCTCCAGAAAACTTAGTATTTTATTTTAAACATTTAGAATAATACTTCATTTGGAATTGTTTTATGTGTGTGTGGTAGGGGATCTAATTTTTTTTAAAAGAGATAACAAATTTTCCCATGATCAATTATTTAAAAGACCACCTTTCCTCTACTGTTCTATAATGTCACTTTTTGAGAGACTCAAAGTCCATATAAATGTGGGTTTGTTTTTGGACTCTAATATATTCCACTCATCTGTTTATCCTTGTGTTTAATACCAATGTTTTAATTTACTACATAGCTTTATTTCTTACAGCTTTATAAGAAATCTTGATAAGTGGTAAATTCCTCCAATATGCATTGGCTATTTTTCACCCTTTGCATTTCCAAATAAATATAGAATAACTTTTCAATTTCCACAAAAATGGTTCTAGAATTTTGATTAGAGTTGTATTTCTCTATAGATGAACTTGGGAAAGAAGAGACAATTTTATAATGCTCAATCTTTTAAATCTGTGAACATATATCTCTCTATTTAAATCTTCTTTCTATTGGGAAAGTTTTAAAAGTTACTTTTTGTGTTAATATTTTGACATTCTTTCCTTAGATTTATTCCTAAATATTGGATATTTTTACTGTTATTATAAATGGTACAAGCTAAAAAAAAAAGTCATCCTAAATGTTTGTTTCTATTTTGTAGAGATAGGACTTAGTTTTTACATATTAACTAAAAACCTTGCAAAATAGCTTTGAATTGTTTGTCTATAAATCCATATTTTCTTTTTTTTTTTTAGATTTTATTTATTTATTTCACAGAGGAAGAGAGATCACAAGGAGGCAGAGAGGCAGGCAGAGAGAGATAGGGGGAAGCGGGCTCCCCGCTGAGCAGGGAGACTGATTCGGGCCTCGATTCCAGGACCCTGAGATCATGACCCGAGCCGAAAGCAGAGGCTTTAACCCACTGAGCCACCCAGGCACCCTAAATCCATATTTTCTATTTATACAATCATGTCATCTGCTAATAAGGACATTTCATGTCTAATTTCCGATCTGTATCTTTTTTTTTAAATTTCGTTCTCTTGCTTTACTCCACTGGCTAGAAACTCTATTATAACATTGAATAAAAGTTGTGAAAGCGGGCATCACTGTATTACTCCAAACTCCAGGAAAATGACCACCTTTTTACCACAAAGTACACTTTTTGGTATAGGGTTTTTGTTGCTCTCCTTAATCAGATTGAAATGTTCCCTTCTATATGCAGTTGAGAGATTTTATCTTACATATTTATAGTATGGATTTATAAAATGCAGCCTAGAGCCATTGTTTTTGGGGTTTTCAGTCCACTTACACTTAATACAACTAATTGACCATATGATCATTTGTATTCTACCTGTTTCACTTGCTCTCTCTCGGTCTTTTTTTTTCTTTTGAATCAACTGTCCATTTTTTAACTCTAAGATTTTCTCCTCTATTAGCTTGTTACTTTTACATTAGTCTATCCTTTAAAAATAATGGTTACACTAGAGATTACAGCATACCTCTATTAATTACTGGAGTATAATTTTCATGAACAGTTTCACTACTCCCTCTAAAAGTTAAGAACTTGTGAAACATCTTAATTTTCTTACTCTCTTCATCTCTCTCCCCTGCCTTCTACTTATTTTTCCTATATTTTAAACTATGTTATTATTTTCAAAAATTGTCATCAATATTCAACACTTCTCCTTGTTGCTCATTCAGTTCTGCATTTTTAAATGTGTCTGCTTATAGTAAGCCATCTCAGGTATTGTTTATTTAAAATGTATTCATTTTGCCTTAATAAGTGAAGGATATTTTTAGAGATACAGGATTCCAGAGGCGCTGGTATTTTCCTTCAGCATTTTAAAGCTGTCACTCCACTGTCTGCTGGGGTTCCCTAATTTTTGTTGAAAAGTCAACTGTGCAATTGTTTTCTCTTTGGTGGTAGTGCATTTTTGTGCCTGTTTTTAAGATTTCCTTTGTCTTCAGTTTTTAATAGTACTACTGTGATGTACCTAAGTATAATTTCCTCTTTATTTATCTCGACTGGAATTGATACACTGCTGGAAACCACAGCCCCCAATGACTTTTATCAATTTATAAAATTTCAAACCAGTGTCTCCTCAAAGACACATTTCGCCCATTACCTCCATTCCTTCCACTTCTTGGACTCCAGTTACAATTTTTAGACCTATATACTATGTCTCATGTATCTTTTAGGCTATCTTCTTATTTTTCATACTTTTTTACTTCATTGTTTCTGTCTGGATTTTTTCTTTTTTATTGATATGACTTCCTGTCAGTAATCTTCTCTCCCGTTCTAGTATAGCAGTTCTTAACTCTATTGATCGAGTTCTTAATTTGAATTATTAAATGTTTTTATGCTCTTAGCCTATGATTTTCATCTGTTGCTATCAGGACCCACCTTCCTTTTCCCCTTTCCCACCTGACCACGCATTTGCCTCCACCAAGCCATTTTTCTTATTTATTATTCTTGTAACATCTGTGCCTGCTCCCTCAAGAAGTCTGAGGTTTGCTAGATTCTACAGAGCTGTACTGTCCCTAGAAGTTTTCTCTTGTTGTTTGTCTTCCCTTAGAAAAGACCCCATTATGTTGGGTCCTTGGAGCCATTAGATATGATTGGTATAACAGATACCTCTCCTCACCAGGCTTGGAGGGAGCATCACCGATTCAGAAGCCTGCTGGCTTAAAAGTGGGAAGAACATAATTGATGTCAGAGTTCCCACAATGCAGGACTTTGTCCTTCCTCCCAGAGCAAAGGAATTACTCGTGTAGATGACTTGGGTGGATGAATTCTGGTCAAGAGAGTACCACCCTACATCACAATGCTGGACCCTACCCAGATTCCCATGATATACATTAAAAGAGAAGACATCATCTGGTATTTCCTGAGGATGAATGGCTAGAGGGAAAAAGATGGGGGAGAGAGCTCAGCTTATCTGCACAGTAATGCCACAGGGCTCTGTTTTTACCTTTAAATCTGGGTGCTCCAATCTCCTTTGCTAGTTGTTCACCTGTACAACCTATAACTATTGAAGAATTCCCAGAGCTTGGTTCTTGGCCTCCTTCTATTTTCAATCTCTACTTTTTTGCTTAATGATCACTTGGACCTCTGGCTTTAAGTCCTACCTGTTGCTTTAATGTTGTCCTCTTCCCACTATTCCAGATGCAGATATCTAATGGCCTATGGGATGTCATCTCATGGACGTAGAACACATGACTCAAAGTTAATCTGCTTCCAACAGAACTGTGATACTCCTACAGAGAAGCCCCCCCCTGAACAATTACTCAAATATAGCAACCCAAGAGCTACTAACACATCCTTCTGTCCTTATTTTAGTAATAGTGGTTTGGGGTATCTGATATTTTATTATATTTACTTATTATTGATAGACTTTCCCCTCACATTAGAACCTAAGTTCCATTATAACCTTGGTGTGCCCATCTTGCTTCCTACTCCTCGACCAGTACTCAGAACTTGGTCCAGAACATGGTAACAGAAACTGACTATTTGTGGGGTGAATGTGAAAAGATATCCACGACTAGACTATGTCTTGCTTTGTTCAGATGACATCTGGCCAGAGTGGAGTTGGGAGGGATGTGGGTGGCTAGAGATACAGTCTCATCCTCATTCTCTGTTCTAGGTAAGGCTACACACAAGTCACCCATTCAGTAGAGGGGAGCCACTCATAGACTTCTTACTGACACCACATCCACTTATCCAATCCATTAGCAACCCTATCAACACTATCTCTAAAATAATTAATCCTAAATCCAAGCTTTACTCTCTAATACCTCTGCTTCCTCCTCATCCAACCTCATTCCTCTCTATCCAGTCAACTGGGATAGCCTCCCTGCATTCTCCACACAGCAGCAAAAGGGAGACTTGAAAAAAATGAAGTATATTATGTCCCTGAACTGCTTTAAACCACACAAGGCTTCCTGTTACATGTAAATAAAACCAAGCTCCTTATCATAGCCTTTGAGGACTTACATGGTCTGACCCCTGACTTCCTTTATGACTGTTAGTACCACCACTCTCTCCCCTGCTAACTAGCTCTGGCCACACTGCCCTGCTTTCTTTCTTGTTAATATAGCAAGCTTGTTGCTGCTTAAAATCCCTTTTACTTGTATTCCCCCTGTCTGGAGGAATCTTCCCTGGTGTTTGTATGGTATGGCTGATGACCTCACATCCTTCAAGTCATAAGCTTCTCTGACCACCCTATCTATGGTTACACAATCTTTTATTATCACATTCTTATGTCATGTTGCCTTATATTATTTTCTTCATGGTTCTTATAACTAGCTGCAGTTATTTTTTCTTTTGATTGTCTGCTTTATTCACTACCACTTTCCCAGTATATAAAACAACGTATAACACACAATAGGTGATCACAACTTATTTATGGGACATATACGAGAATGAATGAATTGAAGACAGGTAATCTGTCACACAATTATTGTCCTGTCATTTCTTGGGGAAGAGTCCTTCTTTATTTTTTCTCTACTTAAAAGGAAATATAGAAGTAAAGTTTAAAATCTTTAAATTTCCCCCTTGCCCACACTGCTTCTCTTCTTATAGAACTATTAGCAACTTTTTGTAATAAAAATGACTTCACGTATTTTGACCTCTTATTGGTGCGAGACAATGTGCTGGATTATCCCATTGATTTATCACACCAACCCTCTGCATGAGATCTTTCATAATCCACACTTCATAAATCTGAGGTTTGGATGTCTTCACCACTTTCCCAGAGTCACAAAACTAACCAATATTTCATCTTACTTTCTCAAGTGAACTTCGGGAACAAAGAAACCAAGTAGGGTAAGGAGGAGTTTTACATAATTGGTTTTTTTTTTTTTTTTTTTTTTT
>LNAC01000718.1:388-123509 GCA_002007465.1 Ailurus styani | reverse complement strand
GTTTTTTTTTTTTTTTTTTTTTTTGCCCAACAATCCTTCTGGTTATCAGTAATGGTAGTGGAGGAGAGAGGGAGAAAGGGATGGAGGGAGAGAGGGAGGACATGTGTGAGAGTGAGCAATTCATTTTGTGATGACTGGAAAAAACTTTGACAGTAAACTGTGAACTCCGCTAATTTAACATCAACCCCAGAAGGAAGGACAGCCAAAGTCAGGTCACTGTCTGTGAATCTCCTCTTCTCGTATTAGAACAACTCTCCAATTAGTAGATTCTCAAGGCTTTCAGCTCAGGAAATACAGCAAGCTGACTTTGTCTGACCAATTAATCTTGAGGCTTAGCTTGACCAGCTCATTCTGTTATCCAAAAAACATAATTACATGAGAAACAGAAACTCATTTACACACCCCGAAGATGTGTACTGTTTGAAATAGGAGAGACTAGGAAAAGAGAAAAATAGTTGAGAAAACTCTTAGGAAGATAAAAGTTTACACAGACTAAGAGATTGTCTCTATGCAACCTCAAATATCCTGGTGAAACTGAAGGAAAAAGAAAGTTTAGATGCCTAAATAATTGCCTAAAATTTTAATTTTTATCTGGTTATCTGGCACTATGGAATTATAATCACACTGAAGCACTTCGTAAAGCATTTTAAAATTGCTGCTTTTGTTCAACAAATTTTCTTAGAATTTTAGTTTTCTTATATTGGTATCTTGAACTACAAAAGTTGGCTATTTTTATGTATTTGGAAGATCAACTTCAACCTTAAAATCCACTAAACACAATCATGCAATCCTATCATTAGGAAGGCTGCCTCCTGGATTGTAACAATTTAGTGATGGTTTACTTCTTGTCGAAATCAGTCAACGGTGGATGCATTGGAGGGTAAACATTAAAAAGAATATTAACAAGTATTATTTGGTGCTTTAAATATGTCAGGAAACATTTTCCATGAATTAGCTCATTTAATTCCACACCAACCCCATGAAGAAGGTACTATTATAAGCCAGTTTATAGATGGATAAACTATATGTCAAACTATATGTCAGAGAGGTTAAGTAATTTTGCTCAAGTTAGTATGCGGTAGAGTCAGATGAACCTAAGCAGTCTAATTTGAGAATCCAAACATGCCGACATGCAACTCTTCAGGGAACCTGTAGTTTCTTTGGAAAAAGATGGGAGGGCCTGGAGGGCTCAGTCAGATAAGGGTCTGACTCTTGGTTTCAGCTCAGGTCATAACCTCAGGGTCCTGGGACGGACCCCTGCTTCCTTAGGGCTCCCTGCTTAGCGGGTAGTCTGCTTCTGTCCCTCTGTCCCTCCCCGGTGCTAATGCTCTCTCTCTCAAACAAAAAAATAAAATCTTTTAAAAATATAGAGACTTGTATGCACAAAACTGTTAAATCACAACAAAAGGGTGTGCAGGCTCAATGGTTTGAATGAGTCCCATAGTATAGGTTCACTTAGATAGCACCACAGTGCTCAAATCAGACCAAACTCAAGAGAGGGATCCTTGACATCACAATCCAATGGAAACTGATCTTGATGTGTGTAATTTGTAGATTAAAAAAAAAAGTAGGATGGGTGCCTGTCCTTCAATCTGGGATATATATAATCATACATATAGGGGCGCCTGGGTGGCTCAGTCGGTTAAGCGTCTACCTTTGGCGCAGGTCATGATCCCAGGGTCTATGGATGGAGTCCCATGTAGGGTCCTTGCTCAGAGGGGAGCCTGCTTCAACCTCTGCCTGCTCCACTCCCTGCTTGTGCGCTCTCTCTCTCTAACAAATAAATTTATCTTAAGAAATACTTGTAATAATACATATAGACTCAGATTCTCTGGTACCTAACTCTGAAATTTCCTTGTATTGAAGCTGCCTTCACCTTTTTTCTAAAAGACTAGTTTTGCTCACAACAGTCTAGTTTGTCTGACAAACAAGCAGCTGGCAAATCGAGGGCGTGATATTGCACGCTGCAAAGAGGGAGCGAGACGGACAAATTCTTATTCCTGTCTACCTTATGGTTCTTGTGCCACTTGCAATTTTATTGCCAGTTCCTCGGGATGGGTATTTGGTGCCAAATGAGAGTTTGCTACTGGGCGGGGTGTGTGCACATGCACGCACATGTGTATGGAGGGCAAGAGCGGAACCGTCCTGTGCCATGGGGAAATACACATGTGTGCCATCTGTGGAACTGTTCTGCCAACCGCCAGTACCCCAGGAGTGGTGTGAGGAGGAAGGAGTCAGGCTGGAAATAGCACTTCCTGACTGCCCACTCACAGGCTTGTTGCCAGAAGGTTTTATTTTTTTCTCTAGGTTCTAGTCTTCAGATTTATATGAAAAGATGATATTGCTGAAGCTGGGGAGGAGATGATTTTTATAAAAATTAGAAGGCTTAATTACAAGACTCTAATTTCCTGAGGTCAGGGTCCATGTTTGTTTTAGCCAGCACTGTATATCAGCATCTAATACGCTGCCTGGCATGAAGTCAGGACCTAAAGATATTTGTTGAATGAATAAATGAATAATAAATAAACATAATATTTCTTATTTATGGGATCAGCTCTTCCCAGTGAATTGCTCTCCTGGGTCACTGAGAAGCTGGCAACACAGGTTGCATTAAAAGTATGGGCTATTCTTATAACCAAGGCTCTTTGACCCATTAGCAACATACACCCAGGTATTTTTTGAGGAATGTGTAGGTAACAGAATTCAGTCAACAAGGATTTACTCAACTCTACACTGAACACTGTTAGAGGGAGTTGGGGATGGTGCACTGAACCAGGCAGAGAAGTCACTGCTGTCATAGAGCTTTCCTTCCTGTGGGTTAAGCAACATAACTTGTAAGCATTTCATATGACCAGTGGTGATGAATGCTGTGAAAAAGTAGGGAAGAGAGAAAAGAGTGATGAAAGAGCTCTATTTATACAATGTAACCCACCCTCTCCCCTGGGGAAAGCACCGTCCAAGGCCAGGGCTCAATTTGGTGAGGATTTCGTGGGCCCTTCCTCTACAAAGTTACACGGAAAACTTCAAGGTTCTCAACAGCACCCAAAACATGAAGATTTGGGGAAATTATTTTGCATTTGATTGTTCAGAAATATATTCGTGAGTGGCTGGGGTTGGTGGGTCAGGGAATAAAAAGATGGCAAGAGTGATCAAGGAAGTGAACTTCTAGGGGCTACAATGGAGGGATTATTACGGCCAACATGCTTTGAGCACTTACGAGGGGCTGCTTAGGTCTTTATGTTCATTATCTCAGTTTATCACGGAAAGACTCCCATGAGGTAGGTGCTGTTCTTATCCCCTTTCACGGCAAATGAAAACTTAAGTAAGGTGGTCGAAGTCACTCAGCTAGCGGATGGAAAATCCAGTATTATATAAAAGCAATCGGATTGCAGGGCTCAATCATTAAATAATTCCCTTACAGATGTAAATAAATTATCCCTAGAATCCAATTTTTTAAACTACTAATATATATTGCTTCTTTGGAAAGCATAATGAGTTATAGGTCCTAAATGTACGAGAGAACTTTTTCAAAACAAAGCTGCAGAACCTACTACAAGAAAGCTACGACGGTCCACCGTCTCATTCCCTGATGATAGCAAACTGATTCCAGTCTCCAGGACTTTGCTCTTCCAGATCCCTCTGCCTGGAATGCTCTTCCCTGGGCTCTTCACATGGCTGGCTCTTTCTCATTAGTTGGGGTTCAGCTCCAGAGAGGGCTCCTGTTAACCCAACAGCTGGTTGTCTACCATTCCCGTTACTGGCCATGCTATTTACCCGATTGTTACTTTCTTCCCTGCCCTGATCGCTATTCAGAAGGTCGCTGTTTTTGATGTCTACTTCTGGTCATGCTTTCCCCTTCTTAGAAGGCAACCACCCCGAGGTCAGGGGCAGTGGCTGCTTTGTTTCCTGAAATTTCTCCAGAGCCTGATCTCTGCCTGGTACCTCACAGAGACTTTAAAACCATCCAAATAAATTCAGGCTGTCCCTGGGGCCTGCAGACTCAGCTCCCAGAGGGCTTCACTTCTGCAGAAGATCATACTACTGGCAGCATCTGCCCACCGTTCTGTGCAGAGTGAGAGTGCCAGATGGGAAAGGAGAGATCGGCACAGGGAGACGACACATACTTGCCAGTAAGCACCCAAGAATGAGCTGTGAATGCTCTGAGGGCTGCCAAGAAGACCAGGTATAAAGTTAGGTATATGCAAGGCCATTATTTAAATGTTATTTGAATCTCCTTGTTCATATCTAGTTCTAATTTGGTTGCCACCCTATTGATGATCTAATGTTTGTAATGCCTTATTACCTGTCAGCCCTCATGAGAACCTAAGGTCCGTGACAGCAAGGATCTAGCTGTGTTCTTACCTGTGGATACTGTCTAGAATTATCCCATAGAGTGGGCACCCAAGAAATATTTAATAAATGGGCCAACCAATGAGCCAACATTGTTGTGTCTGTAGACAAAGGTAGGGGGAAGAACAGAATGGAGCAAAAGTTTATTGAGTCGCTGCTAAGCCCCAGGCACTGTTTCAGCTGCCTGGAACATACCTTCTATTTGTTCACTCTGTTGAGTTGCAAGCTTTGGGAGCCTAAGTTTTAAGAAGCTAAAATTTACAGAGTAGAAAATACCTTCCTTCTACCACATCATAAAATCAAGTCTTGCTGGGGAAGTGTTTCTTTAAATGAAGGCTGGGGACCCCCTGGAAGCCTCAAACTTCAATCAATTCACCGAGGTCTATGCCATGACCTGACAATGCTGTGTCAAGTAAATAATTTTGTATGATGCCCAGAGCGTATCTGAGGATCAATAGAGAATCATAGCTAAAGCTTCCACCTCTGTTTCACCTATAGGATCATTTCTATTGATCATCTCAGTTTGAATTTTTCTGAATTGGAGCCAAAAATACAATTTCCAAACAGAAAGCTGTAAATGAATGTAAATTAAGTGAATTTGGAGGAGGTTGTTCCCAGCATGTAGAACAAACCTGGGTCAGTTCAACGGGAAAGGACAAAATGCAAGTTGGCACAGTGGCATGTTTTAGATGTGGCAGAAATTGGAAAAGAATCAATTCAGGCAACATGTGACCTCCCCAAATTCCCAGCCCTGAGCTCTCCATCGTCAAGGTCGGCCTGTTGCTTAGCAGTGTCTAGGAGGCACAACATGGGGAAATACGTATTGTATACATGGCCCTAAATTACCTTGTCAGGTACCCAATGTGGGGAAGACAGCACTTGGGAGAACATTCCTGAAGGCTTAATATCTGATAATAGTCTCTTCCACTGATTCTGTGTATAAATCAGGCCAATTTCAAAGAGAAATGAGCTTCCTTTTTAAAAAGTGTAATTAATCGCACCATTACAAGTACCTCACTCAGCCTTTTAAAAGTACCTGTATGCTGGTTTTGTCCGAGGCCTTATCAGCATGCATGCTCACAGGGCGACGGGAAGTAGACTCTTTATGGTTTATCCTTGAGGGGTTTTCTCTCCCTTTTCTGTAAAGTCTCTACTCAGGTCAGCACATTATTCTAAGATCTTCACAGGAATGCTAGGAACAGTGAAACCACTTTTAAAGGGGGTACAGAGGCCAAAATACCACAGTGAGGCCACAGGCTGGGCTTCAGTGCCAGCTCTTAAACTAATTAGCTGTGTGCTTTTGGGTGGTTCGCTGAATCTGCAAGATGGTGGGCGGGGCTCTGAGCAGAACTTCGTGTCTCTTCCAGCTCTGGCTGTCTGGTTTGATGCCAATTGCCAGAACCAGTGGGGTGCCCTCCCCCACTCACAGGCTGCCGCAGCCATTCTGAAAATGGCTCCGTGCACAGGCAAGGGAGGATATCAATGTCCTTTTGCATCTGAGACCACACTAAGATCCTTCCTTAAGCAAGTCCACCACCACCCAGCCTTCAACTGAGAGATCAGGGTGTTTATGAACACGCACTGAAACCCCTGCCTCCACCAGCATCACCCCTCATGCTACATCAGGAGTTCCCACGTCTCAGACCAGACCTGGAGGGAGGAAGGAAACCATGCAAAATTTATTGGTGTTGCTCATGTATTTTTCTTTCTCTTATTCTAGGACCACATTTCTTGAAGGACTGTACTTGAGGTTCCTTCCTCAATAGGCACTGGAGTTCTTAAAAGTGGTGATTCTGGGGTTCCACTCAGGATGGACTGATTCCAAATGTTGGGGGGGGTGTGAGCCCCTGAATCTGGATTTTAAACCAGAAACTGCAGATGACCTTTCTGTGTATGCGAGCACTTGGGAACCACTGACCTCCTAGAGAGGCAAATCTTGTGGGGCACTGCACTTACCCACTGCCGCTACTAACCATGATTATTCACCATTGATTCAACAAAGTTGTGTCACCAACGACTACATGGCAGGCATGATGGCAAGCAAATCTCAAAGCACCTGATCTCATAGACTTAGTGGTCTAGCAATAGGAAACAGGTGATAAACAAATACAAATAGAGAATAGGCAAGCCAGTGAGGTCATCTACGAAGTAAAATAAAGGGCAAGTGCTCAAATGATGTAGATCAGGTGAACAGGAAGGCCTATTTGAAGGGCGATATTTGTGCAAAGACATACAAAAAGTGAGGGGAAAGAACCATGTGGCTGGGAGATGAACATTCCAGGGAGAGGGGACAAATACAAGGTCTCGGAGAGGGAACGTGCTCAGTCTGCTGGAGGAAGAGCAAGCAGGCCGGTGTGGCCGGTGTGGGCTGACTGAAGGGGGAGGTAACAGGAGATTATCGGGGTACAGATCTCCTAGTCCTTGTAGGCCACGGAAAGACTTCAGATTTTACTGTGTAAAATAGGAAGCCATTCATAGAAATGGGCTCCGAACAGGGACATTCCATAATCTGAAAGGCCACTATCCTGGAGCATGTCGGCTTTATTTCTAGGCTGCCCAGTGCTCTCAAGTCTGGATTGGGGGGAGCGGAGCAATGATCTGTGATGATACTACAGTATCATTTTATTTTCCTTCCCATCTATGGTGCTATGCTTATGCTGGGACTCCCTGTTTCTGGCTGACCGCCTAAAGCCAACCTAAATTAGGTATTTCACTGAAAATTAGGGCAAAGAGTAAGAAGCTTTGCTGGGGAAGGCTGGCCCAGAGGGTCTTCATTCCCATACTCACACATTTACTGATTGTATCAGCCTGTCGTGTGAAGGCAGTGTGGGCAATGCACTCACTACACAACTGTTCTGCGGACATTACTTTGTGTACCCTACAGCAGCACAGAGGTAGGGGTCTGGGTCCACATCTCATGGATGAAGAAATGGAGGCTTAGTTTGAAGCAAGGGGTCACAGGAAGTGTTGGAACTTGGATTCAAAGGCGAAACAGTGCGAGTAAAGCCTGTGCTTTCCCTCCACCGTGAGTGGAAGAACAAAGCTCTGGGGCCAGCCTACTTGGGTTCAGGTCCTACCTTTCCGCTGCCTGCTAATCAGGTGACTTCCGGAAGGTTATTTACTTTTCTGGCCTCAGTGTCTGTATCTGTAAAATGGGCATACTAAAAGTTTTCTCTTCACCGTTATTACAACTAAACGAGCTACTATACGAAAACACTTTGAACAAGATGAAGCACCTTACTGCTCCTGGTTACGACCAGGACTGTAGATAAAGTCATAGGAGGCTATTTGTAGCAAACTGGAATCTTAAGCCTGCACAGGATATGAAATTCATCCTCATAAAGTAGAGCTGTCATGAAGAAAAGGCCTCAGATTTGTGATTTGAGAAGAAATTGATTGCAATGATTCTAAGAAATAGACTCCAGCTCAACTTAAAGATCTAGACAGTCAGCATTGCCCTGAAGCAAGAGGCAGGGAGTGAGCGCTCCATTTCTCTCTAGTCAGGAGTGCTATGAGGGGCTCAGGGATCCCAGGAAGGCTGGACTAGTGGTTTCAGAGGCCTGCTCCCAAACAGAAGTTCTAGGATTCTTTCTAATGGGATGGAAACAGGTAGCCTAAGGACTGGGCCTGACTTTGCTTTCCTTGCTCACTGCCTTTTTCTTTTTTTCCTTAAATAGACTGTGTTGCCTTTAGGGTTCCAACACACAGTTTCCCGATAGCCAATGTCATGCCTTTTTGGTCAATAAGCTACCTGCTGAGTTCCTGCAGGATTTCACATTAGAGGCTTTCACCGACATGATTAGACATTCCCTCATCTTGGGTATAGGACCGTGGAAAAAATGAATTAATAATGAAGGTAGAACAGGGTTTCCTAACCTTTGCTCAGGAGACTGACTTTTGGTCGATTCTCTCCTGAGCAGGTCCCCTTGTGTGTCTATATGAATACGCACAGCTGAGCAGATGTACCATTCTATCTAGAAGCTTTGATGGAGCAGCCATTTTGTGCTGAACAAACATGATATGAAAACATCTTTAGTGGTTTTGTCCCAACACAGACTTTCTCTTCCTTCTAAATATCATGCTTCGTGAGTGTTGTGTCTGGCAGAGCATGCTCAGTCTATTTTTTGGGCTGGGAATGTTTACTGCCTCTTCAGAACAGACCATACATAGTACATTCCTGCCATTGCTCATTGAGAAGAAACATTTTTGGGGCTCGATGTCAAGACAATGGACAGGTTTCTGCACTGGATTCAGACTACAAACGCACCCTGGGGAATCTGGGGCATACAGACTGTCATCCACATGTCTCCTGAAATGCAAGGACAGGGACTGTTTTTAGCGGCCAGCTCCCCAAAATGTATCCACCCACTGCTTAGCCCTTCTGGTCTGACAGCAGCCAGACCAATCTTCTCAGGTAGCAAATATGGACTTGACCCCACCCCATTCATACCCTTCAGTAATTTCCAGTTGCTCTTTGGATCAAGGCTGTAATTACCATCACAGAGGCGTGCAGAACCCCCCACTCTAGGGCCTCATTCTTCACTGTTCTATTGCTGAGTCTCCACATGCTTGTCGCACCGACCTTAAGAATCTCACATTCACTGATGACCCTCCGATAACAGGGCCTCTCAAACATGCTCTCCTTTGCCTGGAAAATTGTCTCTCATTCCACCTGTGTAAGTCTTACTTCTCCTTCAGATCTCAGCTCAAGGGACACTTCTTCAGGGAGGGCATCCTCCTCTTCCTGGGGAGTCCGAAACCCTATTAGACCTTGTCTCCCTGTGTCCTTGCCACTAGAGCATTTGTCACAGTTAACAGTAACCTGACGACCCTGTCCTCCAGCAGGGTGGGAACCATATGTATGTTTTCCCCTGCTGAACCCACCGCCTAGCCCGTCTCTGACATATAATGGAGATGTTCTTTATGTGTGTGCTTGTAATTTTGGAATAAATAACTAATTTCTTTTGCAAGGAGGTTCACAACCACTCAATTTGCTCCTACAATTTCTAGGTAAGGGACATTCCCACGTATCAACCATAGGATGCAGAGCAGCCTTTCATGCATATCTTTGAAGTCAGGCATTTATTTGCCTTTCGTTTGCTTCACCTACTAACTGTGCTTTTGCAGACACTTGGGAAAAGAAAGGCTTTGGCCATCTCGGCCCATCTTTTCTCCCAGCTCCATCTGCCAGGGAAGAAACAATGACTCAGAAAACTAATGGGCCAGTCTCTCTAACGATGGTGATGATTTCACCGCTAGTGATTTCTATATTCAATTTATAAAATTGAGTCAAAAGGAAGGAATTGCCTTGGGGCACAAGTACCAAAGACAAACAGTGAATTCACAAACACAAATCAAAACAGTGCGGGCCAATGTTCGTGACAACAAGCAGCAACGGCGATGAAGGTTGAAAGATCTGAAGAATACAAAACCGAACCTTTTTTTTTTTTGGATGGGAACATGATGGTGTGGGGGGAACCAGGATGTGCCATCAGACCCACTTGCTGTTACCACCGGTAGGACCTGAACAAAGATACTATCACAGTAAGTATAGGGACCATGTACTAAGTGACTATCAGGCACATTTCATCCAATGTCTTTAGTCCTTACAATAAACCTGAAAAGGGAACCTAATTCCTTCCCTTTTAACCTTTGAAAAAACAGACACTCAGAGGATAAATACCTTTAGTATTTGGAATTCTGGTTTATCTGATTCCAAAGCCCAGGTATGTTCCAACTAGATAGTTCACCTCACCAGTCCTCTCCCAGGGTCTTCACTGGTAAACATGCCTACTGCCACGCATAATTGTTGTGATAATTATCTCCACATGATAATAATGCCTGGCGGGTGCCTGGCTATCAGTTGGCTCTTATTCAACATTATTCCCGGTCCTCCACATTTCTTATCAGCTGCTAAATTCCTTACGGATTTCCTTAGGAACTCCTAGAAATCAGTTACCATTCCTGGCTTCTGATTTAATATAGGAAGCTCAAGAGGGGGGCATACTTCACAAAGCACTATCACTTAGTCTCACACCAACATTACCACCATTTATTATATTGCCGCTTGACTCCGAGGCACAGCAGGATTAGACAGTTTATCAGGGGACATCAATGTCTAAAGAAGACCAGAACATACATGTCTCTGGACCGCTGGCCTAGGGTTGTTTCCATCACCACAGTGCATCAAAGTACCCAGGGCAAGGGTGACTTCTGAGGCCTCCACTAATACGAATCATATTCATAAAAACAGCTCTCGCTGAGCTCTTAATATGCACTGGGTAGCACGCTGTATACTTGGTATGAATTATCATGTTTACTCACTAAAGCAACTCCCAGATATGTGCCTAATTTTTATTCCCCTTTATGAAGATGACAAAACTAAAGCCCAAGAAACTGAGTGACTTTCTCTGTATTACGTAGATGTTTTAGCTGTACCAAAACAGAAACTCTTGAAGCAAAATTACAGCTACCCTCAAGCAGACAAATGCTCAGTTGAGTTCCATAGACTGTGTAAGTGAATAACACTGACCTTGAATCTTCCCAGGACAGCCACTTATCTGCCAGACGTCAGACACCTTAACTGAAGGCAACCTCTTCTTAGCTGCAGGATCTTATTCTGTCATTTCAAAGGGAACCACAACCCAACAGATCACTCTTTCTCCCAAAGCTCCTCCCTTTGGATATATTCCGCAGCCCTGACCATTATTTCTCATAGACTCAGGTTCCCAGCTCTGACCGTTCATAAGATTCACCTGGGAAGGGGCGCCTGGGTGGCTCAGTCGGTTAAATTGGTTGCCTTCTGCTCAGGTCATGATCCTGGGGTCCTAGAATCAAGCCCCACTTCAGGCTCCCTGCTTCAGCAAGAAGCCTGTTTCTCCCTCTCCCTCTGTCTGCTGCTCCCCCCCCCTCCTGCTTGTGCTCTCTCTGTGTGTCAAATAAATTTTAAAAATCTAAAAAGAAAGAAAGAAAGAAAGATAAGATTCACCTGGGGAACTTTTAAAACTAGGATTTCTGGGGCCCCCTTCCAGGTAATTTGATTCAATAACGACATGGTGGAAATATCCCCGTTCATTTTCCACAGCTGATTCTCATGCCTAATCAGGTTAAAATCCCCTGTTAGAGTTGTGTATGCATGCCTTCCTCTCCCCCACCAGACTGTAGCTTCTTAAAATAGTGATGAGTCCTTTACATCTTTTAAATTTCCATGTGCTGAGAACAATGTCTAAAATGCTGCATTTATGCACTGTATTGTAAAATCCAGTATATTATGGAGCAGATAAGAGCCTGGCCTCTAGAATCTAACAGTCTGGGTGCAAAACTCTGATGTACTCCATATTAACCAGGTGACTTTGTGTAAGTTCCCATATCGGTTTGTGGTTACCTCATCTGTAAAATGAGGACAACTAGCAGTACTTATGTCGTGATGTTTTCCTGAGATTTATGTGAGGTAGTGACTAAAGTATTTAGCACAGGGTCTGGCAAATTACAAAGCCATCGCCAATGCTAGCTATGTAAGTAGGCAAAAATGATTCAGTCATCATGGAACTACGAATGACTTTATGGGACTGTTGCTATGGTAAGTGCAGTGGGAGATCAGAAGAAATATTATTAAGTCTCATTCACTGAGTACTGACAGGCATTTTTATAAACTTGCAAAAGAATTTTTTCACCTTCATAACAATGCCCTGATATGTTATTGTTGGAGAAGAAAATACGTCAGTTAAGTAACTGAAGGTCACCCAGCAAGTAATTCTCTGTGTGAGATTGGAACTCAGGTTCATCTGGTTTCAGAGTCCATTCTCCATACTTTATCACTAAGCAATCATATCAACCTTCATTCATACACCCGTATCATCAACAAGTATCTATTACATGCTTATTATATGCTAGAAACTGTTCTGGGTGCTGGAGATGTAGGAGTGAACAAAACAGAACCTCTGCTCTCATGTAGCTTACATTCCACAGGGCAAAAAGAAGGGCAACAAGTAAGTAGCTGGATGTATAACATGTCCAGTAAGGGAAGGGCTAAAGCAGGGTAACTGGGGAGTGTGTGTGTGTGTGTGTGTGTGTGTGAGAGAGAGAGAGAGAGAGAGAGAGAGAGAGAGAGAGAGAGAGAGAGAGATGGGGGGGCGGTTGGGCAATAGAGACAGAAAGAGGGAGAGAGATCTTAGAAAAGCCAGGAAAGGCCTCTCTGGTGAAGAAACATTCAAGTGATAGATGTGATAAGTAACGTGATTGGATTCTGGATATTTTTAGAAGTTAGGCCCAGAGGATTCACTGTAGAACTAGAAGAAGGCTATGAAACACCAACAGAAATGAAGAATGACTCCAAGGTTTCTGGCTGGAGTAACTAGGAAACTGGAGTTCTCATTCCTTCAGCTGGACACGAAGTTGGACAAGTGGGTTTTTCTCAAAGGGAATGAGGAGTCAGGTCTGGAGACCACTAATGCATCCCAGTGGGAATGCTGGGTAGGCAGTTCGAGGTGCAGGTCTGCCTTTGGGGTGAGAGGCTGGAACTAGGATACAGGTTGAAGAGACAATGTCTAATACCATGGGGCTGGCGGAGGCCACTTAGGAGAAAGTGCAGATTAAGGAGAAGCCTCAGGCCTGGGCTTGCATGTTTATGGTTCAGGAGGAGGAGGAGGAGGAATGAGCAGGGGAGCCTGAGAAGGACTAGCCATGGCCGGGGAAGGAAATGGAGAAGAAGTCTGGGCTCTGAGGCCCAGACAAGGAACCCTTTCGGGAAGGAAGCAGCGACTGCCTGTGCCCAGGGTGCCTGAACGCTGCCTTGGGAGGAACCTGGCAGAGGACGATGGGACAGATCAGTGAGGGGACCATGGGTGACTCTCCCAAGAGCAGCTTTGGCAGAGAGATGGGAAAAGAGGTGGCAACTGTGTATAGATGACTTTTTCAAGGCATTTTTCTGCAAAGAGGAGCAAGGAATGGGCAGTAGCTGGAGGTGGATATAGGACTGTGAGGTGAGTATTTAAAGCGGGGTGACCGATAGATAGCCTGTTGGTGAACCGCACCAGTGACGCTGTAGAGAGAAAAGACTTAGTGATGATGCACAGACAGCGAACAAGTGCAGGAGTGAAGGGCTGGCGTCGGGGTCAGGGGTGGGATCCAGCTTCTCAGTGGGAGGCTGGCCTTGGATGAAAGCAGGGACAGGGACAAAACATCTACTGTGTAGCAAAATGTAAAAAAAAAATTTTTTTTTTAAATCTAAAGCAATGTCAAGCAATGTAAGATTCCGTCTCACTTAATCCTTACAATTATCTGGTCAGGTGGCATAATATTATCTCCATGTTATAGAGAATCACAGTGTGGATGTGGGAAAGGCTCTAAATGTAGGTGAGAAAATGAACAGTCAGGGAAAGCTGTGGGTGGAAGTGTGTTTGATGTGGGCCTGAAGAGTGGGTTGGTTCTACATATGTCGAAGGGGCGAAGAAGAGAATGCCAAAAATATGAAAAATAAGAATTTCAAAGATACGTAAAAAGGCACAAAAGAGAAGAATGGATCCTGTCATAGCATGGACCTTAGAACCAGACTGCATGGATTCTAATCCTAATCCTTGCACTTCACAGCTGTGTGACCTTAGGCAAGTTACCTAACTTCTCTGTGTCTTAGTTTCCTCATTTACAAAATGAGGATTATAATGACTTACCTCAAAGGATTATGGTGAGGAATACCCACACCCGTCCCTACATCCACAGACATGTATATGTTGGAATTATGCCCAATAAATAATGAGCAATGTATGTTTTAATTATTATTTTATTGTTATTTACAACACGATAAAGAGTTAGAAAAATGTGCATTTTTTTCCCTCTATACCCAGGTGTAGACTTCCAGCAAGCCTGCTTTTGCAGGTCACTGGAACGTATTCTGCTTCTGGGTTCCTCCTCCTGAAGGAGAATCATGGATACACAGGCAAACTGGTCACTCTCCCATTCAGTGTTTTATTTAAGAAGCATTTCTCGGCCATCTACTCTCAGTCAAGCTCTGTGCTAGCCAGGATTCAGAGCCTAAAGACGAATGGCACGATTCCTGTGCCCAAGCTGCTCCTGGTCGTCAGGACACAGGCACATGAACAGACTGGGGCCATCTAATCCAAAGGCTGTTCTCACACTGGTGCCCTGGAGGAAATGCCTCAGTTACGAGTTAAGAGCACTGATTTCTGATGCCGATGGTTTGGCCTTGAGTCTTAGGTCTGTGACTTTACTAAGTGCGGCTGGTGCATATCACTTTCGTCCCCTGTAACGTGGAGAGAGCAGCATCTGATACGAGATCGCGTGAGCAGCAAATGAGATGATCCTGGCCCAGCCTGGAGCACACGGCCAGGGATTCTTGTGGCACTGCTTGGCTTCTCTTTCTGGAGCCTTCGCCCCACAACTGTTATGGTTTGCATGACTCAGAAGAGCAAGTCCTTCTTTGGAGCTCTTGAGGAAGTCTTCCTGGGAAGCCTCAACTGGATCGGACTTTTAAAAGGTGAGCAGGGCTTTACAGCATGAAAGCGTGACGGAGACTTCTCAGGGAAAGGAAATGGCTCGGGGCAAGGCACATAACACTGGTCCCTTCAGGAAGAGGGAGTGCCTCTGCTCATCTGTTCAAGAGCCCAGAAAAGACCCTCCCGTGCTGGGTGCCAAATTAGGTCCCCTGGAAAATATCAGACAAGGTTCCTCATACTTCACTGGTTTTCTTATCTCTGTCCTGTCTGGAATGGTTTCTTTTTGCTTGTGATTGCGATTCTGTGCCTCTAATCCCGGGATCATTTCGCTGGATGAATGCTTCCCCACTGTGGTGGAGGGAGTTTTGTGCCCTTCTAATGAGGTCCACAGAGAAGGGAAGACAATCCAACTGTCCTCTCAAAGCCCTCTTCATGCACCAGCATTATTTAGTCGACCTTTTTCCCCTTCGTATTTTCTAATTTCAAGTTCAAGTAGAGCATGGTCATAAAACCAGTCCCCTTGAGTGTGGCTACGAAAAGCTACCTGACCAGCAATGGTTAAAACAGCTTGCATTCCTGTAGCAGCTAATGCTTTGCAGAATGTGTTTTGCCTGTGTTTTAAAAATGTGTCTCCACAACAGCCTTGGTATTTGTCATCGTTTCATTCAATAAAAAATGTGTTGACTGCCTATTAAGTACTTGGCATTGTTCTAGTGCTGGGGGTATAATACAAAACTACATGTGGGTCCTGCTCCCATGAAGCTTTCAGCCTGGCAGGGAGACAGACATTCACAGAACAGTTTCACCAGGCCATTCATGATGACAGACTATGACAGGTGCTCTGAAGCAGCCCAGTTCTCTAAGAGCTATAACCGTGATCACCCAAGGCCCAGGGATGGCTTCTCGGCTTGAGTTGAGAGTCCAAGGTCAGAATTAACAAGGAAAGGGACTAGGGGAGAGACAAGATTCCCAAAAGTCTATGGTGGGAGGGAAATTCCTGAGGAATCAAGAATGGCCTGTATGGCTGGAGACCAGACAAGATGGCATGTGCTCAGAGTCAGACAGGAAAGACAGGCAGGGGTCGGAACATACAAGGTCTTCTAGGCCATGGGAAGCCATTGAGAGGTTTTCAGTGCAAGCATTTTTTGTTTTTGAGAGGGTTTGAGAGATGGAATACAATCTTTTTTTTTTTTTTAATATTTTGACTGTAATAGGAAGAACCAAACCTCGATGTGATGGATGAAGAAACAGGCTTGAAGGTTTAAAGTGAGAGCACGAAGGAAAAATGAATATAATTTGTGGGCCACACCTTGTTGATTTACCCCATCTATGAATGTGTTACTATATCACACGCTCAGATAATGTCTGGGACACAGTAAGTGCAATACAAGTGAAGGTCAATTATTATTATTGTTATTATTACTGTTTTTATTGCTATTACTATGATTATCACACTATTATGTGTGTGGCATTCTGAATGTATTTCTTTGCAGCCACCCTATGGCATATCATCATCCATGTTTTACAAACGAGGAAACTAAGACCCTGAGAGGTTAAGTAACTACCCAACATCACCCAGTTGGCAAGTGGCAGAGCTAAAATTCAAAGCCCATGATCTTCCTGTTCTGAGAAAACAATGTTAAGACAAGCTGGGGGAAAAAATTGTCTTTTAAGTAGAATGGTTCCATCCTCTAAGAAGCCCAGCAATTGTTGAAGCTTTTTTTCTTTTTAAAGATTTTATTCATTTATTTATTTGAGAGAGAGAGAGAGAATGAGCACGCAAGCAGGGGGGAAGGACAGGAGAAGAGGGAGAGAGAATCTCAAGCAGACTCCATGCTGAGTGCAGAGCTAAGACATGAGGTTCAATCCCACCACCCATAAGGTGATGACCTGAGCCAAAATCAAGAGTTGGGTGCTCAACCAACTGAGCTACCCAGGCGCCCAAGCAATTGTTGCTTTCAAAGTTGTTCTCGAATCAATCTTAAAGGGATGGTTTGGGTGTTTCTACTTATTTTATTTTCACAGGGATATACACCAATTATTCATTCTCTGCCTCTTCAATTAAATAAAATATGAAGTTTGCAACCGTAACTTTTCTAGAAGAGACTATAGGGTAACATAATAACTGACAATATAAAAAATTCAAACTCAGATTTGTTCTCACATAGGCTTCTCCTCAGACAAACTCTAACTAGTTCTGAGTGACACTGTGATGTTTTTGAGGAAACTATTCACTACTTAATATAATAAAAAAGGGAAACTTGACTATCTAGGAAAGTATGTGAGACTACAAACCAGCACCTATTATGTACCAAGCTTCCTAAAGAACTGGAATGATCACACTGAATTCTCAACGTCCTGGGAATAAACCTCTTTATTTCCATTTTTTAGGTAAAATTGAGCATAGGGCAATTAAGTGACTTGGCCCTGCTTGCTTGGTATTTAACTCATGCCTTCCCGCTCAACCCCAGTGCCTCACTCGCGAAGTTAATGTTTGCCACATGCTACTATCCCACCCCATTGCCTATTAGTGTCACAACGGATTAAAAGACAAGTATCCTCACCCCCCACCCCCAAAACCTAGTGAGAGTTGGCAAATCAGAAATTGTTTTGATGGGAATAAAATAGGCTTTCCACTTTGATGGAATACAACAGTTAAATTTGGTTAAAAAACATTCCAAGAAAGTTCTTGGGGGTGGTAGTTTATCTGTATGAGGTAGGAACTTTAGTTCGATTAATATACAAAACAGCAACTGATTAGACCAAGTGTTTGGGTTCTCAAAATCTAAGCTAGGAGGAGAGGACAGGGGACCAATCAAAAATAGAAAAGTCATCTAGGCATCTTCCTATATGAGTTTAGGTCTTTTGTATATGGGAAGTTCCCCTGGAGATTTGTATCCATGCCACCCCCTATTCCTCCCCAATATACATAGAGACGTAGTAAGTTTTTCTAAGAGGAAAGATTTCTCAGTGGGTTATCTCCTGTAGCCATCAATAACATTTTTAAGGGAAATATCTAATGGGGAAAAAATCCTTATGATACCAAGGTCTGTGAAAAATACCGTCCTTGGTCTCAATTCAAGGGTGATCCCAAACTTCTACTTGCTTTTCCTGGGGGTAATGACTGAAAATCACTTCACGGTATAATAAACACTCCTCTCATTTTCTCTACACAGCCCCCGATCCCCAGCTCCTACTCGGAGGAGGAGAAACAAGGGTGGGTTTTCGCAACAGGCTGCTCGCCAGCTCCACTCCGGAGAGTGTGGCTAGACAGAGGTTAGAGGCAGCGTCTCACTGCCCCGGCCGCCTTCAATCACTACTGCTTGTAGGGCAACCCTCAGGCTGAAAAGCAGCCAGCCAGTTGTTTTTCTTGAAACTGCTCTTTTTCGAGGATGTGGCAGATCAAAAGAAACAGGCAAATCGCACAGAGAATATGTACAACCAGCTACTGGCTCCAGAGACGTTGAAACCTGCAGTGCTTAGATGAAGGCGGACTGCCAGAATGTTGACGAGGCACGCGCGCGCGCGCACACACACACACACACACACACACACACACGTGCACACAGAAAGTACACACACACAGATGTAGAGCACGCTAGGTTAGAAGGTAGCAGAGGAGGTCCCCAAAAGTCCCCCCACCCCCGCGACTGGGGACTGTTTGTACGAGCCTCAGCTCGCCCTCGCCGTAAGGCATTAACTTAGGATCCCCACAAACCCTATTTCCAGCAAGCGCTGAAAGTCAACTGTGTCTTCCTGCTCTGCAACCCAAGTCCAGACTCCGAGCAAAGCAATCCGACAACCGACACCCCACAGTCATGTAGTACGCTAATTCTGTTTTGCTAATTGCTTTCTTGGGCATGCACCAAGTTATTAAACAGACAGTGACAAAACAGAGAGCTTGGATAAATGTATGTGGCAGCACCTACTGAAAATGTTCTTCCTTAATAGGAGTTCCAATTACTTGTTTGCTTGTGAAGTGGAATAAGGGAAACTGGCAAAATATTTCTGATTTTTTTTCCGACTCGGCTAGATCAGCTTTGAGATCACCTTTGCAACATTATCCTGCTCTTTTGAAAATACTTCCCTTTTCTTACAGAAGACAAGACTGATTTTAGAAGCAGATCTAAGTCTGTTAAATACAAGCTTTTGCCAGGAACGACAGTCATCTGCTAGCTACAGAAAGCAGTATCAGCCGAGCCTGTGGGAAGTCATACACCAGCCCACTTTTTCCCACCCACCCAGACACTCTCCCTCTCTGGTCTGTACCTTCCGTGTGGCAGCTGGAAGAGAGGATGGTATTCGGAGGTCTGAAGATGTAAGGCAGGTAACGAGAGAAGCATTTCATCTTCCAACAAAAATAAAAAATAAAAATCTAAATAAAACACCAGTCTCCTGAATCCATAAGGATTCTCTTGGCCTTTAAAGCTGGCTACATCACCAATATGTTTATGTAGGTTCTCCCCTGGATCTGCCAAGCTGGGAAGCCCGAGGAATAACTGGAGATGGGGCCCATTTTGCCATCAGCGCCAGGAAGCACTGCCTTACATTTCTGCATGCAGCTCAAACTCAGAAGCCCCCAAGCAAGCCGGGATATAGCCTCTTCATTGGCTGCAGCTTCTCCGAGCAGGATTTGCTGAGTAAGTCAGTCCTGCCTGTAAACACACGCTGAAATGCCCTGCCTGAAACCTCTACCTTTTCCTGTGTGGTCAGTTTCTCCTCCTGCAAGAGAAATCCAGCAGGATAGGGGAGCACTGAGGATAAGTGACCATCTCTTCTTTAGCTAGAGGATCAGATGAAACAAAGGCAGCACAGTGTTCCACACTGGAGAGAGATGGCTGTTAAAAGAGCCACCCGTAATGCCTTGGGTCTCAGGAATATTAAAGTACAGTGCAATGAAATGGGTCTCTGTCCTTGCTTCGTCTAGATTTAGCTCTATGGTTTTTTAATACGAAAGCCCAAACAATAGGACCATTTATCATTTAGGTGAAGCCCAAAGCTGGGGTGAGTAGCCGGTGACAGAGGGCTAATACAGACAGATTCTGTGCTCCACTACAGTCTTTTTTTCCTGCCAGCCCTTACACCAGACAGTAACCTGGTTCTGAGTTATTTGCTGTGCGAATTTAAAGCCACAACATAAGAACGGAGGCGAAGCCCAAGGAAACTGACCCTTCACCGACTGGTGTGCCCCGATGGGATGGAAAAAGTAAGTTGACCTAAGAATTACATGACTTTACCAAAACACTCAGATTTCACAAAAGGAAGAGAGGGAATGAGAATACCCTTCATTGAGGACAGGTCAAACCACCGCATAAATTTGGATGGGGGAACTGGTTTGGATTTGACCCATGAAATCATAATGATTTGGGAAACCTTATTACCAGAAGGCAAGCACAAGGTATCCATTTGGGATTGATAAGTCCTGCCAAAGACACTATTGTTAGAGAAAACTATGCTATGCTAGAGAAACTCACTACGCTAGAGAAAAGGTGAATGTCCTTTGTGCTGCATTCGGAGGCACAAGGAAATGATATAATGGTCTATAAAAGAAAACCAATGTTGTCCTGAGAGGGATCTTTAAAATTAAGATTTAACATAAAATTTAAAAATAAGGTTTAATATAAAAATATAAAATGTCTTGCTCTAATTACACTAGAAATGATTAAATAACTAGGAATAAATTTTGCCAAGGAGGTAAGTGAGAAACCTGTACTCTGAAAACTATAAGACACTGGTAAAAGAAATTAAAGACAACATGAACAAATGGAAAGACATATCGTGCTCATGGGGATTATAAGAATTAATGTAGTTAAAATGTCCATACTACCCAAAGCCATCTACAGATTTAATGTAATCCCTATCAAAATACCAATAGCATTTTCCACAGAACTAGAACAAATAATCCTAAAATTTATAAAGAACCACAAAAGACCTCAAATAGCCAAAGCAATCTTGGAAAAAAAAAAACAAAGCTGGAGGTATCATAATTCCAGATTTCAAGATATACTACAAGCTCCCTCCTCGTTAGTATAGTGGTGAGTATCCCCGCCTGTCAAGATATGCTACAAAGCTATAGTAACCAAAACAGTATGGTAACAGCACAGAAAGAGACCTATAGCTCAATGGAATAGGATGGACAGCCCAGGAACAAACCCATACGATGGCCAACAGACACAGGAAGAGACAGATGCTCAACACCACCAATCAGCAGAGATATGCAAGTCAAAACCACAGTGAGATACCACCTCAATCTGTCTCAATGGCTGGTATCAAAAAGATAAGAAACAACAAGCATCTGCAAGATATGGAGAAATAGGAACCCTTGTGCACTGTTGATGGGAATGTAAAAGAGTTCAACCATTGTGGAAAACAATATGGACGTTCCTCAAAAAAATAAAAATAGAAATACCTTTTGATTCAGTAATTTCTACTGGGCATTTGCTAAAGAAAATGAAAACACCTATTCAAAATAATATATGCATGTCTGTTTACTGCAGCATTACTTACAATAACCAAGATATGGAAGCAACACAGTGCCTATCAATAGATGAATGGTTAAGCAAGATGTGGAAGACATATCTACGTTTCTCCATATCTATATCTACATGTATGAAATGGAATATTACTTAGCCATAAAAAATAATGAGATCTTGTCCTTTGCAATAATATGGATGGACCTAGAGGGTATTATGCTAAGTGAAACAAGTCAGAAAGAAAAATAAATACCATATGACTTCACTCATATGTGGAATCCAAAGAACAAATGAACAAGTCAAAACAAACAAAAAAACAAACAGACCCTTGAATACAGAGAACAAACTGATGGTTGCCAGAGAGGAAGTGGGTGGGGAGATAGTTTTGGTGGGTTAAGAGGTACAAATTTCTGGTTGTAAAGTAAATAAGTCACAGCAATAAAAAGAAAAGCAGAGGAAATATAGTCAATAGTATTGTAATAACAGTATATGATACAGACGGTGATTACATTTATCATGGTGAGCACAATGTATAGAATTGTTGAATCAATATGCTGTACACATGAAATTAATACAGCATTGTATGTCCATTTACTTCCATTTCAAAAATGTGTGCCTTGAAATCTGGTAGAATATTTTTTTAATCCTTCATTGCTTCTCCTCTTTACAGACACACTTAGCATTGGAGAAACATATTGGGCTGTCCAGGGAAGCAAAAACTTCAAGCCATAAAATACTTATTGTCTTCATCCAGGCTATGATATATAAATAGACCCTTCCACCAATACGCTTTCTCTCTGACTCTTGGACCACTGTGACAGGATGACAAACTACTGGCAGAGACAGGATGTCTAGCCCTTCAAAAGTCATAACCTGTCACTTCCTTAGACCCAGACACCTGGCAAGGTTGAGCCATTCCAAGTATTGCTGTTTAAACAATGCCTAAATGGTCTGGTTTGGCTATATGGGTCATCTTAGCCTCATGACACAAGAGCATATATGGAGGTGTCTTCCTGAGAGGTACTGCACATGTGACCTGTATTCAGCGGAGTGCAAAGAGTGTGGGCACTGGGGTCGATCTAACCCAAATTTGAATCCCCGCATATTCCATTTACTGGTTGGGTAGATCTACAGAAACTCTAACACCTGTGAGCCTTCATTTTCTGCATCCATAACACGGGAACAATGGCAGGGTTTTCCTTGTGCATTCTCAGACTGAGTGAGACAGTAAGCACACAAAGCACCCAGTACACTGTGGCCATGTGACCAACGGTTACTACTGATGCCGTGCTTACTGTTGCTGTGTACCTGCTCTGACCTTCTGTGACCAGATGTGAACCTGAGAGCAGGGACAGAACAGGTGTGATGAGGAGGGTGGTATCACAACCAGACAGCCAGGGTTGAAGCATGTCTTTGATACTGACTTACTGTGTCATCTTGGGCAAAGGACGTCACATCTCTAAGTCTCATTACGTGGCTAATAGGGATAAAAACAGAATCTCACGTGATATAGTAAGGGCCAAAGAGGATGGTTGATATGAAGGGGTTAGTATGGTACCTAGCAAAACGTAAGTGCTTCTTCCTAAGTTTAATTGCCATGTCTACAGCAGTAACATCAGCCCTGGATCACAGTATCTTATTGCATTTTCTTACCCATCTTGTCTACACAATGAAACTGTAAACTTCCTGAGGGAAATATCAATGTCTAATTCATCTTCGTACCCTAAGTGCCTGGCACTGGCACATAGTACTCAATAACTACTAGTTGAAGGAGTGAATGAAAGGATGGATAGGTAGATGGATAAATCAATACATACGGGAGAAACTTTTGAAAGATATTTGAGACTTCTTTGTGATGGTCTTTCACAGCACAAATGAATTTGAGCCCATTTAAAGCTGGAATATATTACTCAGGCAAAAATATTATGGAATTCATGAATCAACATGCTTCCACTTGGCATAATTTAGTCTTAAATAAACAGTAGGCATTTAGTATATACCTTCTGAGTCAACAGCAGGCACTTAGTAAATACTTCCTGAGTGAGAAAACATTCACGGATTATGCTGCCCATAATTAAAGTGAAAGAACTAAGCAACTCCCCTACACCCCCCTCCCAAAAAAAACCCCAGTCTCCTTCCTTAGAGACAAAAGATCAGTGAGTCTGGCACCTAAGTTCCAAACTGGCCACTCCAACCCAGCCAGTACCTCTTGACCTCCATTGAAAGCTTCTTTTCCAATCCCACTTGAAAATTACTGATTTTGCGCCAGCCCTGTGTACCCCACCCACCCAGACGTAGAATGGGCAAGGGGCAGAAAGAACTGATGTGAAATCTCCTCAATCGGATGATTCTGATGCAGTTGGTTTGCTCTGTATCATTTCAAGTGTTTCAGTGTGATTTTGTCTTTTTTTTCTCTTTGATTATCTGAACCATTCCATTTTACAGAAGGGAAAACAGGCTGAGAGGATATAATCATCATCCAAAACCACCCTCACTTAGTGAACTTGCAAATTTCAGAGCCATCAATCCTATGAATTCAGACTCTCTTTTTTAAGATTTTATTTATTTTTGAGAGAGAATGAACAGGGAAGAGGGAGAAGGAGACTCCCTGCTGAGCAGGGAGCCTGATGCAGGACTGGATCCCAGGATCCTGGGATCATGACCTGAGCTGAAGGCGCTTAACCAATGGAACCACCCAGGTGTCCTGATTCAGACTCCCTGAGGACAGACAAGGAATCTGTATATCCCATATGCCAAGTGATTCTTATCTGAGTTTGAGAACCTCTGGAGTGAAGTATTTCATTTCATGATTTGGCTTGAAAGGTAAGGGTTACAGAATGTTTTTCAAATACTCTTGTCCCAAATCATGTGTCTCACTGCTTTGGTCCAACATTTTGTTGGCTTTAGTAAGTGGTGGAGTGATTTACTGACTCCTGTTCTAAAGAAGTGCATTTTCTGGAAAAAAAAAAAAAAGGAGAAAAAAGGAAGGATGAATAAACTATCACATTACAACATCACAGGCATGATGATGGAAGGAAGGGGTCTGAAAAGATTCTTTGGGATTACAGACCTGCAAAAAGTCAGTGTTAGAGATCCAGTCTTGGGCATTAGGCTTTATTTACAAAAAGTGCCCATTAAAAGGCAATTATCTTACTGGGAGCCATAGCAAACAAACAGTTAGCAGTACTTAACCCCATCAGCAGAATGAGAGTCTGATATAACAAATGTCATCACAGATAAGAGCAGGACTTCCAAGAGAGGAAGGGTCTTCCTAAGAAGACAAGGAGATGGGAGGCTCAAAGGCATTGGCAGAGGTGCCTGGAGGGAGGGCCCAAGAGCACAGAGAGATCTCTGAAAGGGAAACCAGGAGCCCAGGAGGAGGGAAAGATAAAAGTGACCCACTTTAGGTGCCATGTGAGAAGGGCCCTCGTGTCTGGCAGAACAGAACTTAGAGACAAGAAATTCCCCAGATGATTTCCACATGCCAGGGCCTGATATCCACTTGCAGAAAAAAAGCAATTAACTGGGAGATTGTTGAGTGCTGCACTATGACTGGGGTGCTCCACGCTTTTCTAGAGATCACCTCCTGGGAGATCAGAAGCATTCACTTTGGTGTCGTAAAGCCCCAACTGGAGCCCTCGCCTCGGGGCCTCCCAGCAGCCCTCCGTGCCCTGCTTGTTGCTCCCCTCCCCGCCCCCCAAGCCCACTTCTGGGAAAGTTACCCTGATCATTCTTTTTTCACATGTCCTTACGACCTCCCTTGGGGAACGTTTCATCATTACGGTTTTTCATTTTGCTCAGAAGGAAAGTAAATCTCAAGAAAACAAAAATTAGCTTATTTAAGATGGGTCAAGATGAGCCAGGTTTTCACTTTGAAGCCAAAGCTAAGCAAATTCCTCTTCATTCTTCAAGTCTTAAATAAAATGTCACACCTTCAGGGAGAGGCTTCTTAATACCTCAGAATGGGCCTGCTGAGGCTCTCAAATACCATCCTTTCCTTTCAAAGCCCCATTCACTACTGAACATATTTATTGAGCATCTACTTATGTTAGGCACTGTACATGGTGCTAAAGAATCAATAGTAAACAAGACAGATGAGATACCTGCCCTTTTCTTCAGGGGTAACTATCATCCCTAACATACAAGGTTGTGAAGATTACATGAGCTAATGCATTAAAGTGTTCAGAATTCTGTGTGGCATGAAGTACTGTTCAATGGCTATGATAATTGCTGTCGAGTATCTAATTTCTTTGCCAGACTCTAAGCAGCAGGAAGGTAGAATTTTGACTTTTATCCACTGAATCTTGAGCACGAGGTTCACTGCCTGGTACACAGTAGGAATTTGCTAAGTTTGTGCTGGATTAAATTGATTTGAACTGAGAAAGGCAAAATTCTGACATGCTTTTCATCCCCTCCCCTGTACTCTCCAGTCAGTATGTGAAATTCACATCTTGGTACATTCTGATTTGGAAGGAAGAGGAACCTCTTTTTGGTTAGTTCCTTCATCCATTTGTATAACATCTTGAGCAGCTATTAAATACTAGGCTTCTAGATGTCAGAGACACCAAAGTAAATAATACAATGAGGTTTAGCTCATTGAGTTTATATTCTAGAGGAAGGAGAGAGACAATAAACAGGTAAACATTATATCAACAAAATTATTTCAGACTGTGAAAAGGAATGATCCAGTAATTTATCCAAAGAAAACAAAAACACTAACGCAAAAAGATAGATGCATCTCCATATTTATGTGCAGCATTATTTACAGTAGCCAAGATATGGAAACAACTTATGTGTCAATTGATGGATCAATGGATAAACAAAGTGTGGTGTGTGTGTGTGTGTGTGTGTGTGTGTGTGTGTGTGTGTGTGTATATATATATATATATATATATACACATAATGTAATATTATTCAGCCATAACAAAGAAGGAAATCTTGCCATTTCCAACAACATGAATGGACCTTGAAGAGGTAATGCTAAGTGAAATAAGACAAAGACAAATACTGTATGATCTCACTTATATATGGAATCTAAAACAAAGCAAGCAACTCCCCTTCCCCAACTCAGATACAGAGAACAGATTGGTGGTTGTCAGAGGTAGGGTGGGTGAGTTATGGGCAAAATGGATGAAGGGGGTCCAAATGTACAAGCTTACCAATATAAAATAAATAGGTCATGGGGATGTAATGTACAGTACGGTGACTACAGTTAGTGCTATACTGCATATTTTAAAGTTGCTAAGAGAGGAGATATTAAAAGTTCTCATCATAAGAAAAAAACACCGAAACTATGTATGGTGATGAACGCTAATGACACCTACTGTGGTGATCATTTCACAGTATATACAAACATGGAATCATTACACTATACAACCGAAACTAACATAATGTTATATGTTAATTATGCCTCTATTTTTTAGAAAGCAGAATGAAAAAAATAAAATGGGGGTTGTGGTAGAGAGTGACTGCTTGGCTTGGATGGTCAGGGAGGGCTTCTCTGAGGTGGTGACATTTCAGCTGAGGCCTGAAAGACAGCTTGCTTGGCCAAGAAATGGTTTTGGCTTGTTCTCTTATCCAACTCTGCTGCAGCCTGTATGTTTTCTTTCAGAGCAGTTTTGTCTTCTACTTTAATTAGTTAACAATCTAATTCTTTTAAACTAATAGCTAGCTTTTGTCTGAGATCAGTGGGGACACGGATTGTGCTGTGTTGCTCACCATTGCGTCCCCCGGACTTCCCTGAGAGGCCAGCAGAGACCTGATTCACACAGTTGATGGAGAGTCTAGACCAACGGCTCAGATGGCTCCCTAGGCATGTGACTAAAGCAAGGAAGAGGTGGGCAGCTACAGAAGACTAAAGAGGATTTTGAAGATGAAGGACAGTCTCGATTTAAAGCAGATGCAAAGGGAAAAACAGAACCTAGCTGGTTACAACAGAAGATTTTGGCTCTAAATAAAAGACTATACAGTGAAAAGCATAATAAAGCCAAGCACATCTTGCACCAAATTTTATATACTAATTCTCACAGGAGCTACAAAAAGTAGACATCTTCCCATCATTTATGAAGAGTTATCGGAGCAAGTAGGCAATATTTTTTCATTCTAAAGCATATGAATAGGACTTGATTTTCATAATGATAACAATAGTAATGACATCAACCATCCAATCTGAGTTCTTACGAGGTCCAGTCCCTCTGCGAACCACACTGCCTAGGACATCTCATTTAATCCTCTTGAAAAACTTATAATAAAGTCAATGTTATTGTTTTATTTGTTTGTACATGAGGAAATTTGCACAGAGACATTATATAACTTGCCAAGTGTGAGCAAATGGAGGGACTAAGATTCCAGGGCAGATTTCTCACTCCTACCCCCACCCTGTCTGGATGCTGGCTGTTTCCTAGGCTACACAATCTTGATATTCTCTTCCCTGGTAGTCTGGTAGAGAACAGAACACCTAGAATGACACTCAACTTTTGTGTCTACTGATATGGAATTGGTGGGTATTTGATCAGGCTGGTCAAATTTACTTCCGTCCTATTTGAAAGAAAGGGTTTACTAGTGACTAGCATCATTATGTGGGGGAATCATATCCAAATCCACACACCTACCCATCCATGCCTCCAGAGATTCAAGATGCATTGAAGGGTTAATTTTTCTAAGACACAGTGCCAAGAACCATGGGGGTGGAGGAATATGTAATTCCCAGAGAGTATAAAGGTGAGTGGGGAAGTCAGTGAAAAATATGAATATATTAACAATTACAGAAGGGCCATAATAGCATAACAGATAAAGTGCAGACTAGGAAAATCTTACAAGTAACTGGGACATTGGACTGGATTACACGAAGACTTCCTGGAGGTGGCAGCATCTGAGATAGGCTTCGAAGGACAGGGAGAATTTGAATCTGTGGAGATGTGAGTGGGAAGAATATGCTGATAGGAATTAAAAATTAGAGCAACAATTTGATGGTAGGGAACCTCAAGAATTAATTGGGGGAATAATGAGTACTTCTGTTTATTAGTCTATATAATACCATGAAAGATGGTTTTTAATGCTAGTTTAGGAACATGAAACTAATAATACTACATTTCCTTAAAATTTTACTATATAGTTATTCATAACTCAAATTTACCCTATTTATTCTAAATTAATGAAATAATAGTACATTTTAAGCCTATAAAGCAGATTCCAACTTCACCATTTGGGCTAGACACTAATTAGCTCTCATTTGGAAATAGGAGACTTCAACCTCCCTTCTCCGTGCCAGATGAAGAACTGCCCAATTAGTCAGTGTATACAATGCCTCAAAGCCTTTGGAAGAAGAACCCATTCCAAAGTCAATCCAGAATGTGCTCCCATTTCCTCAAAAGGATTTGCTTTGTCTGCTTCTCTCCTGCACATCTCTGGGCTTTAGTTAAACCACGAACAAATGAAAACGAATCAATATGCTAAGATAATAACAATGCATTTTTAAGGCTATCTGTTTTGGCCTTCACCCCTGGGAGTAGGTAGCACCATTTCCTTCTAGACAGATGAGAACATCAGAGGATTTTGAGGTAACCCAGCACATGGATCCAGGTGGCAAGATCTTAGCTTTCTGACCCTTAGGCCACCCCTCAGAGATAAAAGAGAAGGTTCGAGTGATCCGATTTAATGCTTTCTGTAGAAAACACTTTTAACACAAGTTTTCCTTTGATTCTGAGAGGCCATAATAGTAAATCTTCCAGGAGGCAGCGCGGGAGAAAATGTTCGAACTGTGGCTCTTGAGGTATGGAGAGAAGACTTGCTCGTTCAGCGGAGATGCCCCCATGGGATTGCCACCCTCCCTGCACATACAGCACGTACAAGAGTTCTGTGTGTTCTGCAGAGTAGTTTAGTTTTTGATTCAAATGTCAGGCCTTTTGAGAGGCTACGCATTCACCCGTCTCCCGCGTCAGGAGAGAGTTACACACTTACAGTCCTTCCTGTTTCCTTCTGTGGGTTTTGCTCTACAGCTGGGTTTATCGACGTCAGCACTAGCGACGTTCCAGCCTGGATAATTCTTTGCTGAGGGTGGGGGTGGGGCTGCCGGCAGGGGGCGGGCGCTGGGAGGGGGAGTTCTCCTGAGCGATCTAGGATGTTTGGCGACGTCCTGGGCCTCAAGTCACAGCCTGCCAGGAGCACCTCCCCACCTCGGTGGTGACAATCAAAAACGTCTCCAGATGTTGCTAAATAGCCCCTGGGGAGGGGGCAAAACTGCGCCTACATGCGTACACGGAGAATCATGGCTTTTCAGCGAGACAGCCTCAGAGACCAGGGCTGGGGCCGGGGCCATGATCACTGTAAACACGGCAAGTTTGTGCTGGCAAATAATCATTTGATGAACAGTCAGCAAACTAAGTGCTTCTGTAATTCTTCGTGTTTTCGTTTCCTCACCTCACTCTCTCATGCAGCTGCTGTGTAAATCCCATGAAACAATATTTGTAAAAGGGCTTTTGAAAATTTGAAAATAGAATGTTGTGGCTATTTGGTTTACCTAGGTCTTTAGGCAACCACCGATGCTGGCATGTTGGAAAGTGACAGCTCTATTCTGTAATAAATTTACTTATTTAGTTAGTTATTTAGTTATTTTTAATTTTTTAAAATTCAATTTAATTAACATACTGTGTATTAATGGTTTCAGGGCTAGTATTTAGTGACTCGTCAGTTGGTGAATAGAATACCCAGTGCTTATTACTTCAAGTGCCCTCCTTAATGCCCATCCCCCAGTTACCCCATCCCCCCACTCGCTGTCCCTCCAGCAGCGCTCTGTTTGATTCCTGGATTTAAGAGTCTCTTATGATTTGCCTCCCTCTCTGTTTTCATCTTATTTTATTTTTCCTTCCATTTGTTCATCTGTTTTGTTTCATAAATTCCACATATGAGTGAAATCATATGGTATTTGTCTTTCTCTGACTGACTTATTTTGCTTAGCATAATACCCACTAGTTCCATTCACATCGTTGCAAATGGCAAGATTTCATTCTTTTGGATGGCTGAGTAATATTCTATTGTATATAATTTAGATTTAAAGGAACCCCATCAACCCAGTCTGCATAGAGGGAGTTGAAAGCAGCGGTAAGAAACATCACTCTTGCCACTAAAACAAATATTCTTAGAGTCTCCTGTCTTCATGGCCTTTGCTGATTGGAAAGCTGGTGTTAATTCATGCACGCATGCATTTGTTCAATAGATATTTGTTAAGTACTACTGTGTGCCTGGCACTGTGCTGGGCACTAGTGATAGTTATACAAACTGGAGTTGTAGTAGGCACATCAGATCTGGTCCTGCCTTCATGGAAGTTATAAGCCAGTGGAGAAAACATATAAAGAGTAAGGAAACTATAATGCATTTGGCAGGTGCTATGAAGGGTAACAACCTGGACCTCCTAGAAGGGCCACGAAGCTAAGAGACAGGGGTTAGGGGAGGCTGGCTAGGGAATGTGACATCAGAGCCAAGGTCTGAATGATGAGGAGGGTTTTGCAGGGAAAGAGAGGGTGAACAATGTTTCTGGCAAAGGGGAGAGCATGTGTGTAGTGCTGGAGGTGAGGAGCTAGTGTGGAAGGAAATACAAAGCACAGAGTACATGCAGGCAAGCAGTGACACAGGCTGAGAGTACCCTAAGAACAATGAAGCCCTTTGAAAGCTTTAGGGAGGCAAGCCACACGTGTGTGCACTAAGAATACTACTGTGGCTCTAGTGTGATGAATAGAAAGGAGGTAGTCAAGACAAGAAGGAAAATGGGAGAAAACCAAGGAGGCTGCTTCCACATGCAGAGAACAGAAAAGGACATCCAAAGGAAGATAGCAGCAATGTGGTTAGAGGGAGGTCAAGGAATTCAAGAGATCATTTGAAATATTTAGGAGGAAGAATGACATAGGCTTTAGGGTAGATGAGCATGTGTACTGAGGGAAGTTAGGAAGGCAGGGTCAAGGATGACTCTCTCTCTCTCTCTCTCTCTCTCTCTCTCTCTCTATATATATATATATATATATATATTTCTTATTTATTTATTTATTTGAGAGAGAGAGAAAGAGAGAGATCACAAGTAGGCAGAGAGGCAGGCAGAGAGAGAGAGAGAGGAGGAAGGAGGCTCCCCGCCGAGCAGGGAGCCCGATGTGGGCCTTGATCCCAGGACCCTGAGATCATGACCTGAGCCGAAGGCAGAGGCTTTAACCCACTGAGCCACCCAGGCACCCTGACCCTAAAGTATTTAGGTGGGCTTTTGGAAAAAGCAACTGAAGTGGACTACAGCCATTGCTACTAATAACAAAAAAAGTGATAGAAAGTTTATGGGTTCCTGCTAAGTGCAGGTCCCAAAGTATTAACAAGCATTATCCCATTCAAGTCTTGCAATATCCTTATTATATAGGATCTATTATTCTTAGTGCATCAAGACTCAGTCTCACCTGCTCAAGGGCACATATCTGTTAGTGACAGACCCAAGATTCAAATCCAACTTCCTGACTCCAGAGCCCACTCTGAACCACCACATATGGACCATCTTTAATTCACTGGAGTGTTTACCTTCCACGTTTAAATCAGAAGTCTTTAGTTACTACTAACAAAACTTTTGAAGGAATCTCTGATTCATTTAAGCACTTTGAATTTCAACTTCTGTAGCCAAAATCTGTGTATTAGAATACCTCCTTTATAACACTGATATAAAGATTAAATTTGCCCAATACTAATAATGAGAGAGCAAGCATTTCCTGAATGCTGACTATATCCATGCCATGTTGTAAAATACTTCATATGTGTTAGTTAATTTAATCCTCACAAAAGCCCTTAAAGTAGCTTCAACGCTAATGTTACTAACGAGGCCACTGAGGCACAGAGAGATGAAATGCCATACTCAAAATTACATAGCTGGGGTACAAACCTAGGTTAGCATTAATGGTGCCTGTACTCTTCTCCACTGGGTCATGCTGCCTTTACCAAGAAGTGAGATCTTAGGAAAGTCTCTGACACCGCATGAGCCTAAGGCCTGGAATACTGTATATGCTCAGTGCTAGCTGCAATTTTTATTCAGTGTTAAGTTTACCAAATTTTTGGTAAGTGCCAGGCACTGTGTTAGGCAAACAAGATAGATGTGGTCCATGTTCTAATGCCTTTCTTGAAATTTTGAAAAGCCATTTCTAGTCATGACCTTTTTTCCACCCATTTCTCAAGCTGCCTGCCCATGAGAACTTGGGACATGTCAGTCATTGATGTGAAAGGTTTCAGAGGAGGCCAGGGGGGTGACTTGATCTGGAGGCAAATATTGAGCATTGAGAAAAGAGCTGGTGCGTGTTGGCCAGAAGGCTCCACAGAGGCCCTCGGCGGAGCTGCTGCCTCCCTCCCTGGCCTCTCTGTGGGCAAGGAATGTGGAGTTCAGTGTCTACATGTAAGAAGCAAGTGACTGAGAAAATGGAGTCCAAATATCTAACAGACATCTGGCCGCCAGAGGTCAGGGAGCACAGGTCAATGGTATTTTTTTTTTTTAACTAATTTCTTTCTTTTTTAGACACAGAGAGAGAGAGAGCACGGGGGAGAGGGGAGACACAGAGGGACAAGCAGACCCCATGCTGAGCATGGAGCTCAACATGGGGCTCGATCTCACGACCCTGAGATCATGACCTGAGTCGAAATCAAGAGTCACTCGACTGACTAAGCCAACCAGATGCCTCAAGTTCATGGTATTTCTTAACTGGAAGAACTATCAGTGAGTTAATCTAACCCTGTAACGTCATACAGGAGCCTGAGCTATGGAAACTGAAGTGGTTAGGTGGCAGAAGACACTTGCGGCTTTGGTTGCATACCTCTTCCTTTCTGCAGCCCATTTCCTCCCTCTGTAAAATGGGAAGATGAAAAATGATCTTTCAGCTTCCTTCAAAGTCTGCTATGAATCCACACGTTTAAACCACAGTTACCTACTTGATCATTAAGAACATGTGGACAAATGATACTTTTATTAGGAGTAATGAGCATTAATTAATTGTTCATGTTTGCGGATGATGTAGGGGCAATTAACTACCTATGATTCCCTTGTAACTGCTTTGGCATTACGTTGATAGAACCTGAGCCTAGAATCTTCCATAGCTTACAGTTCTTTCCAGGGAGGAGGCTTGTTTTTGTTTGCAGCCACATGGAAGTTACCTTTCAGTAAACATGGGACTCTGCTGGCCATTTTAAGCTCATTTTGAAACAAGTTTATCAAATTTATCAGACACAAAATATTAAAAATAAATAATTGTCTGGTGGCTGGGGCGATGAATTTTTAACATTTTCTTGGAATCTGCTTTCATGTGCGTAATAGCTAACATTTACCTAGCATTTACTCTGTGCCTAGTCCAGCCTTTATGTGGATTATTTGATTTGTTCTCATAAGAACCTACAAAGGAGAAGCTATTATATTCCCAATTTTACAGAGGAGAAAAGCAAAGTTAAATAAAACTAAGGTTATGTAACCTATTCAAAGTGACATCGAAAGTGGTGGAATCGGGACTCAAACCCAGTCTGTTCAGTTTATCCTTTTTTTTTTTTTAAGTAGAGTTGACACACAGTGTTACATTAGTTTTAGGTGTACAACTTAGTGATTTGACAAGTGTATCCATCACTCTATGCTCATGCTTTTCACTATGGTAAGTTCCCTCTTCATGATGCCCTCAGATTTCTATTAGGGACACAAAATATCACTTTCTATGAAAAGAAATCCAAGTATTTAAAAAATAACACCTGGGGGTTTTGTTTGGCTTTGGGGTTTTTTGGGGATAAAGTTTATTAATTATTTTTTTAGTTTTAGTTTCATGAAATTAAGTTGTGATTAAGGAACAACATTTTTAAGAGACAGCTTATCTTCAGCAGGCTGTAAATTATGTATTAAAAACACATTTGCTCTCAGGTAAATCTGATGAGAAGCTACACTTTACATGAATCATGAACTAATAAAGAGCAAGAATGCAAATTCTGAAGCACGTGTGAATGGGAAGTTGTAGAAAAATAACAAGAGTTTTCCTTGGTAAATAGGCACTGAATATCAATATTTGATAGTCATTACTGCTTGAATATCATTTGTACAGACCTGTCAGCATGGAAATTGCCTGGTAGGTGTGATGGACGGCGTAGAGGAAGAAGCACACACTGAGAAATGACTTGTGCCAGAATTTGGGGAAAGGTTGCCTTAAACTGTAATCAGGAAAATCATTCCTAAAATAATAGTTAGTAATGATTCTTTAAAAAGCACCTGACACAATTATGGAGATGCCACACATAGTGAATTGTAACATTTTTTAAGAAAAAAAGACCCCATGTTCCCCAAGCTACAGGGTGAGAGAACACGGCCAGTTTTGTAAGCTCCCAAACTTACGTCATCTCAACCATCCCTTGAAAACTGATTTCTGGGCACTAGAACCAACATTTTACAAGTTCCTGTGATGGTTCTGAGCAAAGATGTGTGCACCATGGTGAGCCATAGACCATGGGCAGTTTTCCACTCTGAGAGGTGAGGTCTGAAGACCTCCAGGTTGGAAGCACTAACAAAACAAATAATAAAAAAAAGTTTGAATTTAAAGGCAAGGTTGAATGTTCATAGTACCACTCTGTAGTCACGGTACACCTTCTAGTCGTGTTACTGAAGTTCTCCCTTGAGGTAAAATGTTCTCGGCTTATGTGGATGGTCAAATGACCAGTCCTCCATTTTACTAATACTACTTCAAACATCAGTGTATGCCCATGCTTAAAATCCTCTAGTGGCTTCCCATTGTACCCAGAATAAAACTCCTATTACTTACCAAGGCTTGCAAGGCCTCACTGGAACCTGCCTCTGCTTCCCTCTGCAACCTCATCCTTCTTCCTGTCATCCTAGGCTCCCTTTTGGTCAGACCAATATTGCTTGTGCCTCAGGGCCTTTGCACTCACTGTTCCCTGGGTTTTTGTTTTTTTTTTATTATTATATTAGTCACCATACAGTACATCATTAGTTTTTGATGTAGTGTTCCATGATTCATTGTTTGCATGTGACACCCAGTGCTCCATGCAATATGTGCCCTCTTTAATACCCATCACTGGGATAACCCATCCCCCCACCTTCAGTTTTTTTCCTGGAGTCCATAGTCTCCCATGGTTCATTTGGTCCAATTTCCCCTTCTTCATTTTTCCCTTCCCTCTCCTAATGTCCTCCATGCTATTCCTTATATTCCACAGATAAATGAAACCATATGATAATTGACTTTCTCTGCTTGACTTATTTCATTCAGCATAATCTCCTCCAGTTCCATCCATGTTGATGCAAAAATTGGGTATTCATCCTTTCTGATGGCTGAGTAATATTCCACTGTGTATAAGGACCACATCTTCTTTATCCATTCGTCTGTTGAAGGGCATCTTGGCTCGTTCCACAGACTGGCTATTGTGGACATTGCTGCTATGAACATTGGGGTGCCTGTGGCCCTTCTTTTCACTACATCTGTATCTTTGGGGTAAATGCCCAGTAGTGCAATTGCTGGGTCATAGAGTAGCTCTATTTTTAATTTCCCTGTGTTTAAATGCTATTCCAAAAAGTCTTTTGAACCTGGCTTCTACACATTATTTGGGTCTTAACTCAAATGCTGCCTCTTTAGAAGGGCCTGCACAGAATGACTGTTTAGTGGAGCACCCTCACCTCCTCACACGGCCACTATCATGTTACCACATTTTGTATCCTTTATAACAGCCATCACCATCTGAAATTATTTCATGTCTTTGTCAATTTATTTGTCCATCTCACCACTAGAATGTGAACTTCATAACATTGGAGATGTCAGTGGTTTTGAGTTCTACTGTGTTTCCAACACCTAGTACCCAATACATATTTACTGAATAAATGGCTGAATTAAATCCAATTTTCTATTTTTTTAAGATTTATTTATTTATTTTAGAGAGAGAAAGAGAACACAGGAGCAGGGGGAGGGGCAGAGAGCAAAGGAGAGAAAGGATCTCAAGCAGACTCTCCACTGAGCGGGGACCTCAACATGATGCTCAGTCTCACAACCCTGAGATCATGACCTCAGTTGAAATCAGAGTCGGACACTCAACTGACTGATCCACCCAGATGCCCCTGAAATTCAATTTTTCAATTTTCTTAACCCTAACCATAGTATTATAAAGATAGCTATACTCTTCTTTAAAAAAACAAAAAAAAACCCACTACATAATAAATTAAAAATAAACATGCTAAAAAAAAGGCTTGACACATATTTGAAACCTTGAGCACAAGACCAGGAACCATCCTGCAGCGTCCATGTGCTTAATTATTTAGTCTCAGCTTTTAAATTCCATTAACAAATAACATAGGCACTAAGTGGAATGATGCTGAGCCTGCTTAATTAGTAACATAAAAAGAAAACAAAAGCCAAGTCATCTTCTCAAAAACCCCAGACCCCAGCTTCAAGGCATTCTAGGGAAGCTTGGCATTTGGGTTTGCTTGAACCAAACATTCTACAAAGAACAAGCCAATGAACCTCCACTCTTTGCCCAGTGGTAACAAGAGAATTGGTGAAGCCACATCTTGCCTCTTCTTCCCATAAAGGCTGCCATGTTGGGACCACCTGGAATTGCACCCCCTTCCCTGCTGCACCCAGATTCTATTGTGGTGTCCTCCACTCAGAGATAGAGTCCTAGACCATGCTCTGATGTAAGCCTGATCTGTGAAGCCACTTAGCTGATCTCATTCTCTGTGGCAATGTTGGTTTAGAAGGCATGTGACTCCCATTGAGGTCAAGGGGACAGCTAGAGAAATTTTCTAGGGACATCTGGGGGGAAAGCCCTTGCTGTTTTGTTTTGTTAAAGCCAAATAACCTTTCATTAGATACTGTCGTGTCTATCTGAGTGTGACACCCACAATGGCAGCAACTGTTTTGAGACAAAACTGATGTTCCAAGGGCAGCCAGACAGGAAGATGGAAAAAATCTGAGTCCCCCATGCTGTACTTCAGCCAGGGAACTAATGAGCTCAGGGGGTTCCCTGCCTCAGGACTTACGTGAAAAGTTGGATTTACTACCATAACCACTGAACTGGATGGGCTCCTTGCTTTTGACCTTGGCCCCTAACCATTTGGCCTCTAGCAGATAGTGGCCTGCTGCTAGAAAGAGCGTGACATAACCAGGGGCTCTGCACCGTTTAGGCAGAAGAGCAGGCTTTCCAGTGGTCTGGAAGGCCCCTGCTTGCATTCACCTGCCATCCTGTCTGCTTCCATCTCTCACAGCTTCCGCCTTTGCTCACTCAACTTCAGCCACTACTGGCCTCATGTCTAGTCCTTGAACTTACCAGAGAAGATCTTGCCTCAGGGCATTTGCTTTGGCTGTTACCTCTACCTGAAACTCTCCACCCCAGATATTCACAAGACTTGATCTTTTGCCTTTTTCACATCACTGGTCAAATGTTATTTTTTGCACCAAGGCTTGACCCTCCCATTTAAAAGAGAATATCCACACCCCTGCACCACTACTGATTTGTTTTCCCCTATTGCACTTATATCCTTATATTTTATATTCTACTTATTAATCTATTGTCTATCTCCTCTGCTACTGAATCCCCAGGGCCTCCAATACCTAGCACACAGTAGGCAAATATCTATTTGTGGATATTTGCAGAACGAAGGAAGGGGGAAAAAATTCTTTACTATTCTAGGTATTTTGAAATGAATTTTGTGGTGCAGCTGAAAGCATCTTGAGTGATGGATTTCCATTGCAGTGCCTTGCAACCAGTGCCCTGCATTTTGAAGACAGTCAACCATGTTTTAAATTCAGAGTCAATGCTTCTAGAACAGAGTCCCCATCACCCAAAGCCATCAATCCATATTGTGTAGTGGAAGATGAGAAGTAGAAAAATCTCCTGTGTATGATTCAAAAGTTCGCTTTCTGGTCTCGATGAGACCTTGGGCAATTTAAAATTTATCTCTATCTGCCTTAATCTCATCTCTCTGAGGAATAACCTATCTACTACCTGTAATATCTATCCTATCTCTTTTATCTCTGTAATGTGGGATTATAAGACCTACTCTCATTATGTCCCCTGGGGGTTATGAGAAATAAATGACCCATACATGTTAAAAGCAGGAAAGCCCTGTATATATTTGTACTGTATTGTTTTGAATGAGCTATTTTATTCTCCTGAAAGCATTCATTATTGTTGTGTTAATGGTAATACCTATTTTTTTCATTTGGTGACATTTATTATTTACCGAAGGCTATATTCACTCAATAAATATTCACTGAGCCTCTACTGGGTGCCAGACTACTTTCACAGGAGTGTTTGAACACTAACTGAGGTCAGACAGGTGTGTTGCCAGGAAAAGTGGTTAAACTTTCTGAGCCTCAATTACTTTCACTGTAAAATGAGGGTAAGTTGCCTGGTATCTCATTGTTGTGACAAAGTTGAAATGGAATAATACAATGAAAGTTATTATTATAAAACCTGGCTTAGTGAAGTCTGATTACATAGAATTATCTTTTTTATTACTTTACAATGGCCAGGACTTGTATAGTATTTTCAAAGGTCTTATTAACAAAGACTCTCAACATCATCCCAAGATAGCTCAGAAAAGATGAGTAATCAGTCCAAAAGAATAGATGAGCCCAACCTAAACTAGGGTCTGTATGCCTAAAAAAACCTGACTAATTCCTATTCCTTCTTTAGGTCTCAGATTGGCTACCATATACTCTAGTGAGCCTTTCCTCCTCTTTCCTCTACCCTTTTTCTAGCACTTTCCATACTCACACTGGATTGTAATTGACAACCACTTGTTGATATCCCTCTAGGAGAGTATAAACTGCTTAAGGGGGGTGGGAGAGAGCAACAGTGTCTCACTCACTCAGCCCAAGTCCTGACACATAGTAGGTGCTCTATAAATATTTGCTTTTTAAACACATTTCATGTGATCGGCATTTGGCCATGGGTGTAATGAGCAGTCACAGAACCTTTTCTCTTTCTTGGCCTGGAGCATGTTTAACTCCCTAATGTACACAAAGAGAATAGGATGCTTGACTTGGGTCCTGCATGGAGAACGTGCTTCCTTTCCCCCACAGAGCCTTGCAAGCTTCCTGGGAACCCACTAGGCAACCCAGCCTGCCTTCAGAGTACCACAGGCTTGCAACTCTGCACCAAGACAGCTTCCATCACAGCTGAGAAAAATGCTTTCGTCCTGTGCTAACTTGTTCAGACCAGTTTTGCTTCTAGTGGATTGGAGCCCTGCACAAAGTAAATTTCCTTGGGAAATCCCTTTGTGGGCTACAGATGTATACAGGAGATCCAAACTTCCTTCCGACACATAGAAGAGAGGTTTTCACTCCCTTCAGTGCCTGGGGCAGAGCTGGGGTGCATAGTAACCTCATGTTTATTGGCATTCCAGTTTCCTTTAAAAGCACTCCAAACATGCTCAAATGTCTCTCTCTCCCCTCTGATATAAGGAAAGAAGGAATAGAATTTCTCAGTGTATCTCTTGGATCCACCCATGTTAGAATTATCGGGGATGCCTGTGAGATTTATAAGCTCTTTGACTCCATCCCAGCTGCTGGGAATCAGAATCTCTAGGGGTAGGACCTACGAATATGCCTTTTAACACCCTCCCAGATTATTTACATGCATAGTGAGGTTTGAAAATCATCCAGTTGCCTAAGGTCACTAGCTAGGTAGATGAGCCCAGTTTCAGATTAGTGCCTGATGAATAATCTTATGTTGGTGGCTTGGCCTTGTCGATCTAGAAAGCTTCCATCCAAACCAACAGCTCCTCTTCCTGAAACCAGAGTTCTTACCACAGCCATCACTACACCCTCTCTCCGGGAGCAGGAGAAGCAAGCAAGCAAGGCTCCATTTTCTACCTCTTAGGCTAAGATCTGTGGTGTAACATTCTAATCACCCTCTGCCTTCTAGGTTGCACAGACAGCTAAGAAAGGTTATTTGTCAGTCCCTGACTTCTCTCCATAAAATGAGACGGTCACAGTCTTTACACTGCTTTGAGACAACCCAATCTGAGTGAGTGAGTGAGTAGGTGATTGATTGATTGATTGATTTATAACAGCAAAAGTCATAACCCTCAAAGGGAAACTGAAAGACCATTCCCCAGATCCCTGCATTTCTCAGGGCAAAGATTAGACTTTCCCTGCCAATGTGTTAGGTAGAGGACGTCCCTTTGCAAGGAAGCCACTCACAAGCATCAGCATTTAGTTGAGGGTGTATGGAACACACCTCCTGGGAGCAGCCACATTGATATATTTCTCTGATTCTCGGAAAACGGAACCGACGGAATGCCTCATCCATTCCTCTACGTGAGCCCCGTCTTTTCGGAGGGAGGGGAAGGAAAGAAGGTTATGCCCATGGAGCAAATTGGAATAAATATCATAGTTATCTCCCATCAATAAGATGGAATGACCTGTATTGATGGATACCGAAAAACTGCGGGTTGAGGAACAAACAAAATACCCTAGAATTACAGCATCGGAAAGAAGATGGCCACAGGAATCCCATTGGATAATTCTGATCTCTTCCCACACACAGAATCATGCGCCAAATCTGAAGACATCATTTCAAGTCCAGAGTGGGCAATTTCCACCATGGAAAGTGCTCCTGTGACGACGCCGTGGAGAATGCCACGTGATGAAATCGTACATGAAATGTGTGGGCTGCACGAATCAGATACAAGAATGACACATGATGAACCTTTCAATGTGTGTCTTCCAAGGATTCCACTAAGTGAACAAGGCTTAGAAGTCATCCTAATCCTAGCAAAATAGTGGAAGCTTTAGGCCACTGATGATTGTTTGTGGAGCACATGACATGTGTGAGACCATCCAGGACAATGGCTCCAAAGACCACTGAAGTGTTGGTGCCTCCCTCATTTCAGTCTTGCCTCCAACTCCCATCCTCCTTCTGAAGAGCCATACTCATGGATACAACTTTCTTTTTGGCATCTACACCTGAGTGTCTTACAAACATTTCACGCTGAATATGTGCAAAATGAAGCTTGTAATTTTTCTCCCTCGGGGAATTCAAGACGTGCTGGTCCAAAATACGCTGCTTTGATATATGGATTATTTTGAGCTAAAGGCACTTAAAAAGTCGTATGTGTAGGGAGGGCTTTCACAGAATTCTCCTTATTTGCCTATAGACAGTCTCCAAAAGGAATTCAGCAGTCACAAATCCTCTCTCTGGGAGTTTCATCAACCAGGGAAGATGGACTCTTATTCCAGTTGAGATAAGAGGAGACACTGCCCCCGGACAAACTGGGTCACAAACTATCACACCTATTATCACACCTATATCACATCTGTTGTTTGAAGGGCCCATTCCTCTTTCCTAAAAGTCATTTCCATTCCTCTAAGAACAGTACCTCTATCCTTGCTTCCCCTATTCAGATGACATATAAAAGCTCACATCTCAATGCCTTTCTGCATATTCATAATGTTTTTCCTGTGATGTCTCCATGTACATAGTATTAACAATTAATAATTTTGTGTACCCTTTCTCCTGTTAATCTGCCTATTGTCAGTCTATCTCACAGACCCAGCTATTGAACCTCAGAGTGGGGGAAAGAATGTCTTTACTCCTCCACACCCCAAACTTGTTTCCTTTCCAGGTTTCCCAGGATCCACAGCTGGTGTCCATACACCATTCAATCTCTCAAGACCAAAACCTGGGAGCCATCTTAATTCCTTACGATATCCCTCTCCAAAAATCCAGTCCATGATCTCCAAAATGTGTCTGGAATCTCTTCTCATTGTCCGTACCTTCCCTTCTCTAACAAAGCCGTGTTGTCTCTCAATAGAATTCTAAGAATTTATTAAAATGGTATCAATTTAGTCTTTAAACTCCTTCAAGGGCAAGGAATTCCATTATTCTCAAAATAAAATCCAGACTCTGTGAGGTGACCTAAAAGGTCCTGTCTGAGCTAGCCCTGTCCTACCTCTCTGGTAGGTAGCCCAAGACCACAGCTTTCTCCTACCCAGCTCCCATCATTGAGTGAGTGCTCCTTTGTGTTTCGAAAACATCATCTTTTGAGGGCACTGGGCCTATAGGTATACTTGTTTTATTACTTCCTACAGTGACCAAGGCATGGTCACTTTGAATACTGGCACATTCCCTTCCTTCAGACCTCGGCTCAGGGGCCATCTCCTCCAAGAGACTTTTCCCAGCACCCTGCACTGAAGTGATTTCCTCCAGGAACTCTCTCAAGCTGCCCTGTTTACATCTTTCCTAGTGTTCATCAAAACCTCAGATGATCTAGTTTTATGGGTTTTTTATTGACTAAATCTCTCACTATAAAATCTTTTTCTTTTTACTTGTACGTCATATAAATAGATATTTTAAACAACACAGCACATAAAAAATGGAGGTATACCCCAATGATATAACCATTGTAACTAATCGTAACTACTGAACATTTTCTATGCGCTGTGTGGTTTAAAATATCTAATTATATTCTAATAACTGTTCCTCAGGTAGATGTTTTTATCTCAATTTTCCCTATTAGGAAATGGAATAATGAAAAATTTGAGGTGACTTGCTCTTTGACAAGAAGAAGCAAGGCCAAATTTTTAACCAGGTATTTTATTGTAAAACATAGGCTATTCATTAGGCTACCATGTAGGTTTTTCCTGCATAAATGTAGGGTAGCTATTAAGCATGTTCATAGCAGTGTTATTATAAACACTGAATGAAAATTGAGGAAAATAAATTAGGGCATATCTATTGTTCATAATATGAAATATGGTCACTATATGTTGTTAAGTGAAAATATCTATTAATAAAATAGTATTTCCATTAGGACCCTTTTGGTTAAAAAATATATATATATCAATTTTGTTCATTATAAACTAACCAGTCCCTTTTGCAGTTTCTGGCACATGGCACTTGCTCGTTGACTGAACTAACTGATGAATGTACATTGTCCAGAGGCTAGAAAAAATACACCACAAACTTTAGTAGTATTGATTTGTGGATTGTGAGATTATGAATGAAATTTCAAATTTTTTTAGTTTTATTTAAAATTCTCTAGACTGAGAACATACATTTTAGTAATAGAAAAGGGAAAGAATAAATGTTGTATTTTTACAACTGTTTAGGTTCTATCTTGAATGACTTCTTCCCATTAAGTCTATCTTTATATCCCCAAAATAACAGATTTCTACCTCTTTTGAACTCAAAACACTTTAGTCTTGAGTCAAAAGCACTTCTTTTTTTAAAAAAAGATTTTATATATTTATTTGACACAGAGAGAGAGAGAGAGAGAGATCACAAATAGGCAGAGAAGCAGGCAGAGGGAGAGGGGGAAGCAGGCTCCCTGCTGAGCAGGGAGCCCGATGCGGACTCAATCCCAGGACCCTGAGATCATGACCTGAGCTGAAGGCAGGGGCTTTAACCCCCTGAACCACCCAGGTGCCCCAAAAGTACTTCTTCTTTAGCTCACTTTGCCTTGTATTATTTTTACTGATGTAACACCTTTTTCTTATGTACCAGTTCCTCTCTCCCCCATAAATGGTGCATTCCTTGAGAATTTGAACTATATTTTATTTATCTTTATTACCCTTTCATTTTCTAGGGCAGTGCTATGGATCTAATAAAAACTCATTCAATGTTTAGTGTTGGGCTCATAGTATTATTTACCCATTATCCTACTGAATAATTTGGAATATGAAAAATTTTAGCCTATTAGTAGGTACCTAAGATACACGTTCAATTAAATTAGCAATAACAGTGCCATGCTGAGCCATATTAGAACCTGAAGTAAAGGATCAGTAACACTGATCCTATCTTTATATAATATTTTGCTATTTTATTTATCATGAATTTTTTGTATTAATGTTTTCTATTAATCTCAGTTTTCAAAAATATTGCATTAAAATATTTATCTTTATTTCTATCACTTCACCTAGCCTGAGCCCTACTTTTATAATACAGTATTAGCAGGTAATGCAATCTGAGCATCTTATAACAATTTAGACACTTTATGTATTATATATATATTTATACTATATACATATAGAATTATATATAAAAATACACGTGATGGGTGGGAATACACACACGCACGCGCGCGCGCACACACACACACACACACCTTTATTCAGTTAGCACTGACGGCCATCCTAATGGATGTCTATATTAACTCCATTTTGCATACAAAGAAACTTCAGCACCGAGACATTAAGTGACTTTGCCAAGGTTACCAGCTAGAAAGATTTATCAAACTCAACACCCAAAGAACAAATAATCCAATCAAGAAATGGGAAGAAAACATGAACAGACATTTCTCCAAAGAAGAGATATAAATGGCCAACAGACATATGAAAAAATCCTCAACATCACTCGGCATCAGGGAAATACAAATCCAAACCACAATGAGATACCTCTTCACACCAGTCAGAATAGCTAAAATTAGCAGGTCAAGAAACAACAGGGCACCTGGGTGGCTCAGTCAGTTAAGTGTCTTGACTTCAGCTCAGGTCACAATCCCAGGGTCCTGGGATCGAGTCCTACATCTACTCCCTGCTTGGTGGGGAGCCTGCTTCTTCCTCTCCCTCTCCCTCCCACTGATTGTACTTGCATGCTCTCTCTCTCTCTCTCTCTCTCTCTGTCAAATAAGTACATAAAAAAGAAAAAGAAAAGAAATGACAGATGTTGGTGAGGATGCGGAGAAAGAGAAACCCTCTTACACTGCTGGTGGGAATGCAAGCTGGTACAGCCACCCTGAAAAACAGTACCGAGGTTCCTCATAAAATTGAAAACAGAACTACCCTACAACTTGGCAATTGCACTACTGGGTATTTACCCCAAAGATACAAATGTAGTGATCCAAAGGGACACCTGCACCCCAGTGTTTATAGCAGCAATGTCTACAATAGCCCAACTATGGAAAGAGCCCAGATGTCCACTGACAGATGAATGGATAAAGAAGACATGGTATATATACATAATATATATATATATTATAAATATATATAATCCTCTTAAAAATATTTATCGCTTTCTTTACCATTTAAAGTAGTATTTCCAGACAAAAGTTGGTAATGAGTATCATTCTGACTCAATGAACAGTAGTTTAAGTACGCTACTTATTCATTACGGACAGCAACAATGTGAGCATCCATGATGAACATCTAAAAGTATCCATGGAAAATGCAGATTCTTGGGCCTTACTCCAAATTATTAAGAACCTGTCTTCAGAACACTGTTTAAAGAGCTGAGGTTTTCCAATCCTACAGACTGGTTTGAAACCTAACTCAGCCATTTATTAGCTCTAGAACCTCTGGCAAAGAACTTGGTCTTGTGTGTGTGTTTTTAGCTTCAGTATCCTCATAGATAAAGTAGGAATAAAGATACCTACCTCTCCTAAGTTTTCCATGAGGATTGAATTAGAATGAAGTTCTAATTATAACGATATTTATCACAGTTTACAAATGCAGAGTACTTTCAAACTGTTAGGCACTGTGGTAAATGCTGTACCTACATTATCTTATTAACTTCTCCCAAGCACTTAGCAGGGTCCTCAGCACACAGTGAGTACTCAAGATAAGAGCTGTAGCCTGAGTAGCCACCCAGATCATTGTCATTGGTGGGGAGCCGGTCACAAACACAAGATTTAGGCCCAGAGGCTGAGAGCAGGTCAGCCAGGCTGCTGGTCCCTAAGGCCAGCCTACTGCATCAGAATCATCTTGGTGAGCTCATTAAAACACATGGTCCTTGAACTTATAACTCAGTAGCTGTTGGGGGACCTGGAAGTCTCTGTTGTTTAAAAACCACAAGAGATTTTGTATTAAGGCCAAGATTCAAAGCCATCGGTTAACCTGAGCTTCAGATTTCTTGAAATTCATGAAGTGAGGGCCTAAGTCATTTTTTTCCCCTTGCCTTTTTCATCTCCAAGGCCTAGGACAATGCAGCCACATAGAAGTGCTCAGAAATATTTTGGATTCGATGAGCATAAAATGAGCCTAACAAAGCCTGTTTTGTCTGCTTCCCAGGGGCTTTATGAGAAGTGTTTGGAAAGCTCCAGTTTATAGTGCACCTAAGAAATAGAAGATGTCATAGAGTAGTGTAATTTTATAGATTTAGTTATTAACTTCTTTTACTGTGCCTTCTCTCATCCTTTTAACAGAAAATCATTCAGTTTGGAGGTCTCCACCATTACAGTGGGTTTCTAAAAATAAAGTATAGCAAAATTGCAGATAAAACACCTCCTCCAAATTACTCAAAATAACTTTTACTAAAATTATGTTTACTCAGAATTAAAAAGCGACAGAAGGACCCAAAATTCCACATGCATTTAGGCATGGTAGTTTCCATATTAAAGTTCAACCCTGTCAACTCTTCACTCCCTCATTCACTTCTCTTAGCTTTAGACTCGTCTTACAGCACATCTGGTTAACTCTACCTACTGCTGATACAACACAATCTGTGTTAGGTGCCCCCACTGTGTTCTACCAGAACAGTGAGCCCTCCAAGGACCCCCAGCAGGGCCATTCTAGCTCCTTCCAGTCGCCTATCATTCAGCTGTTTTCAAACGCAGACATCCTTTGGGAGAGTCATGGAAGTCTCCAAGTTCGGGCTTATGAGGGAAGAAAGTGAAGAGAAGGAGAAACATGTTCTTCAGGAGGAGGAAAATGGAGGCATTATCCCAAGTAAAGGGCCTACAGTAAGAACATCTCCTGAGAGCCAAAAAGGCAGTTCTATGCTGATCCTGGGACTCAGTGCAGACCCAGTTTATAAGACTAGGCTTGAATTCTTCACTCTCCCTGTATGCTTCCTGTACAGAGAAGCAAGGGCTCTTCGACAGAGAATGGAAGGAAGCGATGAACCTCTGACCATGCAGCCATGTTTGACCTCACAGTCCTCCAGAGCCCACTGACGGTCCCGAAACACGACTTGCCCGAGTACAGCCTTCCTCTCTGTGCAAACCTATTTCACTGAAAGTTCACTTCAATGCTGCCTCATTGGTGGGAATGAAATAAGCTTCGGAAGAATGAAAGGACAGAAAGAAATCATTAAATCTATTTCTAGCACAGAAGGCTATTCCGGGATGTGTGGGACCTTACATTCATGGACGCAAAGATGAACGTTTTCAAATCTGAAACCAGCACAAACCCCCAAGGAGGCAAGAAAAAAAGGGGAGGAAACTTCTCCTACCTTCTGTGGCTCCAATCTCGATGGTGCCTTTCACTTGGCTGAAGCACCATAGTGTGTCCTGGGTGAGCGCCCCAATTCCTGAAAGCAACACAAGGAGACACTTCAGCTTAGGTAAGAGTTCCCTGTTGTCCTTAACAGGCCAACAAGGAGGAAGCTCCCCAGGCCAACATTGTGGAAGCTACGCATTTCTAAAAGGAGGCTTGCCCACCGGGTATCATCCCGTTGGAGAGGAGACCCTGGGGAGCGCGGGAGAAGGGCCGGTCTGCGAGCAGTGTGTCCTGCTGTGAATCACGGCTCTGTCCCCTCCATCTGACCACGCCACCGCCACCACCGGGACTATGGAGCAATCGGAGTTCGTCCCTTCTGGGCCCCTGGCAGCGTCCTAGTGCGGGCCTGCTGTCACACCCTGTGTGACTGCCCCTTTTCATGGGAATACTAATGCTTTCGATTGTTTTCCTTCTGTGGTGGTGGGGAGGAGAAAGAAGCAGTTCGTTATAGGGAAGAGAGGAAAAGAAAGACAACTTTTTTTTTTTTTTTAAACTGGTTTCCCAGCTCGCCCGGCCGAACGGCCAGTAAGGGGTCAGGCACTCAGAACTTGTGTCTCTCTTGTTCACTTCTTGACTGCTTGCCAAAGTCCGAGCTGACTGCAGAGGAGAGGAAAGCAAAAACAGGTTGGGGATGGGGGCGGGGGGCTGACAGCACTGTGGAGTCAGTGCTGGCAAATGTGACCTACTTTGTTCCACAGGGATTTGTGTCTCAAATGTGAATCGAACCTTTGGTGGGGGAGGAGTTAAATTCTCTGGCTTTTCTGGATTTTGCTTTCTACAAATGTATGTATCCAATATGAATGCATATGCTAATATATCTACTAATATATTTATTAATATATGTATTCAAGTCAGAAAAGTCCTTTTCAGAGGACTTCTGAATTGAAGTTGTGCCAGTTTGCTTTCTCGACCACCTGGCTGTTCCCATCAGTTCTACTAGGATTTAAAATTAACAGGACTATTTCATCGTCAAATTGGGGGAGAGGCTATCAATTTAAGAACGATTATATGAATAGGGGGGGAAAAAGCAACTGTCAAAACCAAACTGACCTTTTCAAAATGCACACAAAACTCAATCGCCATCCTGTGTCAGTGACGGAATTTCCCTGAACTGAAACCTTCACTCCCTCAGCCATGTGAGAGGAGGGCTGGGCCCCACATGCTTTTCTCACTGAGGGGGTGACCTCACATTTGAAGGAGGCTGCATAAGGTTACTATTAAGAGTACATATCTGCGGCGCCTGGGTGGCTCAATGGGTTAAAGCCTCTGCCTTCGGCTCAGGTCATGATCTCAGGGTCCTGGGATCGAGCCCCTCGTCGGGCTCCCTGCTCAGTGAGGACTCTGCTTCTCCTCTGCCCCTCCCTGCTTATCCTCTTTCACTCTCTCAAATAAATAAAATATGCTTGCAATTCTCTCTCTCCCTCTCCTTTTTCCCCTCCCCCTGCTCTCTGTCAAATAAATACATCTTTTAAAAAAGTGCTTAACCCAATCAAGCAACTTAATAAATAATGTTATTATTGATAAAGACCCTAAACTGTTCAATAGTAAAAAAGAAGAACATTAGCTCAGAAATTTTCAATTAGTTGTTACAAGGCAGGCATGGTGCTAAGCAACTTTACATAAATGATCCCACTCTCACCCATTTTACAGGTGAAGAAACAGAGACCCAGGAAGTGTTGGTAACTCATCCAAGGTCGTATCTAGGACACGGCAGAGCTGGGATTTCCACCCAGGCTCTTGGAATCCCAGTTTCCCTGTGTGCTGAGCTCAGCCTGCCCATTTAACAGTTAGGGCTCTGAGACCCAGAGAGCCTGCACAATTTAAACTGTAGTCGAATTTGGAAGGCTGAGCTGGAATCCAGTTTCCCACGGCAATTTTTGAAATCCCTATGTCTCCTTGAAGGCTACACAGGGCTAAAATATCCCAATAAAATTAGCACCTGGGAGAGAGAAAGGAAGGCATTTGGCAACATTTGTTAGATGCTACTGCTGATCACTTCTTGTACATCTAGCTCTGACCTTGGATTTCAGCATCAGACATTGTCTGATAAGTTCTTACTCTTCCTGTGAGCTCTCACTGGCCCTCTCTAAACTGCCAGTCCTGCTGGTGAAGCTGTGATGGCCTCAGTTCTTAGGGAACATCAGCTACTGATGAGGGTTTTCCTGATTTTTGTCCCAGCACAGTTCCTATAGTTTCTATATCACTAGTTATGACTCTGGCTGTAGGCACTGTACTCATTGCAAAACCTGTAAAGTAAGCAGACACACACACACACACACACACACACACACACACACACACACACACACACACACCTAAGCAGAGTGAGATGAGACTCTGTATAGGGATTCTCATTGCTTCAGGGAATTCTAGCTTTAGAAGGAAACTTGCCTATGTGTGAAACCAATTTATTTCACATTTGAAAACTCAAGTTATAGAAAATTACCAACTTGCTATGAGTCACAGAGGAATCATGTGACCAATTTGTTGCCCGTGGCTGTTCTGACCATCACCCTGAGATAGGTTGCCTGGGACTGTGAGTTCCATTGATTAGAGCTCGATTGATTAGTTTGAGAAATCAAGGCAGCCAAAGCTTTTGTCAATTTTCTTGTCCAGGGCAGTCTCTGACTGGACTCAGTTTCTGTCTTCCACCAAGATCATGGTCAAATAATGCCATCAACGATGTCAAGAGAGTTTGGGCTGTGCCATCTCTGTCCTAAAACTGCCAAACAGCAGGTGAAAACTCAAATGCCAAGTTCGTTAGGATGTACATGAGAAAAGCTGGCCAGGAGTAGGATACTGAGGAGTGGACTCTGTGAGTCAGTGATCAGCTCTGAAAGGGTAGGATGGTGGAGCTGGAGGAGACAGGCCTTGTCTAAAGGGGGCAGCAGCTACTCAGACCTAGCTGAAAACTGCCATGGAGGATTCCTGCCTAGTTTTATCTAACTGGCTTTTTCCAAGAGAAGTCAGAAATCAGGATTATTATGTGAAAACTCCAAATTTTTAAATGGTGTCAATCAATTAAAATTAGAACACTATGTGGCTCATACAATGTAGGGCAAACAAATCACATCTGCAGGCTGAATATGGTCTTTGTGCCACCAACTTGCAAACCTCTGGCTAGAATATCTGACCTGAAAGACACCTTAGAGAATACATTGTCCATCTTTACCATTTGGCAGATTAGGAAGCTAAGCCCCAAAATGAGAAAGAACTCCCAACATGGTAGACTTGTTTTATCTGCCGTCTTAGGACTCTAAGGTGACAATTCTAATTCTTATACCAGATTTCCTTTCACCTCCAAGCTACCACCCATGGTGATGGTTTGGTGAGATTTCTGTCTAGATTTAATGAATGCTCTTCAGGGAAGTGTATTTGATTGCTAAAGTGGATGACCGACAGAATTAAGCTGACACAGTGAGGAAGGAAAATTTGTTTCTTTTAAATTACGGACCTTGACAGCTTCCCTAAATGCCAGTGCCAAATGACACTCCAGTTGCTATGGTAACGGTGTCAATAAGCAGCATTCTCTATGAGGAAGCTGATGCAAATACAGTAGCTAAACATCTTGGAAGATGCTCATTCCTTTCTCCCCACAGCTATGGCTCAGGAAGGTCCTGAGTCTCATCTACTGAAAGGCCAGGAGGGCAACCCATTGAAGGCATACACCCGTCTTCTTCCTAGGATCATGTAATAGGTGACTTCTGAGTCTGGTCAGACCTTGGAGATCATTTGGTCCAATTGCCTCATTTGAAAGCAGAGGACACTGAGGCACAGAGAGGGCATGGCCATGCAGGGAGCTGACAGCAGCTTTGGAACCAGATCCCAGGGCTTCTATGCCCAGCACAGGCTCTTCTCCTTGTCCTGCCCCAGCAGGGCCCTTCAGAGTTGAGGCTAGCCTTTGTGCTACCTCTTCTGTGCCAACTTGGCTGTGTGAATACAATGAACAGAGGGTGTGACACACAGCAAATAAAGCTCCTTATTGATTGGGAGGCCACTGTAAAGAGTTGTTTTCATGGACTTGGCATCAGCAGTGTGCTCCTCTCTGCAGAGAGAGGGAGAGAGAGAGGGGTGATCCTTGCCCGGAGAAATTTTTCCTGAGAAGAATGTGTTTTGAAATTGGGTATGATACAAGCTGTAGATGTGCACTCGGCTAGTTAGAAGGAGCTTGCAATTATGCAAGCCTCTCTGAGTGTGTTGTTATGATACCATGAGAACTTAAGGCAGGCACTCAGGATGAATGGATATCTTGATAAAATACCAGCTCCAACTTGGTTTAAAAATCTTTCTATTGAAGATGCCAGATTTCAAAGAGAAGAGACACAGCTGCACCAGAGAGTGTGACAAACAAGGGCATTCCATACTTAAAGTAATAAAAGAGACACTTTCTTTCTTTCTTTCTTTTTTTTTTTTACTCCCTACCTCAGTGCCTTGTACATTGCTCAGCTCTGGTAAGTGCTGCTGTGTTTAGCAAAGACTGGTTACTTCAATGTCCCCAAACTGACAGCAAGCTCATGAAAAATAGGAGCAAGCAGCGCAAATAAGTAGGTCAGATTTTCAATCAAATGTTTCCTTTTCTTTGCACCAAAATCAATCAACCATTAGAGAGATTACAGTAAAATCATCATTGGACTAAGCCCACTGTATTTCATTCACTGGATGAATCTAAATGAGAGTCAAGCAAATTGTTAACCAGCTAACCTGTTTCAAGAGTCCATCTGATGATGGAAAAAAGAGAAAGGAAGTGGAAGAAAGTGCTTACTTTGACTGATTAATAGGAAAGTATCATCAACAGGGACCCATGGAGGTGATCCCGATATATGGGCTATCTGTGACACAGAGCAGCTACTCATTCTTTAACACTTTCTTGATCCTGCATCCTCAGAATTCATTTGCTGAAAAAAGAAAAGGAGTTTTACACTCTCAAATAAGCAATAATGCTGCAAGATGCCTCACTAGAAACTTCACTCTATTTTTTTTTAAATTCAAGTTAGCTAACGTAGAGTATGATATTGGTTTCAGGAGTAGAATTTAGTGATTCATCACTTACGTATAATACACAGTGCTCATCCCAACAAGTGCCCTCCTCAATATCCATCACATACGTAGGCCATCCCCTCATCCACCTCCTCTCCAGCAACCCTCAGTTTGTTCTCTATAATTAAGAGCGAAATAAGTCAGTCAGTGAAAGACAAGTACCATATGATTTCACTCATACGTGGAATTTAAAAAACAAACCAGGAAGAACCCAGGGGAAGGGAAGGAAAAAAAAATTAAGATAAAAACAGAGAAGGAGGCAAAGTGTAAGAGACTCTTAAATATAGAGAAACCTCAGTATTTTACAAAACCAAGAGAATGGAGATGCCGAACATTCTCCAGATTGATGCAAATATTTCTTTTTTTTTTTTTTTTTAAAGATTTTATTTATTCATTTGACACAGAGAGAGAGATTACAAGTAGGCAGAGAGGCAGGCAGAGAGAGAGGAGAGAGAAGGAAGCAGGCTCCCTGCTGAGCAGAGAGCCCGATGCGGGCCTCGATCCCAGGACCCTGGGATCATGACCTGAGCCGAAGGCAGCGGCTTTAACCCACTGAGCCACCCAGGCGCCCAAGATTGATGCAAATATTTCTATGTAACATACTGAAAAATTAAGATGACAGTAGTTACTTCTCACCCAATGCATCCAATCCTGTCAAACTATTTGTGTTTTTAGTGCTAAAGTGTGTTTCCCATAGGCAGCCTATACTCGGATTTTTTTTTAATTCAATCTGATAATTTCTGCCTTTCAATTGGAGTGATTATAACATTCACAATTATTGTCCTTACTGAAGTAAGTTTCAGTTTTTTACCTTGTTTCCTATTTGTTTTCTTCTGGGTTTTGTTTTCTTTCTCTACTTTTACTGCCTTCTTTTGGTTTATTGGATAGTTTCATAATGTCATTTCATCTAATTTTTTTAGTATTGAGCTATACTTCTTAGTTTTGTTATTCTAATGTTTGCTATAGGCTTTATAGTATACCTAAACTATCAGTCTGCCTTTTAGTGATTTTATACCACTTCACATATGGTACAAAACCTTAAATAGTGTATTTCCATTTCTCCTCTCCCAAATTCCATGATATTGTTCTTCCACAGCCTGCTTTCATGTTATAAACCTCACACTTTATTATTTTGTTCAAATACTCAATAATCTTTTACAGTGATTTAAATAATAATAAAAAAGCTTTCATTTTTACCATATGGTTACAACTTCTGGTGCCCTTAACGTCTTTCTGTACTTCTGTATTTCCACCTGGTATCATTTTTCCTTCTGCCTAAAAACTTCTTATAATATTTTGAATAGTACAGGTCTACTGGATATGAATTCTTTCAGCTTTTGTGTGTTTGAAAATGTTTTTAAAGTATATTTTCACTGGATATAGAATTCTAAGTTGACAAAGGTTTGTGCTTTGGTACTTTAAAGATGATGCTTCATTGTTATCTCAAGATAGCTGATGTTAATTTTATCTTTATTCTTCTGTATATGTCTTTTTCCTTTTGGCTACTTTTAAATTTTACCTTTATCTCTGGTTTTGAGCAGACTTTTATTTCTTTAATGTTTCACCTTAATTTTTGAATGCATGTGACATAACTATATTGACTGTCTTAAAGTCCGTGTCTGCTAATTCTAACATCTGTGTCAATTCTGGATTAGTTTCAATTAATTCTCCTCCTCCTTACGGGTTGTATTCTCCTTCTCCTTTGCAGGTCTGGTCATTTTTATTTTGACATACACTGTGACTCTTACTTTGTTGTGTGTCGTATTTGCGTATTTTTGTTTTCCTATAAATATATTTTTTCGTCTTTCTCCTGGGAGGCAATTAAGTTGGGAACAGTGTGATCTCTTCAGTCTTGCTTTTAAGATTTATTAAGCAGCACCAGAGCTCAATTTAGTTTCAGACTAATTATTCTCATTACTGAGGCCATACCTTTCTGAGTACTTTGCACAATATCATATGAATTATGAAGTTACAGTTTGGCAGTTGGGAACAGGCGCTAATTCCTGGTCCTGTGTGGGCACTGGGTACTGATCAATCAAATCCTCTTGGGTTGCTCCTATAGTTTCTTCACATGTATACACTGATCAGTACTCTACTGAATACTTGATGTGGAGCCTCTCAACATTCCTGGAGTTCCCTTTCTGTGCATATCTCTTCTTTTCTGTTCCTTGTCCTATAAACTATAGCTTGCCTGGTCTCTCTGAGTCTCTGCTCCATCTCCTCAACCCAGAGAATATTCTGGGATCTGCCTGGGGTCCTCTTCTCTATGCCATAGAAATCCCTCAAGGCAGTAGGCTGAAGCAATTATGGGGCTGATATTTTTTTTTTCCCTGTCTTGAGAGACCACTGTCCTTCACTGTCTTCACTGATACCTAAAATGACTCAAAAGCCATTGCTTCTCTTGTCTTATTCTTTGGTTATTTGTCACAGAAATGAGTGTACATATAGTCCCTATTATTCCATTTTGGTCAGAACCAGAAGTTCAGTAAACCAGAGCAACATTTTTTATAAGGTTTCTCCTGGTTTGAGGATCTTTCTTCAGTAGATATGCAATGAGCACTGATCTGATATTTGGACAAGGTTTATCTGTTCTCTTCACTTTTTTTTAAACCATTGGATATTTTGTTCCATACAGCCAGTCATTAGTGGAAAAAAAGAAGAGAATTATACCAGGCTATGTTTACATTCCACAACCATTTGTTCTTCTATCAGGTGCTTTCAGAATTATTTTGCCAGCTAATGTCTCCAACCAATCAAAACACTCTTTGGTCTTAAGAAGTTCCTGGCTTCCCGCTGTGGCATCCTATCATCCCTGTGACCTCAACTGGGTCTATCCTGCATACCACTCCCTCAGAACATGTTTTCTGAAAAAGGCAGTGTTAACCAGAAATCAGTTGTTCTAAACCATGAGTTACTACTTTATTACTTAAAACCAAAAGCACCGTATAAGAGATTCTTTAAAAAATTCTTACAGAATTCCTGAGAACAGAAATTTAAGTCACCATAGAAGATGATTTCTAGAGACAATGAGTATTTTGATTCTTAGTCTATCCCACTAGGCAGGTGATCAGAACCTTATTCATGTGAAACCATGTGAAACTAACTACGAAATTACATGCACCATCAAAACCATTTATGATACAGTTCTGGCTTCCAACAAAATTATTTTTCTACACGAAAACCCACTACCAGCAACAGACTCTGTCTCCTCAAATAGTTTGTCATTTCTTCTTCCACTCTGTATCTTTACTTAGTACTTATGGCAAAGTGGTGTGTCAGGAACTTGCCTATGTCATATCCATCTGTTCCTTCTATCTATTAGCAGATTCTCCTGTTTAAACAACAAACAAAAATACTTGTAATTTCAGACTCCCTTGCAGCTTAGATTGCCCCTATAACTCTTGACTGCGTCTGCTAGAAGTACGTGGAAACATTTTTGGTTTCATGATACACCTGCTGCTTTTCTCCCATTTTCCAGGGCTCCACTTTTTCCTTTCTGAAGCAGTATGTGATGACAGGAGCTACTGTAGTCCTCTGGCAGCTCAAAGACAGAGAATCAAAGAGACCTTGACCATTGTGTCTTCAACCACTGAACCAACACAGCAACTGTTTATCTCTGACCTTTCATGGCAGAAAAAAACAAAGCAAAAACTTGATTTGTGGGAACTACTGTTTATTCAGTTACAGCAGAATCCAATCCTTCATATGCAAATGGGAAAGAGGACGTTATCTCTGCATAATTGCACAATAATTTTTATTTCTTCCACAATAAAAACCCAACAGTTATTTTTAGATTTTAAGAGGTAAATCAGTTCAATCCATTTTACTCATCTTCTGGCTCACTACTTTCAACCATTAGCCGAAATGTCAAGCATCAAAGCACAGTTAACACTACGTTATAACTCCATTTACACCTCAGTTTATAGACTCTGAATTCATCAAGGGCAAGACCCGTGTCTTAAAAAAACACCTCTTGGCACCTATTAAAAGATCAGCAAGTGACTGTTTAACTGAATTAGAATAGAAGGAGAAGCAGCTCTTTACTCTCATACTGGAAGCTCTTCCCAAAGTATAAAAACCAGACCTCAGAAACATAGTAAGAGAGGCAAGCAGAAGGGAGCCAGAAAATAGGGCCAGCTCTTTGTCACTGTACCAGTGTCACACCCCCTATAACACAGGGAACATCATCAGCTCTACAAGGTTGGACGTGCCTTCTAGCATCCTAAAGAAAAATATCTTGCAAAAAAGGAGCCTGGATAGATGATTTAGCAAATACTCCTCCATTTCCAGCACTTCCTGTCTATAATTACATTTCCCCAAAGAGGGCAACATATTAAAAAAAAGAGCTGTCATATTTACTGCACGGCTTCCCTTAAACTGGTTGGTGAATTATAAAGCACCAGTAGCAAAAAGCCAAACGATGCTTGCTCATTTAATTTTGTTTTCTCCTGCGCCAATTATTGACCCCTTGATTGCCCTGGATCTGGCAGGAGTGGCTTTCTCTGGCTCATGGGGTCTGAGACCAATGGCAACCAGTACCAGCTTAAAGTGGATTTCTTCTCAGGCCTGTACATAAAGGTTAGACACATTTTCAAGCCCTGAAACTCCTGAGCCTTGAGTCTCTGACAAATGAAACCATCTCAGTATGAGATCATACTTTTGCTTCAAGGCCTCCAAGCCCATATTTGGGCTCATATTGCTGGGATGGGAAGGACAAATTGAACACGGCCCAATTGGAGCAGCAAATTTTGACGGTGAAAATTGTTTTGTAATTTTATACATTGGACACCATTCTCTTCAAATCCACAGGACACAAAAGCTAAGAAGAATCACTCACAGTGTAGAGCCTTGAGAATTTTGAATAGATCAGGAAAAGCAGTGTTGAAAAGCCCAGTTTTCCTGCAAGCTGGGGGGATGGATTTACAATGAGGATTTTTAAATGAAGGCTGAATTTGCAACCATTCATTTCAACACGCACGCCTAGACCACCTGATAAATAATACATTTGTATTATGCTTATGAAACATGCAAATGGAGTCCAATTTGCAAATAAATGCCTTGAAGGATTTTTTTACAACTTCAGAGGTAAGTAACTGAATCCTAGGATTCTCTATTATTTGTTAGGTTTTTATTTTATTTCGTGACAGCTGCCATAAATTCAATTAAACTCTATGGCAAATGAAATTTTGGGGTTTTTTTTTCTTGCTGAAAGAAGAAAATGATCAAAAAGTTGGCAAGAGGGTAAGAAATAAGCCCATTTGCAAACAGGGAAATCAAACAGTGCCACATCAAAATGCGAAGGAGGGAAATTCAGTCAGCTAAGCAGGTACAGCCTTACTTATTATCTTTGTCCTTCACTCTCCCCACCCCATTCTCAACATCCTTTCCTTGCTATGGAAAAAAAGCAGATGCAATTAGAATCTGCCAAGTGAGAAGCTACAATAATGCTCTGACAGCAAACGGAAAGAGAAAGCGAAAACTCACAATCTGCGGCCATAGAAAATACTGCAGGGGATGGACATTTGAATGTGTTCCAGGATCCTAGGGCAGCCCCTGGCAGCCACCCAGAGCACAGGAGGTAAGCATGCCCAATACTGGCTTCTTATAAACAGAAGCGACAATTGCACCTGAGATATATACCCACTGAGTTGTGCACATGTAGCGGGAACATGCATACAGAAATGGAAGAACATGACCACTGAATTCCCTTTACACATTACACATGTTCTCTAGCTAGCCCTACAGCCACTACCGTTGAGGGTCTGCTTCATGCTTGGCCCAAGAGAAGCACAGATCACAGGGTCTCCACAACAGCCCCATGGGTTAAGTGATTATAAGTAAAAAAAATTAAGCACAGACTGGTGAAGGGACTTGCCCAAGGTCATATGGCTTAGTGTGACAAAGCTACTATTGGAAATCAGGTCTGATGAGACTAAACTCAGGCTTCCCACCTCCTTTCTTCTCCAGTTAGGTGCTGATGTTGTGAAAAGCAGATGGTATTTCTGTTACTCAAATTCTATCCTATGTGAATGGTGGAAGCTTGCTGGTTAAAAGGCATCTCAGTGTTCTTTTGGTAAATGAAGGATTCATTAGTAAAGGTAAGTTAGTAAATTCAGATTTCTCTTCAAACTACACACATGCCAAGTACAGAGGCAGCAGAGAGAGGAGAATAAGAAAGGAACACAGAAATCAACTATTGGGACTTCATCAAGATAAAAAGTTTTGCACAATAAAGGAAACAGTAGACAAAATCAGACAACCTGTTGAATGGGAGAAGATGTCTGCAAATGTCTTATCAGATAACCAGTTAGGATCCAAAATCTATAAAGGACTTCTCAAACTCAACACCCAAATAACAAATAATCCTGTCAAGAAATGGACAGAAGACATGAACAGACATTTCTCAAAAGAAGATATACAAATAAATGCTCAACAGACACCGAAAAAATGCTCAATGTCACTTGGCATCAGGGAAATAGAGATCAAAACCGCAATGGGATACCACCTCACACCAGTCATTCTAACATTAACAAGTCAGGAAACAACAAATGTTGGTGAGGATGTGGAGAAAGGGGAACCCTCTTACACTGTTGGTGGGAATGCAAGCTGGTGCAGCCACTCTGGAAAACAGTATGGAGATTCCTCAAAAAGTTAAAAATAGAGCTACTTTATAATCCAGCAATTGCACTACTAGGTTTTTATCCAAAGGATACAAATGTAGTGACGTGAAGGGGCTTCTGCACCCCAATGTTTATAGTAGCAATGTCTGCAATAGCCAAACTATGGAAAGAGCCCAGATGTCCATCAACAGATGAATGGATAAAGATGTGGTATATATATACAATGGAATATTACTCAGCCATCAAAAAAATGAAACCTTAACATATGCAACAACATGGATGAGACTAGAGGGCATTATGCTAAGCGAAATAAGTCAGTCAAAGAAAGACAATGATCATATGATCTCCCTCATATGTGGAATTTAAGAAACAAAACAGAGGATATAGGGGAAGGGAGGGAAAAATAAAATAAGATGAAATCACAGAGGGAGAAAAACCATAAGAGACCCTGAACTATAGGAAACAAACCGAGGGTTGCTGGAGGGGGGCTCTGAGGGGCTGGGGTAACAGGGCAATGGGCATTAATGAGGGCACGTGAGGTAATGAGCACTGGGTGTTATATGCAACTGATGAATCATGGAACTCTACCTCTGAAACTAATAACACATTATATGTTAATTAATTGAATTTAAATAAAATTTTAAAAAATAAAGAAGGGAAATACAGTTTACTTTTTGATGACCTGAATTTCTCCCCTCATGCTTGTTCTTTCAGGTCACACAGCTCCCGACCTCTTTTCTGGTTGGAGCACAGGCTGTAGAAAGTGTCTCCTGAAGCAACGAGGCGTGGGGAGAGCCCCACAACAATAGACAACACGGTTCCTCTGCTAAAACAACCCCAGTGAATTAGATTCAGAACGATCACCAGGGAGAGGAGCTGCTAAGGGAGAGGTCACCCTGCTGGGCATACCCTACTTTCTGTCTCCTATAGATTTGAGCAAAAGAAGATGTGTCGGGCGCCTGGGTGGCTCAGTGGGTTAAAGCCGCTGCCTTCGGCTCAGGTCATGACCCCAGGGTCCTGGGATCGAGGCCCACATCGGGCTCTCTGCTCAGCAGGGAGCCTGCTTCCTCCTCTCTCTCTCTCTCTCTGCCTGCCTCTCTGCCTACTTGTAATCTCTCTCTCTGTGTCAAATGAATAAATTAAAAAAAAAAAAAGATGTGTCAATCATAAATCATAGGAAGGACAATTACAATGACAAGAAAGACAAAGTGAGCAGAATGTCACCAGAATTGGGCCATTTCTCCAAGCTCTAGGGCTGATAAAATTCTATTTCTTATGGCATCATTTATTCACCTAATAAAATGTTCAACAAATATTTATTGAGGACCAGCTATGTTCAAGGCTGTGGGGTATGAAAAGCAAGGTTGCTTTTCTCATGAAACTGACATTCTAGAAGAAGGGAAGATATACAATGAAATAAATATATAATTGGTTAAGTTGTGGTAAGTTCTGTAAAACAAAAAGAAGTTGCTTAAGGAAGATAAAATCCACAGGGGGAAACTAGTTTACATAACATCAGGGAAGTCCCCTCTAACAAAGTGACATCTGAACAGAGACCCCAACACAAAGTGAGTAAGACAGACAGCTAGGAGAGATCGTTCCAGGGAGAAGGAACAGCCTGTACAAAATCCCAAAGACCGGTAAGTGCTCCGTGTGTTGGGGGAACATTAAGGGAACACCGTGGGACCACAGAGGGAGCAGGAAGCAACAAGGACAGAGAGGCTGTGCTGGTGGGCAGATCAGATAAGGCTGAAATGCTAAGAACATTGTAAGAACGTTAACTTAAGCTCTGAATGAAATGATAAGTCAATGAAGAGTTTTAAGCAAAAAAGTCACTTTGGCTACTGTGCGGAAAACAAGAGTGAAAACAGAAACACAGCCAGGTAGGAGGCCAGTACAATAATCCGAGGGAGAAATAGACCAGAATGGGAGCACAGCAGCAGGTTGTGAGCAGTGTTGCATGCTAGGTATGCAAAGACAGTGACAAAGGGGGACACCAAGATAGCTTTGGCCTAAGTGACTGGAAGAATGGAGTTATCATTAACTGAGATGGGGAGGAGGAGAGTGAGTAGGTGTTTTGTAGGTGTTATTCTTTGATGCCACTAGATATTAAAATAGGCATTACATACCACCACCTGCCATTGCTATGACTCTCAACTCTGGGACAAAACTATCTTATTCAATAGGATGCATGAATTTTACTGACATCGATTTTCCCCCCTGGAGTGTGGTCCCTGAGAGAAGTGAAGATGTCTGTCCACCTCTGCTGTGTTCCTAGCACCAAGCCCAATGCCAGGTTTGTAAACAGCACTTGGTAACTAGTGAATGGGTGAACGGAAGAAAGCGTGAAGGAGTCTTCCCCATACCAACAAGTGGTAGGATCTAGGCCAACAAAAACTTCCGGTCAAAGCGCCAAAGCACGGCACCAGTGGAATGACACAAGGATATGGTTGCAGTGCTTTCTCTTTCCCTTTGGCTCAAATCATAATTTTGCTTCATTTTAAGAATTTCAAACGCTTATTTTTTTTTTACTATTACAGAATTTGGGAGAATATAAAGGCGACATATTTCCAAATAAAATACTGTAGATTTATTTCCTCAATTTTAAATGGCACCGTGGCTGCCTCAACTCAAGTTTTCCACATATAACAACTTGAAAATTCATTCTGGGGTGGCTCCCTGGTCTCATGCAACCCACCAGAACAACCCAGTCATGTGGTTTTGTGCCTCTGACATCACATCCTGAAACACTCATCCAAGAGTTAGCTTTCTCTTCCATCAGGGCCAGAGGTGCCCCACACTTTAGCACCAGGAGGAACCTGCAACCCAGTCCCCAAGCCAAGTTGATCTTCATGCTTAAAATTCCACCACTAAGAGGCCTTTCTCTGCACTCACCTTCCCTTGTCAAGAACCCTTTAATAGGATGGGTTAAGAAATGAATCCATTATTAGCTACTCATGCATTATCAGACTAGAATGATCTCTAAGTGAACCAATGCACCTGGGAAGGGATGGTTCATTAAGGGCTTCGAAGACTGAACTTTGGGATGGGGTCCTAAAGAGGCAGCAAAGGTGGTGAAGAGAGATCTCACCACTTCCCCACTTGGCAGTTGGGGGGACAAAAGATCCAGGCTTTCAGTGGCCAACAGCATGAGTGCTTGTGTTTTAAAAACCTTCCATCCTGCCGCTGCTGCAGCAACCTGGACTGCGCACCAGCACCCCCCAGCCGACAACTCCACCACCATGGAGGACATGAACGAGTACAGCCACATAGAGGAATTTGCAGAGGGATCCAAGATCAACGCGAGCAAGAATCAGCAGGATGCCAGTAAAATGTTTATTGGAGGCTTGAGCTGGGATAAGAGCAAGAAAGATCTGACTGAATATTTGTCTCGACTTGGGGAAGTTATAAACTGTACAATTAAAACAGATCCAGTGACTGGAAGATCAAGAGGATTTGGATTCGTGCTTTTCAAAGATGCTGCTAGTGAGGATAAGGTTTTGGAACTGAAAGAACATAAACTGGATGGCAAATTGATAGACCCCAAAAGGGACAAAGCTTTAAAAGGGAACGAGCCGCCCAAAAAGGTTTTTGTGGGTGGGTTGAGCCCACATACTTCTGAAGAACCAAGTAAAGAATATTTTGGAGCCTTTGGAGAGATTGAAAATATTGACCTTCCCATGGATACAAGAACAAATGAAAGAAGAGGATTTTGTTTTATCCCATACACAGACGAAGAGCCAGTAAAGAAATTGTTAGAAAGCAGATATCATCAAACTGGTTCTGGGAAGTGTAAAATCAAAGTTGCACAACCCAAAGAGGTATATAGGCAGCAACAGCAACAATAAAAAGGAGGAATGGGTGCTGCAGCTGGTGGACGAGGCCAACAGAGGACTTACGGCAAGGCGTCTCGAGGGGGTGGCAATCACCAAAACAATTACCAGCCGTACTAAAGGAGGACGTTGGAGAAAACAGGAGAAGATTGCTAAAGTTAACCCATCTTGCAGGACGACACTGAAGATTGGTCTTCTGTTGATCTAAGACGATTATTTTGTAATAGACTTTCTAGTGTACAAGACACAACTGTGTCCAACTGTATAGAGCCACCAATTAGTTTTCTTTGTTTTTACTTTGTCTTTTCTATCTGTGTTATGACTCGATGTGGATTTGTGTTTATACAAATTTTATTTGTATAATTTCATGTTAAACCTCAAATAAATGCTTCCTTATGTGGAAAAAAAAAACCTTCCACCCTGCTACACAGACGCAAGGGTAAGGCAGTAAAGCCTTAACTGTGGTAGACAGAGCTGCCCAACATTTAGCTGAGAAAAAGTGTTCCACAGTCAAATAAGTTGGGGGCATTCTTATCACGCTCTTCCTTCGATATTTACAATGGGCATCACTAGCTGGTTAGATGCTGGAAGAAGCCTTATATTTTAGAAATCTGTTCAACCTTTTTTAATATAGCATTTTTACAAGTCTACTTTTATTTGTTTGGAACATAACTTTTAAGAGATGGAGCTGACTCACCTTACCTGGAAGTTGACAGTAGGAAAGAAAGGAAGCTGTCCAGCATTGCACAGCACAGTCTGTGAGCAGTTCCAACAGACCCAAGTTCAAATCCTCCACTAAGCTATCTGCTGGCTTTGGGGCTCAGTGAGTTACTTAACCCTTCTGTGCCTCTGTGAGCAGAGGATCTAATTTGTCTTTACTTCTAATGCATGTAAAATACTGTGATGTGGAATAAATAGTAATGAGGCTTTTATAATCTGGCCTCATTTTATTCTGCCCTTACGTTTGGTGAGCACTCCGGTTTCAGAACAGCCAGCAGCAGAGGCTAATAGCAAGGGCTTTGGATTAAGATACATTTACTTCAAACCCTGGCTCTGCTATTTACTAGCTGTGTGGTCTTGGGCAAGTTATGTGACCTCCCTGAGCCTCAGTTTCCTTATCCATGAAACGGAGCTACGGGGAGAATAAAAATAATAAAGCACATACAAAGTCCAGCCAAGGACGGCACAGAGTAAATGGCACAGTAAAAAGCTGTTACAAGTGTTCTGGGTTTTATTTCCTGTCTCCATGCTTTCTATCTCTGGCTTGGCTATGATCTATCTCCTTAATCCCTAAGCACATTTGATCCTGGCACCAACACTGCCTACTACGGGGGTCTCCCAAATGGCTCCCCTACCCCCATTCCTAAACTGTAGCTTCCTCCTTGGGGCAACTGGTGTTTGTAATTTACTTCCAGATCCCTGGCCCAGCTGCAGGGAAGGAGAACAGACAACGATTTCTCTTCCCGCAGCCTCCCACGCATTAGTTTTCCCTGCATGTCTGACGTTTGACTTCTAACTCCCCTCGGGCTGTGATTACTCAGGCAAAGTGAAGTGGACAGATGGAACAATTATTTGGAAAGCTCAGCCAATGGAAAACAAAACAAAAAGATGGAAAAAGAAAACCCTACACCAAACCTTGCAGTTGAGGGGAAGGAGTTTATTGGTTTAAATTATTCGTATTGCCTGCTGGCATCGATTGCAATTTCCAGGTGATTGCTCAGCTCTCCCATTAGTGGGTCCGTGTAGAGAAATGATGTCTTCTTAGATATTGGCACGGTGGGTAGCCCTCTCTGGAAACAATAGCTGTGTTTGGGCAAGGCTTGTCTATACAGCAAATGTTTGTCAGGTGACTCCAGTCAATTCATTAACTTTCACAATAAACACAGGCATGTTGCCATATTGGGGAGAAAAGGATCTCTGCGTATAGCACCAAATATCACTCTAGAATAAAGTAGACTTAAAAAATCTTGAATTTGAAAACTTTCTGAGAAGACTCTAATTCATGTTTCATAGATATGGCACCCAACAACCCATGGGTTCAATTCCAGGCTTTGCCATAATTTTATGGGACCACCGAGTGTAAATTCCTTAGTCTCCAGGCGGGCCTTCATTTCCTGGTCTCCCCACGGGAGAGAACAACACTTACTCATAGTGCAGTCAGAGGAAATAGTGATGTATATGCAGGATTTAGCCTGGTGTCTGCCACATGGCAAATCCCCAATAAACAGTGGCTGTGATTAATGAATCACTAACAAAGAGACTTATGCTTTGAGTTACAAAAGCTAAGGATGCAAAGCCTGGCACTCCAGATGATGGCAACTCAGGCCTCCTACTCTGTGGGTTTTGAGCTCTTACTTGTCTGGTTCAATTCATAGACTTCTCCAGTTTCCAAATCTTTGATGCACGTTTCCACTCACTGAGAGGTACCCATCTACGTGTATATGCCTGTACATACCTACATACAAGAGACTTTCATGTAGTGTTTAGAGTCAATTATTCCCAAATACAATGAAAATTGGATTCAATCCCTGCCCAACATGGAGTATAGACTGGCTGGGGAAGCTACAGCCTTTAATCAGATTTTTAAGGTGAAAATGACCCTCTGGGCAAGAAAGCACAGCTCCTGCTTTGGCTTTCCCTGGGCACCATCCTGCCTCAACTCAGGGAGACATATCACACAATGTAAGGCCATACACACTGTGTTTCAGATTTTCTGCTTTTCTAGAAGAGAAATCAAAGGCAAGCTTGGATGCCTTTAAGCCTAAATTTTTCTCATGTGTACAACAGGGTCAGCCAAAGAGGTCCAAGAACTTTCCTGAAAGATGATCAAAAAACATTAACTACTACATACTGAGCACTTAATATACCAGGCACCATTCTGGATGTTTTACAGGAATTGTCTTATTTAATTTTCTTATTTAATTCCTTCCACCATGTTCCTAGAAGGGAATCATTATTAAATTTTATGCGTTTGTCAGGGTTCTCCAGAGAAACAAAATCGATATGAGAAAGAGAAAGGGAGAAAGAGACAGAGAGAGACTGAGATTATTATAGGAATTGGCTCACATGGTGATGAAGCTATGAGATCCCGTGATCTGCATTTGCAAGCTGGAGACCCAAATCACTGCTGGTGTCATTCAGTCCAAAGGTCTGAGACCTGTGGGGCCAATGGAAGTCACAGTCTGAGAAAGAAAGTCCAAGAACCAGGAGGGTCAGCGTCCAAGGGCAGGAGAAGATGGATGTTTCCACTCAAAGCAGAGAGTAAATTCACCCTTCCTTCCCAAGTTCATTCTATTCAGGCTCTCCGTGTATCGGATGATGCCCACCTGCGCTGGGGAGGGTGGCTACTCTCTTCCAAAGACACCTTCACAGACATGACCAGAAATAATATTTACCAGTGATGCAGGCATCCCCTTCACCCAGCCAAGTCAATATACAAAATTAACCATCACATAAGCCGACTTTGTAGATGAGAAACAGGCATATAGAGCTGAAAGGACTTAACCAGATGACACGGTTAGTAACTCGTAGCTGTTCTATTCCAGAAGCAGAAGGCTTAATTGACTGCTCTATTGCCTTTTCCAAGAGTTAGTTTCAGTCCGGGAAAGAGCAGAAGCACCTGTTTTCCTAGAAAACACTTTGGTCTTGATTAGACGCACACAGCCAACCCATGGCCACCTGTAAGGAAACCCAGACTTGCATCCCAGGTCTATCTTAAGTAACAACGACAAAGACAATTGATACTAATTCAGCTGAGATAAAAATAACCACTATAATTTAGTGAACAAAAACTTTATGGCGGCTACCAATCTCAGCACTTGAAAATTGACATAACAAACCACGAAAACTGCAGCTCTGGTATCTGATCAGCCTGCATTTTGTGTCTGACTCCACATTTGCCAGCTGTGGGATTTTCAATAAGGCATTTAGTCTCTCAGTCTCTCTCTCTTTCCCCACCCCAATTTTCCTCACTATAAAAATAAAATTTGCTGTGAGAATTAAATGAGATAATGTGCAGTACACACATACTACCGACAAGGGAGCGGGCCCCAACAAACGTTACATTACCATTAGCCCTCCTGTGCAAGAGGAAGACCGGAAGTCTCTCCAAGATGTGGATAAACCACCACTTGATCGAGGCCACAAGGCTGGCAGAGTCACTACTCTGGGTCAGTTCCGTCCTCTAGCCAGATGGACCTGGCTCTCACCTGGCCACGCCCCCGGAGCAACTAGGTGACTTATTTAAAAGCCAGGGTCTTGGCCCCCATCCTGGGGCTGGGCTGTTGCAGGGCCAGGTCGGGATCTGCTGCTCCAGCTCCTAGGTCCTCTCTCTCTCTCTCCCCACGGCGGGGACCATGGCTGTTATCAGTGACTGCAGAGAACCCGCCTATCTTAGCTTGGGGTGCCGTAACAACACACCATAGATGGAGTGGCTTAAGCAACAGAAATTTATTTTTCATACTTCTGGAGGCTAGAAGTCCAAGATCAAAGGCATGGGTGGGTTGCAGTGAGAGCTGTCTTCCTGGCTTCCAGATGGCTCCTTCGCCCTGCTTCCTCATGTGGTGGGTACAGGGGGTAGCAAGCTCTTGCTCTCTCTCTCCTTCTGGGGCCCTAATCCCATCATGATGGCTTCTACTCTCATGGCCTCATCTAAATCTGATTACCTCCCAAAGGCCACATTTCTAAATACATCACACTGGGGGTTAAGGCTTTAATACATGAATTTTGGGAGACATATTTCAGCCCATAGCACCTTCCTAATTAACTTTTTTTTTCTATCCCACCTCATCGGCAATAGTCTTATTGGCTGAGCATTTGTTTGCTGAGCACTGTACCCAAAGGACTATTTATTTATATATTCGTTTTATATATATATATATATGATTTGGTCTGCTTTCAGAAAAAAGAAGAGGTGCCTTCTGGAAGTTTAAAACCCTCACAGGAGACACTTACAAGGACACATCGGTTTGTAGGCTACAGAAAAACGGGCAATTTTCCCAATGGTTGTTTGCATGCCCCGTTTGCTATCCCGATTCACACAATGGTGGGCCTCTGCCCCTCCAGTCATGTTTTCACGCCCTCAGTCACGGTGGGAGAGAAACGGTTCTGCCCTCCCGGGTATTTGTTGCTGGGTACTTCCCTGAGTCATCAGTTGGCTCTGGCTTTCAGGTGCCTCAGCAGAAGCAGAAGGCAGCACCTTTGTCCTAAGTGATGACCTGAAAAACTCACATCTCCATGCTCCTGAAATAAAAATAATACTGAGCATGGTAGCAACTTACCTCTACTAATTGCTGACTGTGTGCTCAGCGTGATCCATTTCATCCTCCCAGCAGCTCCAGGAGATGGGTACTATTCTACCCCTTTCTGCAGAAGTGGATATTGAGGCTTAACAAGGCCTGGTTATGTTGCTCAAGGTCACAGACAAGCCAATAATTGGGGAGCCGTAAAGCCATGCACTTTCTGGCTTCAACCAGCTTGTTTTGTCTCCTGAAACGTTCTCTCCTATTGACTTCCCCTAAACACCTTGGCTTAGGAATAGGGTGCCTTATTGGCCAAGGTTTTTCACATCCTGGAGATGGGGTAAATACACAAGGGGCAGGGAGGACATGTCAGTCAACAAGAAAGACCCCACCATCACCGGCCTGGAGAATCAAGAGTGTAAAACAGATTCCTAGACCCAAACCTCATTACTGACAGTATTAAAACTAATTGCAAGAGACAGCCGCCAAGATAGCTGGGCAATTACAAATCCAATTTGATGCATTCTCTCTGATTTTACTTGTCACGTACTAGAACTAGAATCAGAACCTAAAAATCACAGTGAAGTTGGAAATGCTCATTAAGCAGGGGATCACAAATAAAGTCAAAAAGATGGAATTCAATTATACTCTGTCAGCATCATTTGGTAAGAGATGTTTGCAAACACTATTTTCCCGTTCAGTATGTATTTCCTCACATAAACTGCGCTCCAGAAAGCATTCGAATTTGAAGAAAGGTGATGAGCCATTTCACTGGTATTTGTGCCCAAACTTCTTTAGCAAAAACAATCCACACGAAGTACTAAGTGCATATATGTTAAGAGGAAGGAATTAAGACCAAGAACCCATTCTCCAAAGGAGATGGGGCTGCCTGTCACCAACATGTCCCCATTCGCAGGGCCTGCTCCTTGTGTCCCCGGGGCCCAGATGTGCCTTCAGAAGCCATCTCAGGTGACTTCCAGTTGAGGTCTGGAGCATTCAGTGCACCTGCATACGGATCTCTACACATCCTGGACATTGACTCTTTAGAATCAGAAGTGGGGCAGAACAGTGTAGTGGTTAAATACACAAGTTCTGAGATTAGGTGGGAGTAGATTTAAACTGGGGTCTGTGATCTTGACCCCAGCATCTCACCACTCTGTCTTGGGTTTCAGATACAGGATGAAGACGTGGATGACAGCCACTTCTGAGGATTATATTAGCCACCCAAGAGACAGAACTAAGTAAATAATGAGAATCAAATGCTATTATTTCTACTACCACCACCACCTCATTATTATTACCATTACTAGCATTTCACTACTATTACAATTCATTCTTCTCCTCCAACTACCATTACTACCATGACTACTATACTACTACAACTATTGTGTGTAATCAAAAAAAATTTCTTGTCCCAAGCTGCTTTCAGAATGCTGTAAAAGATGTAAGCGTGATGATTCACAGACCTGTACCCCTTGGGCAAAGAATTAAAAAAAAAATTTCTTTTCCATCCTCTCTTTCTTGTGTCCTTTTACTCCTTCTATTTAAAATGGGGAATAAAATTGTTTTTCCTGCCAAGGGAGCAGCTTGAAAACTGGAACATTAATTTATTTGAACAGATGTGTGTCAGTGTTGCTCTAAATAAAAGGTGACTGTATGCTCTGCTGACATATTTCATAAAAGAAGAAGAAGAAGAAGAAGAAGAAGAAGAAGTAGTAGTAGTAGTAGTATGGGGTGGTGGTAGTAGTAGTAGTAGTAGTAGTAGTAGTAGTATGGGGTGGTGGTAGTAGTAGTAGTAGTAGTAGTAGTAGTATGGGGTGCCTGGCTGACTCAGTCTGTAGAGCATATATCTCTTGATCTCAGGGTCATGAGTTCAAGCCCCACACTGGGCATGGAGCTTACTTAAAATTTAAAAAATAATGAAGTTCGGTTATACATAAATTCGTATTTCAACTCATGTCCCACCTCCTTCCCAAAGCCTTTGGGTCACATTAATGTCTCCTTTCTCTGAAACAGCCATCATCATATTCTCTAGTTCTTTCATGGTTGTGAGAGTTATCATCCCAATTAATAAGCTTCCTGCAGTCAGACTTTAGTACCATAAACATTGTAGGCCTTCCAAAAATACTGATACGTGAAGATGGTACTAAAAAAAAAAAAAGCCCCAAGATTCCAAATCCTATAAAGATACTGAATTGCTCATGTAACCCAGAGGCCTAGGTTAGGACAGGGACAGCTGGATCCAGGAGCTCAAAAGATACCCTTAGGGTCCAGTCTCCCTCTCTCTCAGATCTGCTTCCCCCTCTGCTCTTTCCAAGTGGACTTACCACTGGTGCTCACGTCCTCACAGCAACAAGTCCAGGGGACAATGACCACCCTTCTCCAGCCACTCCTACACATGTCCCAGCATGGGTAGTTCTGCTTTGAATAGGCTTCAGTCATGTCCCCACCCTGGAGCTCCAAGTGTATGGTCAGCTCCATCCAACCACCTGAGCTGAGTAAGAGGAGAAAAGATTTCCCCCCAAAGAAATTTTGGAATAAGGGAAATGGGCTGTAGACAGGGAAAAGCCTTTATAAAGATCTGTCTTGTCTCTAAAAACAGTAAAAAACAAAACAAAATAAAACAAAAAAACAAAAAACAAAACCAGTAGATACTCGATGCCAATTTTGAGATGGACAGATTTTTATGCATCAGCCCACCAATCTAAATCCTAATCTGTTTTTCCCTCTGCTACACTGACAATTCGTGGCCAGACACTAAAAATGTGGAAATGGTTCACTCACAATCAACATCATTACAAAGTTGGCATTAACTCAGGGATGGCAGGTGTACCTGGGTGACTCAGTCTATCAAGCATCTGCCTTTGGCTCAGGTCATGATCCCAGGGTCTTGGGATCCAACCCTGAATTGGGATCCACTCTCGGTAGGGAGTCTGCTTCTCCTTCTCCCCCGGCCCTCCCCCTGCTTGTGCTCTCTCTCTCAAATAAATAAATAAAATCTTAAAAAAATAAATAAATAATGCAAGGATAGTGAGTTTACAAAGGACTAGTGTCACCTTCTCTCCTTAGTATGCTGCCACCTTTCCCCATGCCTTGGAGGAAGGAATCCCTCCATCCCCTGAAACCTGATTTTATTTAGCTCATGTATTTGCAATGGCACTCACCATATGGTGTCTCTCTTCTTATGCATATTAGTCAAGACTGCATACGTGATAGAAATCCCAGTTCAAAAAGACTTCAGAAAAACATTATCAGCTCACAAAACTGAAGGGACATCAGTTTAAGGATAGTTCTCCTTCGGAGATGGTTTAGGGATAGTTTTCCTTCTCAGATGATTTAATTCAAGGTTCTTATGATGTGAACAGGATAGAATTTCTCTCTGTTTCTTGACCTCATCCTTAATATTTACTACACTCTCAGTTCCACTGCTCAAAGGCAGCTGCCACAGCTCCAGCCACTGTCTCTTGCTTCCCTCTAATAGAAAGAGAAAGCAGCTCTTTCCTGTCATTACCATGGTAATTTCATTGCTTTGCACTAGCATGAGTTGGAGCTTATGCTTCTTACTGAATCAGTCACTGCCCAAAGCAATGGAGCACATTGATTGCCTGAGGTCTAGGTCACATGCTCCATCCCAGGGCTGGGTGTAGAGTAAAAATTCAGTCTAAAAGTGAGGAAAGACTCATTCTCCGAGGAATATCCAATTTGGGAACAGGAAGAAAACTTTATACAAGGGCCATAGAAACAAAGAATGTGAAGTCTGGCGGTCCCTTTGGATAATGTATTTATTCACGCTCCTGACCACAATGCCTGGGGTCGTGTGACACAGGCTGCAGGGTGCTTAATAAATGTTTGCTAGAGGCGGGAAGGAAGAAAAGGCTAGGTGAACCCCTGATTAGATATTCCTGACATTTCATAATGTTTTGGTCAGAACTATCTTCCCTGGGAAAGCATATTTGAAAGGGGATTTGGAATCTGGGAATCCAAAGTTACTCATCAGTTTAATTAGCTTTAGCCTGTGCCAACTAAAAGTTTTCCACAAGCATTTGCTGTTTGCTCCCTTGCTTGAAATATTTCTTGGTAAAAGCACCAGGGAAAAAATAATTCATGTCTTAATGAGGCTGAATGCTTACCTTTTGGCCCCTGGAATTACAAATTGGGCTCTGGAGTCATATGATGGAAGCACTGTTGTCCATTTTGGAAAGAATTCTGAATTGCCACTGACAGAATCAGTAAACTGATTTAGTAGAGTCTGCCTTGATGAGGTAATTTACCTTACCTTCTGAGCTTCAGTCTATTTTTTGGCCCAGGGAAAATTCAGTGGCTTTAATAGTATCTCTGCACAGGATTTAATGACACGATGAGAACGCAAACCAAACCAGTGTCAGTGTCACTTCTTCTAACCAGACATCACTGATAGAGTATAGAGACTCCTTCTCCCCTGACCTTCCCTGAAAAGCCAGACTCCCTGAGCACAAACACGGGAATTGGAAATTACAAATTCAGAGTCATTGATTTTCTTATGCTCCTGTCGAAGCCACTTAACCCTCCCTGGGTCTTCAGTACACTGCTCATCTCTTCCATTAGCTACAAAGCAGAGATGGGCTTAGGGTCCTAGGATAAGGATTAATACATCAATACCTGTAAATTCCTTCAAAGTGTGAATTCTCATAAGCTCAACTTTTTTTTCTTTTCTTTAAAGAGAAAATAATCCATGTTCAGTACTCTTCTTATGTAAAATAATCCCTAAATGAAGTCTATCTACCTCACAAGGCGAAAAGATAGGAGAAAGCAAGTTGTTGAAGATTGGACAAAGGTGTGTCTCAGGGTCTAACGTCACCAGTAGGTAAAATATTCTGTTTGTATGACAGAAACCAAACTGCAGAAACTCAGCCATGGGAACATCAAACTTTTATGTTTTATTTTATGGTAACTATCAAATTATTATTATTCCCTAATAGCTTGGGGACAGGACCCTGAGTAAAGAGGTTGACCTGTTTATGTGGTAACAAAAGAGAGGCAGGTGGGAGGTAAGAGAAGGAAATGACACAGAAAGACTCAAAAAGAACTTGTTGGCTGCTCTTTTGATCTTTAGATTCTTTGACTCCATTATACTTAAGACATCGGGATGTCCTAAAACACTGTTTGCTGCTACTACTTTTGGAAAGATTCTAACTTCTTAATGTTAAGGGCAGAAGCTTGAACCAAACAACTGTAATTAATTTTCAACAGATGTGAGGTTTATTTCTGGCTTGACATGGAGAATTTAGGAGAAGAGTGCCATGAGATACCTAGTGAAACAAAAGAAATAGAAAGATTTTGTATTAAAATTAAAAAATGTAGCATAGACATTTTCACAATATTTGTTCTTCCAATCTATGAGCATGGAACGTTTTTCCATTTCTTTTTGTCTTCTTCAATTTCTTTTGTGAAAGAATCTCTAGTTTTCTGAGTACAGATTCTTTGCCTCTTTGGTTAGATTTATTCCTAGGTATCTTATGGTTTGGGGTACAATTGTAAATGGGATTGACTCCTTAACTTCTCTTTCTTCTGTCTAAAGGACTAGTATCCAAAATATATAAATATTTTATCAAATTCAACACCCAGAGAACAAATTACCCAATCAAGAAATGGGCAGAAGGCACAAACAGACATTTCTGCAAAGAAGACATCCAAATGGCCAAAAGACACATGAAAAAATTGCTCAACATCACTCGCCATCAGGGAAATACAAATCAAAACCACAGTGAGATACCACCTCACACCGGTCAGAATGGCTAAAATTAACCAGTCAGGAAACAACAGGTGTTGGTGAGGAAGCAGAGAAAAGAGAACCCTCCTACACTGTTGGTGGGAATGCAAGCTGGTGCAGCCACTCTGGAAAACAGTATGGAGGTTCCTCAAAAAGTTGAAAATACAGCTATCCTATGACCCATCAATTGCACTACTGGGTATTTACCCTAAAGATACAAATGTAGTAATCTGAAGGGGCACGTGCCCCCGAATGTTTATAGCAGCAATGTCCACAATAGCCAAACTACGGAAAGAGCCTTGATGTCCATCAACAGATGAATGGATAAAGAAGATGTGGTACACACACACACACACACTGGAATACTATGCAGCCACCAAAAACATGACATCTTGCCATTTGCAAAGACATGGATGGAACTAGAAGGTATTATGCTGAGTGAAATAAATCAGAGAAAGACAATTATCATATGATCTCACTGATAGAGGAATTTGAGAAACAAGACAGAGGATCATATGGGAAGGGAGGGAAAAATGAAACAAGATGAAACTAGAGAGGGAGACAAACCATAAGACACTCTTAATCTCAGGAAACAAACTGAGGATTGCTGGAGGGGAGGGTGGTGGGAGGGATGGGGTGGCTGAGTGATGGACAATGGGTAGGGTATGTGCTATGGTGAGTGCTGTGAATTGTGTAAGACTGATGAATCATAGACCCATACCCCTGAAACAAATAATACATTAGTGTTAATTTTTTTTAAATCTTAAATTTAAAAAGAAAGAAAGAAAGAAAGAATTTTTCAAAGAATCAGATTTTGAAGGCTGCTATAAACTGCTATAGATCTATGGAAAAACAGAGACTAAAATCTGAATATAGTCTACAGGAACAATTTCAACATTTAAAACAGATAACATATTATCCTCATTTTAGGTAAAAGTAATAAATATTCATTGAGCAAATTTTGGAAAACTCCAAATACTTAAAAGAAGATTAGAATAATCTAGTCTCATTCAGAAATGAGAGTCTTATTTCTAAGAGTCTAGTCTCTTATTCAGAAAGTTACTTGAAGTATTTCAGTACTTTTCCTTCTTTTCTTACCTGCATTTCTTTTTTTGCTTTTTAAAAAAATTTCTAAGTCTAAAAGTAATTTCTATTTGTCAGGAAAATTTGGGAATTAAAAAAATATAAAAAGCTTTTTAAAGTTATTTGTAAATCTATCAGCAAGCAGTAACCACTATCAATATTTTAGATATATTTGTTCCTAGTATTTTACCATAAACATTTACATAGTTTTCACATCCAATTCCGCTGAGGGTTTGGGGTTTAAAAGTACAACTATACAAGGCAGCAACTTTATCCTCAGGCAGTTATCCTAGAAAAATGAAAATTTACATTCATCCAGAAACCAGTACATAGATTTTCACAGTAGCTTTCTGTGTAATAACGAAAAGCTGAAACAACGTAAATATTTCTTAGTGGCTGGGTGGTGGAACCAACCAGGGTACATCCATGTCACAGAATATTACTCAGCAATCAAAAGGAAGAATTAATTATACATGCAAACACTTGGATGAATCTCAAGTTAATTATGCAGAGAGAAAAAAGCCAATCTTCAAGGTTACATATCACACATATATATACAACATTCTTGAAATGATAAAATATCGAAGATGGAAAACATATCAGTGTTTTCCAGGAGAGGAGGGGCAAGGGGGTGCCTGTGCCTGTGAAGGGGTAACAGGAAGGATCCTTATGTTGGAAATGTTCCAAACCTTTACTGTGGTGGTGCTAACGTGATGAACACACGCTACAAAATTTCATAGAACTAAACCCCCATGCACAGAAGACTGGTAAAATTCAAATGAGGTCAACAGATCATATCAACACCAACTTCTCAGGTAGGGTATTAGACCCTAGTTGGAAGTTGAACACAATACTGTCATTGGGCAAAGTGGGTGAAGAGTACAGAGGGTCTCTCTTGTATTATTTTTTACAAGTGTACATGAGCCTACAATTATATTAAAGAGTTAAGACAAGATGAAGCAAAAACAAAACAAAATATGGCATAAGAATCTTACCATGTAAACATAATTTTAGATACGAAAATTCTCTGTAAAGATCATTTTAAGACCTATATAACATCTTACAGGATTATTTTTTACCTATTTCTCTACTATTAGACATTTAACATAGAGTTGTGTGTAACATTAAGATATCACAAATGATAATGCAAAGATCTTTGTGCATAAGACACTCTCCCACTTCAGATTATTTCCTTATAAAAATATTTCATGAAGTGAGTGCCATAGGATATTGAGAATTGTGATGCAAAAATAAGGTTCCACATTCAAACATATTTGGGAAACAGTTTTTTCATTCTGGGAATTCTCACAATCTTTAATAGACAAATGTACACTGTGAGTCACCCAGAGGCAATACAGTAATCAATGCTTCTAAAGCATATTTTCACTGGAAAACCCCATGACAGATTAAAGATGACTGCTAATTCTTTGGCTCTACTCCCCGAATCTTGGTGCCCTCTGTGACTGCTTTGATTGGTAGAATAGAGCAGAAATGATGCTGCACCAGTTTATGAGCGCAGATGAGGAAACTGGGAGATCCACTTCCTATCTCTTGAAGAGATCCCTTTGGGGGAACCCAGCAACCACATTTTAATACCCTGTAATTGCTCTGTTAACCCAAACTAGCCATGCAAAGAGGTTCTGTGAAGAGAGGAAGATCATCAGCTATCCCCAGCTGTTCTAGCCATCCCAGCTCAGGCATTAGACATGTGAATAACACCATCTTGAACATTTTAGCTTGAATAGAAGCAAGTATAGTAAAACCAAGGAATCGAGCCAAAAGCCAAAACAAGACTCCAGAATATGGTACCAAGGATGCTTTCCGACATACCTCAAACCATTTGAGAAAACTAGCTGAATTCATTGTGGAAGAGAGATGAACTATTCTCATTGTGCTCTGCCCAAATTCCCAAACCATAAAATAGTTAACACAATAAAATTGTTGTTTATGCCACTAAACACAGGGCTGTTTGTTACACAGCAGAAGATAATCATTACACCTCTCCTCCTCCTCCTTCTTCTTCTTCTTTTTTTTTTACCTATAGTGCTGCATGGTGTTTAAGATCATTTGGCTTTACAATTAAGAGTACTTTTACTCTGTAATTTACTAATGATGTGACCTAGGAAAATAAACCTTTTCAAAACTGAGTTCTCGCATTGGTACACTGACCTTACTCAGTTGGGAGGCTAAATGAGATTATGCCTGTATAGTGCTTAGTATCATGCTTGGTATACAGTAAGTGCTCAGAAGCAATTGCATCTGCCTTATCACTGGTCAACCAGGGCTATGTCGTACAGGAGAGGAATTGTTACATACGTTTTTACTTTCTTATAAAGGTGGTCAGAATGCTTTCCAGAAAGTATGCACCAGTTTATATTCATCACTGTATAGTGTGAAAGGTGAAATAACATTTTTTTTTTACAAAGCAGAGCTTGACAAATTTTTTATGTATTGGGCCAGACAGTAAATATTTTAGGCTTTGTGGGCCATATGACTTCTGTCGTAACTTCTCAACTCTGCTGTTTAAGCATGAAAGCAGCTAGAGACAATTTGTAAACAAATGGGCATGAGTGTTTGCAATAAAGCTTTGCTTAGAAAAGTTGAGGTGGGCTGGGTTTTGTCTGCAGGGTTTACCTGGCCAGCCTGCTCTGAAGGTTGGAGGCAGAGGGTTTTTACCCCAGGGATATATTAATAAGAGTGTTGAGAAAAGGAGGAACTCTGTCCAGGCCTCCTCTAGAGGCCCTTGTGGGCTCTTCTCTTTCAAAACAAAATGGCTACTTTTCTAGAGCACCCAGAGGAGTGGAATGTAGCTTCAATTTTGCATACTACTTCCTACAAGACTAGCTACATCAGCTGCTTCCTCATACTTTAATTGGTAATGATCTATGCACATGCCGTACATACTCTAGTACTTGGTTAAGCTTGCAATTAGGAAAGTCAGCTTTTTTCTTGAAGCAAAAATGATTTGGGTTCTTTTTTAAGCACAAAGTAGATATTCAAAGTTAACTCAGGCAATAAGCAAAATCACTAAATATAGACACTGGGCTTTGACAGAAAAAAGGCCTTGGTTAGCAAGGAAAAGGCCTGAGTTCTACTTCCAGTTTTAACTGCTAACTAGCTGTCTGACTTTGGGGAAGTCATACCCCTGGGCCTCAGTGCATTATAAATTTATAAAATGGGACCAAAAAGTGCTTCCTTGACTGCCTTATATCACTTGAAAAAGTATAAAATGCCACATGAAATTTATAAATCTCACATTTTATTACCATGTATTGTTTATGTGTCACTCCCCCAATTAGAAAATGAGCTCCTGGGGGTCAGGGGTGATGTCTTACCCTTTTTCAAATCCCCAGTTCTTGATCTAGTGCTTACATACTGAGCGCTCAGAAAGTGCTTGCAAAATGAATAACTAAATGGATAGGTGGATAGGAGAGTCTGAGAACATCACAATGATTAAGAGAAGTTAAAAATAGATTTATTTTCATGAAGCAAATCCATACATTTTGAAAAAATATTTGAAAAAGAGTGGAGTATTATTTATGCCAGAAACTTCCCAGGGCCATCTTTTCCTAAATCCCTGAGATGTGAAAACTTCATGTCTCACGTGACTCCCTCTCTACTGAGTTGCCAATCAACTTTTTTTCAAAGACTACATATTAGGTATAGCTGATGAACCTCTTTTTAAACTAAAAATGACTGCTTTGTCCAAAAGCCATCCATGTACACAGTGTCATTTGCAACTTTTGAAAAGGGAGTAAGAGAAGAAAATATCACAGTTGTGCTATATTCTGTTATGATTAAAAATAATATTTTCCTTTAAGAAGCCTAAAGTGAAATTACAACAGATGGAAGGATTAAACAAGCACCTTTAAAGTTAATTGATGAGTCCAACTGATGCTTTAAGGCCATATCATTATGAGGAGCACTACCACTTAGAGGAAATGTTTAGCTCTTTGTAGAGTGATACATTTCTTCTCCTTCACTGGTCAAGTTGGCCATCCTTGAATGAAACTCACAGGGCCCTAGGAAGTCTTTGGGATTCTCCCCTTGGCAAATCCCCAGGACTGCAATACTTGCTGCCATGATATTTTATATCCAATGTGATGAACTGGTCAACAGCTTGCAAAAGAGTGTTTTCTCCCAAAAGATCTTTACAAGGAAAAATCTCCAAGAATAAGACAGTTGAATAATGGAAATACTTAAAGGACTGGATGCTAATTTGCGTTAAATAAATGCTTTCCTTGGCAATACTGCAGATGTTCACATCCTCACAATGGAGGGAGATTGCATTAGCCCTGCACACCAGGGCCGTGTATGGCCGAGCTGACCCCAGAGCAGGGGGACTGCAAGAGATGGCTGTGAATCAGAATGACTGTTTCTACCCACAAAGCGTGGGAGAAGAACCTTTAAACACCTCCCACTTGTGACGCCAGCTACCCAGAGGAAAGAGGACTCGTGTAGAACCTGGCTTTCCTGGCCAGCATAATTCTCCATAATTCTGATTCTAAGTGTCTGACCCTCCCCTCCTCTGTTCTAGGACAGACTTGATGGTGCTGCTATGGTGTGTCCATAAACAGCCATGTCTCCAGGACAGAGAATTAAGGAAACTTGGTCTCTCCCATCCCCCATCTATCTGAATGACATAATTCAGATAATAGGCTGCATTAGCTTTTTTCAATTTTTATTTATTTTTATTATTACTGTTTTTTTTTTACCCAGACACATTTGACTTTCTCAAAAAGCCTAAACCTAATGTAAAAAGTGTATGTTATTATCCTTGGAAATCAGAAGAGCAAACAAAATCCCTTCACTTCCTTTTGTTTGCTCTTCTGATAATTACTCTACTACAAACTATACTTCTCTTATTTAAGTAAAAATTTACTGACTTGAAGGAATAAAACATAAGACTCATTTATTGTTTATAACAGTTCCTTGAGGGTCACATGTAGTCACTTCTAACACTCCTTGCTTAGCTACAAGGAAAGGCCCTCTGTAAGTCAATGTAATATTGGCAGAACCAGGCAATGCTGTTACTACACTGAAGTCATCAAAGAAGCTTGGCTTCTTAAAGGTATAACAATTTTCAGACACGCAGGGAAGTTGAAGTAATGTTATACTTAGTACCCAACTACCCACGCACAGAACATCAATCTAATGCTATATCGTCTTTAATTTCCATCCTTCTATCTATTCATCAAACCACTACATTTTTGACACATTTCACAGTAAATTGCCAACATGAGAACACTTTTTCTTAAAGACTTCAGGATGCATAGCTTCAACGACAGTTCCGTGTTTATGGTTTTTTCCTTCTGATGTAAAATTTATACACAATAAAGCGCAAAAATCTTAACTACGCATTTGCCGTGTTTTGACAAACTCACACACCCTTATAACCCAAACTCCTACCAAGATACAGAACACTGCCTTCGCCCCAGAATAGTTTCTTATGCTGCTCCAGTCTATAGCTACTCTCACGTCTCACTACTAGAAGGCAACCACTATTCAGATTTTTTTTCCACCTCAGAGTGTTGTCTGGCCTAGAATTTCATTTAAATGTAATCACATAGTATGTACTCTGCTAGATAACCTTATTTCAGTCAAGATATTGCTTCTGAGAGTCATCTCTGTTGCTCTGTACCAGTGGTTGGTTTCTCTTGTAATTGTGATGTAATATTCTACTGCATGAGCACACCAACCTGCATTTATTCATTCTCAGCTGACCCCAGGGCTATTTCCAGACTAAAGCTGCAGGACCCCCAGGTTGGCACATACTGTTAAGTGTCTGACTCTTGGTTTAGGCTCAGGCATGATCTCAGGGTTGTGGGACCCAGCCTGGAGACCAGCTCTCGGCTCAGCTCAGAGTCGGCTTGGGAGTCTCTCCCTTTGCCCACCCCCACTCTCTCGCTCCAGCTCTCTCTAAAATAAATACATAAATCTTTTTTAAAAAGTTTTAAAAAGAATAAACCTTCTAAGACTTCTACTGCCAGTCTTTGGTCAACTTCTCTTTTCCTTTCTTACAGGTGTATGTTTAATTATGTAAGAGGCAGTGTAAGCATTTCTAACATCATCCCATTTAGATTCCTACCAGCAACTAATGAGAGGCCCATTTGCTCCAAAACTACATCAACATTTGATATCAGTCCTTCTAATTTTAACCATTGTAGGAGGCCCACAGTCATTTCACTGTCGTTATAATTTGTATTTTTCTGATGACAAATGATGTTGAGCACTTTCTCGTGTGTTTATTGGCCATTCAAAAATTTTTCTTTGTGAAGTGTCTGTTGAATTCTTTTACCCAATTTTTGGGAGGGTGTTTATCTTTTTATTATTGAGTTGTGAAAATTATTTATAGAGCCTAGATACCAGTCCTTCGCCAGATAGATGTTTTGTGAGTATTTTCTTCTGTTTATAACTTGCCAATTCATTTTTTAAATGCTGTCTTTTGACAGACACAAGTTTTTAATATTGAAGAACTCCAATTTATCTCTTATTTCTTTCATCGTTATTCCCTTCTTTTTCCAAGGAATATTTTACTACTCTTAAGTCAAGAAGATATTCTATTATGTTTTAATCTAAGGTTTTATGCGATTTATACAAGGATTGAGTTTCATTATTTTTCTTTTGGGTAAGCAGTTATTCTTTCTTGATTTGTTGAAAAGACTTTTCTTTCTCTACTTGTTTCCTTTAATGCCTTTGCTGGGAAAAAATCCATGTGTGGATCTTTTTCTGCCTCTTTGTTCTGCTCTATTGATCTATGTGCCTTATATTAGCATCACACTGCCTTGATTCCTGTGTATTTATAATAAATCATGATCTCCAGCCATGTAAATTTTCCAACATTATTCTAGATTTATTTCGATTATTTAGGTTCTTTGCTTTTCCATATAAATTTCAGAATCAGTTTACCAATTTTCTAAAAAATATCTGTTGAGATTATGATTTGGGATACATTAATCTGTAGATCCATCTGGAGAAAATTAGTATCTTAACAATATGGAGTCTTTCTATCCATGACCATTTGAGCCTTCTTTAATTTCTTCAACAACATTTTGTATAGAGGTCATTTGTTAAATTTAGTCTTAAATATTATATATATATGTATATATATATATATAATTTGATGCTACTATAAAAGGAATTGCTTTTTTTTTTTTAAAGTAAGCTCTAAGCCCAACATGGGGCTTGAACTCATGACCCCAAGATCAGGAGCTGCATGCTCCATTGACTGAAGCAGCCAAGGGCCCCAATGGGATTGCTTTTTAAATTTATTTCCAATATATTACACTAGTATGTACACATAGGATTGATTTAAATTCACTTATTATTTCTTATAGTTGTTTTTTATTTTCCTTAGAACTTTCAATATAAGCATTTACTTCAATTCTGAAGAGAGTATTAATTCTTCCTTTCCAATTTTTATATTTCTCTCTCTTTTCCTTGAATTATTGTAACAGCTAGGACTGGTAGTACAATGTTACATAGACATGGTAGCAATTAGAATGGACATTTTTTCCATCCTTCTTGATCTAATATTGATCAAGATTTAATATAGATTTAATATTTCAGTAAAGATTAAAGTTAGCTGTAGATCTTTTATAAATGCCCTTTGTAAGAATGCAGGTTTCCTTCTATTGTTAATCTGTTGGTTTTTACAACAAGTGAATTTTTACTCTTGTCTGATGCTTCTCTTCACATATTTGAAAGCATCACATGTCTGGAAATGGGAGGACATCATTTTCCCCAATTTTTTTTCTTTCAAGATTTTATTTAAATTCTAGTTAGTTAACATATAGTACAGTATTATTTTCATGGGGTAGAATTTAGTGATTCATCAGTTGTATATAACACCCAGTGCTCATTACATCAAGTTCCCTCTTTAATGTCCATCACCCAGTTACCCCATCCCCCAACCCCAACCTCCAGCAAACCTCAGTTTGTTCCCTATATTTATAAGTCTCTTGTGGCTTTCCTCCCTCTCTGTATTCATCTTATTTTATTTTTCCTTCCCTTCCCCTTTGTTTACCTGTTTTGTTTTTTAAATTCCATGTATGAGTGAAATCATATGGTATTTGTCTTCCTCTGACTTATTTGGCTTAGCATAATACACTCTCATTCTATCCACATCATTGCAAATGACAAGATTTCATTCTTTTTGATAGTTGAGTACTATTCCATTGTATGTATATATACCACATCTGCTTTATCCATTCATCAGTTGATGGACATCTGGGCTCTTTCCACAGTTGGGCGATTGTAGATAATGCTGCTATAAACATCGGGGTGTAGGTACCCTTTCGAGTCAGTATTTCTGTATCCTTTGGGTAAATACCTAGTCACGCAATTGCTGAATCATAGGGTAGTTCTATTTTTAAGAAGCCTCCATACTGTTTTCCAGAGTGGCTGCACCAGTTTGCATTCCCACCAAAAGTGTAATAGGGTTCTCCTTTTGTCACATCCGTGTCAACATCCATTGTTTCCAGAGTTGTTAATTTAAGCCCTTCTGACCAGTGTGAGGTGGTATCTAATTGTTTTTTATTTGTATTTCAAGGTAAGTCACAAAGCAGTACAGCCCAGATTCAAGGGGAAGAGAAACAGACTCTCCCTCTTGATGAATGGATCAACATGCACAGACAGGATGGAAGGATTAATGTCAGTCATTTTTTGAGACTATCTACCACAGTTAGTATTATATTGTACAACCAGGATTCTAACCTGAGCCTGTCAGATCCCTAGAACCAGAATCCTTCTTTTAGGCACACTTAGGAGAAATTGGAACTCTTTACATGAGTTATCATCATCAATAACTCTCCTCAGCTCATTATTGCCAGGAGGCTTTGGTCGCACACAATCACTAGAGACAAGCCTTGACCTTCCTCAAGTCACTACAGATCACAGATGATATGGAAGACACTTTGGGGTAAATTTGAGCTTTTGACTCAAGCTGCTCAATTAATAATCAATCCAGTAGATGAATCCCTTATTCCAATATTGTCTCCACTTGAGATACTAAAATACATTGATCTTACTTAACGACTTGGTTACTTGTATTAGACTGTCTCATCTCTCTAGAATCCATGCTTCTTCACGGCAAAAAACTTGTCACTTGTTCATCACTATATCTCTGTCCATAGATAGTGTTGGACACATGGTAAGTGTTCATGAAACCTTTGTTAAACAAATGATTCAACAAACAAAAAGTCTCCCTTCCTAAAATCTCTGACTCTCTTGCTTTCAAGAGAAAGTTCTCAGTATTTTCATGTGATCCATGAGACCTCCCATGATCTTACTCCTGCTTATTTATACAGCCTCATCTGTCTCAAATTCTCCCTTAATTATTAGATTTACCCTTCCTTAGCCATCTGCTATGGGCCAAGCGTGTTAATACATTAGGTGCATAATCCTTGAGAGAGTATTTAAGGTAGATGTTATTATTCTCATTTTGCAGAAGAGGAAGTTTACAGAAAGTTTATAGAAGCAAGTCACTTTTCCAATTAAATGATAAAGTCATGATTTAAGTCCATGTCCATTATCATCATGCAACAGAGCCTCCCCTCACACCTCCAAACACACTCAGCTATGTGCATTTCCCTGAGCAGTCCATGCTTTCTCAGACTTTTGCACAAAACCACCCCTTTCTCCCAAAACCCTTTATCTGACTTACTTTTATTCATCATTTGAGTTAGGTCAAATACCAGATCCTCCAGAAGCCTTCCCTGTGTTTCCCCTTTGGCAGGCTGTGTTATGGTCCCTCTTGTATCCTCCCAACATATTCTATGTCTTCTCTGTGACTGTACTTTCTATATTCTGCTGGAATCATCACAGTCTTGTCTGCCTTTCCCCTGTTGTTTCCTTGAGAGTGGAAACCCCAGCTCTTCACCTCCCCACCAGCAACTTTCCAGAGTTGTGCTATGCAGTGTGGTAGCCACTAACTAAGTGTGTCAATTGATCATTTGCAATGTGGCTATGTAAAATTAAGATATGCTGTAAACATACACCAGATTTTAAAAACTTAGATGATTAATAAGGATACAAAATATGTTCATTGTTAATAGTTTTTATATGGGATGCGTATCAAAATAATAATAATTTGAATCTATTAGTTTAAATTAGTTTAAATAAAATATATTATTAAAATTATTTGTGTCTACTTCTTACTTTTTTAGTGTGGCTACTAAATGACGTATATTTTGGGGGCGGCAACTGTGTTCTAGCATTCTATCAGAGAATTCTGAGTAAGCCTTTGCTAATCATGAAATGATGTGAAGGTATGTGCAAAATTATCTTTTTTCCATGTTTTATTACATTTATTATTATTATTATTATTTGCCCCAGGGGTATAGGTCTGTGAATCATCAGGCTTACACCTTTCACAGCATTCACCATAGCACAATAATTTTTGTTTGTTTGGTTTTGGTTTTTGGTTTTCTCTATTAACTTTGGATAGGTCACCCCTAGAGAAGAGGGAGATGAGGGGTATGGGTTTCTGTGTGTGCTTGTACTGTAGTTTGGGCTGTCAATGGGTAGCAGCTCATTGGGTCAATGGATAGGTATCTTACTAGTTGTGTTGCCATAGGCAAGGTAGTAACTAACTAACCTCTCTGTGTCTCATTGTCTCAAGTACACAATGAGGATAATAATAAAATCTACCTCATAGGAATGTTGAAAGGATGCAGTGAGTTAATTTCATGAGTCAGTTCATAGATCCATCTGCCTGGCAAGGAAGAACTGCTCAGCACGTGCTAGTTTTATGACTCCTGCCATAGCTGTGTGACTCCTGGTGGTGAAAGGTAGAGAGAACACCTCACTAGATGCACGGCCACATTCTGTGGAAGCCCAGGGTAGACAATGGCTGTCTCTGTGTCCTTGACAGTCAGACTCCTTGGTGTTAAGCTGTGGGGACAGCAACAAGGTCTTAGGAGGCCAGGCCATCCTGCAGCTGAATAATAATTTGGTGACTCTTCCTGTCAGCTCTGGGGCCTTCATACACAGACTGCTTCCCTTCCTCAGGGCACTGGGAGCTGAGCATCTGGAGAGCAACAAACTTAATTAACTTTAAGCAAGGGGAGCACAGTGGAAGAAATAATGTTCATAAGTTCCAAACTTCCTAATTAAAATGCAGAAAGTGCTGTGGGTCATGCATACAACCCAGTAACCTCATTCATGGACTATGCCTTCCACTTGAATTTCTACAGTGTGTCTATGCAAAGCTGATCCTTGACCCAAAAAGGAAGACTAAGGGAAAGAAGCTAGATTGGGCTCCATTGGCATTTAATGCATCTTTAAGCCCACGAGGGATTTCCTTCCTTCTTTGATCTCATGTAATGTGGCCTGGGCTTCCAAATGAAATGCCTTTCTTTTCAGATCTGTAAGGAGCTTTTCAAAGATCAAATATGTCTGCAGATTTGATTGTTCCAGGGGACTGATGGGATTTTAATGATATTTTTTGGCACTCATTTCTAGCTGAGTCTAGCTGGGGATCGCAAGCAGTCCCCAGGCAGGTCAAAGAGTAGAGGAGCTGGGTATTTTTAGCCTACCGCCTTCCTAGAGATGTTCTGGCTCTGACTACAGCCCTGGTACAGAAAAAGCCCAGTTGATCTAGGCAGAAGGGCTATGATATTCCTGGGAAGAACATGGGTTTCAGAGTCAGGCAGACATGGTTTGGAAAGCCAGCCCTGTCACTTACGAGCTCTGTAAACTTGGAAACAAATGCTCCTTTCCAACCCTCAGTTTTCTCACCTGTAAAATGGATATGATAATAATCTCATGGAGTCTGGGTGAGGGCTAAATGAGATACTATCTGTAACACTTCCAACACATGCTTGGCACACAGTACGGACTCAAAGATGATAGCTGTTGTTTTCTATTTACTGCTAATAATAATAAGCCAGCATGTCCAGACCTTACAAAGAATCATAGAAAGCCTGGAATTTTTAAAGCTCTACCAAATTAAGTGCTTAATACTCATTATGAGTATTAAGATGAGTTCTTTTATTTATTCAGTTATTTGACTAAAAGAAAAACAACAATACCGTACATTTATACATTTATCAAGCCTCTTGTGAATACAGAAAACTGTGCCAGCCTCTAGACAAAGGGAAGGAGATATTAGCAGGCCTTCCTTATAGAACTTAAAATTCTATTGCTAAGCAAATTATGTGTTCCTAATATTTTTTTATATATCAGAGCTACTAAAGCTTTTATAGTTGAGATATAAATTCTCAGGCTATTTGTTTAATTTTGAAATGCACCAAATGATATGTGTAAAAAAAAAATCCCAACCCTCACTCTTTAAAAATGTCACGTTACATAACTAATAAGGAAAACAGAGATGAGACGATTCTCACATGTCATTTCATTCTATTCACAGTGGAAACAAATTTAGTCTGAGTGAGCCTAAACACAAATACAGAAGTGCTTCAGCCAAGAAGAATTTAACTGCTGGAAAGGGGGGAAAACAGGAGGAGTTTACAGCTACCTAAACAATGACATTTGCCTAGCTTTAATGGTTTTTCCTTTGTTTCTTTCTAGGTTACATCTGCATAGACACAGAGGGAGTGAGGACATGTATGATTCAATATACATGTCCTGCTGATCTGCTGCTTCCATCCAATTTTTTCATCATTATAACAATAATAATGACACCAATAACAGTTAAAACATGAGTATTCGTATGCTCCAAGCGCTGTCTATACATTTTCTTTTTGATTCCCCACAACAACCTTGTGGCTAAATGTCAAAACCAAGTGTCCAGGCAGCAATTTTCTCCTAGAAACATCACCAAAGGCAAGGGAAGCAAGGGCAAAAATGAACTATTGGGACTTCATCAAGATTAAAAGCTTTTGCCCAACAAAGGAAACAGTCAACAAAACCAAAAGACAACCAACAGAATGGGAGAAAATATTTGCACATGACATATCAGATAAAGAGCTAGTTTCCAAAATCTATAAAGAACTTATCAAACTCAACATCCAAAGAACAAATAATCCAATCAAGAAATGGGCAGAGGACAGAAACAGACATTCCTGCAAAGAAGACATGCAAATGGCCAACAGACACATGAAAAAGTGCTCAACATCACTTGCCATCAGGGAAATACAAATCAAAACCACAGTGAGATACTACCTCACACCAGTCAGAATGGCTAAAATTAACCAGTCAGGAAACGACAGGTGTTGGCGAGGATGCAGAGAAAGGGGAACCCTCCTACACTGTTGGTGGGAATGCAAGCTGGTGTAGCCACTCTGGAAAACAGTATGGAGGTTCCTCAAAAAGTTGAGAATACAACTACCCTATGACCCAGCAATTGCATTACTAGGTATTTACTCCAAAGATACAAATGTAGTGATCTGAGGGAGGAGGAGCAAGATGGCAGAGGAGTAGGAGACCTAAATTTCATCTTGTCCCAGAAATTCAGCTAGATAGTTACCAGACCATTCTGAACACCTACAAACTCAACAGCAGATCAAAGAGAAGAAAAGCAGCAATTCTAGGAACAGAAAAACAACCACTTTCTGGAAGGTATGATGTGCAGAGAAGTGAATCCGAGGTGATATAGGGGAAGATAGACAGTGTGGGGAGTGGCCAGTTCCCAGCAAGCAATAGAGCAGCAGAGCACAAAATCAGAACTGGCACAGTGTGGTCTCAGGACCCACGGGGACACGGAAAGACCAGGGGTGCCTGAGTGCGGCAGAGCTCCCAGGTATCAGAGTAGGGAAGCCAGCGGCAGAGATGGAGCCGAGGAGGGGACTTTCAGCTTGGGGTTACCTTATACCATGATCCAAGGCACAGTCAGGTCACTGCTCTTTAAGCAGGGATCACACAAGTGGCAGATCCGAGGAGACTCACCTTCCTCCTCCGGGAGCAGCAGCATGGGAGCGGCTGCAGGATCTGCTGGGTTTGGAGACTCCAAACGGGGCCTCGCGCCAGAGATAGAAACGCTCAGTGACAGGCCAGGTGATCAGAGCTCGTCAGGAGACCAGGCGGACTGGAGGGACTGACTGCTTTTCTCTGAGGACACACTGAGGAGTGGGGCCATGAGCTTTCAGCTCCTCCAGGCCGGAGATTGAGAGGCCGCCATTTTCAGTCCCGTCCTCCAACGCGGTTCATGGAACAAAAGCTCCCGAGAGCGAACCCGAGCTGATTGTTTAGCCCAGCCCCTGGCGAGGGCGGTGCAATTCCGCCCCAGGCAAAGACATTTGAGAATCACTGCAACAGACCCCTCCCCCAGTTCAGCAAAAACATCCAGTTAAGACCAAGTTCATGGATCAATGAGAACTACAGAACTACAGAGCTATGGGAAAGCAGCACATAGAATTCATGGCCTTTTCCCCATGATTCTTTAGTCTTCCAAAATTAAATTTTTAAATTTTTCATTATTTTTTCTATTTTTTTGACTATTTCCTCTTTCCTGTTTTAGCCTATTTTAACTATTTCATCTTATCAATAACTTTTTAAAAATCTTTTTAAATTTTCATCTTTATAGTCCTATTCTATCCTTTCATTGTATTTAACTTTATTTTTCATATATATATATATATATATATATATATATACATATGTATATATATAAATGTAAAGTTTTTCTTTCTTTAAAAATTTTGGGATACAGTTTCTTTTTTTTTTTTAAGATTTTATTTATTTATATGACAGAGAGAGAGATTACAAGTAGGCAGAGAGGCAGGCAGAGAGAGAGGAGGAATCAGGCTCCCTGCTGAGCAGAGAGCCTGATGCAGGCCTTGATCCCAGGACCCTGAGATCATGACCTGAGCCAAAGGCAGAGGCTTAACCCACTGAGCCACCCAGGTGCCCAGGATACAGTTTCTTCTAACAGACCAAAATACACCCTAAATCTAGCATATGGCTTATTTCTAGTGTCCAGTCTGATCACATTCTCTCCTATTTTTTTTTCTTTTTTCAACCAACTTATCAATTCTTATCAATTTTTAAAATCTTTCTTAATTTTCATCTTTACAGTCATATTCCATCCATCCATTATGTTTACATATATATTTTTTTCTTTCTTTAAAATTTTGGGAGGCACTTTCTTCTAACAGACCAAAATACAACCAAAATTAAGTGTGTGGCTCTGTTTTATTCACCCGCCTAATCGTGTGTGTGTGTGCGTGTGTATTTTTCCCCCCATTTTTCTCTCCCCACTTTCAGGTCCTTCTGATTTGGTTAGTGTATATTTTTCTGGGGTAGTTTTTACCCTTTTAGCATTTTGTTCTCTCATTCATCTATTCTACTCTGGACAAAAAGACAAGGCAGAAAAAGCTCACCTCAAAAAAAGGAACAAGAGGCAGTACCAACTGCTGGGGACCTAATCAATACAGACATTAGTAAGATGTCAGAACTAGAGTTCAGAATGACAATTATAAACATGCTAGCTGGGCTCAATAAAAGCATATAAGATACTAGAGAATCCTTTCTGGAGAAATAAAATCCCTTTCTGGAGAAATATAAGAACTAAAAATCTAACCAAGTTGAAATTAACAAAAAGCTATTAATGAAGTGCAATAAAAAATGGAGGTTCCAACTGCTAGGAGAAATGAAACGGAAGAGAGAATTAGTGATCTAGAAGACCAAAAGATGGAGAATAAAGAAGCAGAGCAAAAGAGAGATAAACAACTACTGATCACAATGGAAGAATTGGAGAGATAAGTGATACCATAAGACAAAATGATATTAGAATAATTGGGACCCCAGAAGCAGAAGGGGGGGCAGAAGGTATATTGGAGCAAATTATAGCAGAGAACTTCCTTAATTTGGGGAAGGGAACAAGGGTCATCATCCAGGAGGCACAGAGACACNAGCCCCCCCAAAATTAATAAAAATAGGTCCACACCCTGTCATCTAATAGTAAAACTTACAAGTCTTAGTGACAAAGAGAAAATCCTGAAAGCAGCTCAGGACAAGAGGTCTGTAACATACAACAGTAGGAATATTGTATTGGCAGCAGTCCTATCCACAGAGACCTGGCAGGCCAGAAAGGACTGGCATGATATATTCAGAGCACTAAACAAGAAAACTATTCAGCCAAGAATACTATGTCCAGCTAAGGTGTCATTGGAAATAAAAGGAGAGATAAAAGGCTTCCAGGACAAACAAAAACTAAAGAATTTGCAAACACCAAACCAGCCCTACAGGAAATATTGAAAGGGATCCTCTAAGCAAAGAGACCCTAAAAGTAACAGACCAGAAAGGAACAGAGACAACATATAATAACAGTCACCTTACAGGCAATACAGTGGCACTAAATTCATATANGCCCCAACTAAAAGACACAGGGTATCAGAATGGATAAAAAAACAAGACCCATCGATATGCTGTCTACAAGAAACTCATCTTACACGCAAAGACACCTCCAGATTTAAAGTGAGGGGGTGGAAAACAATTTACCATGCTAATGGACGTCAAAAGAAAGCTGAGGTGGCAATCCTTATGTCATACAAATTAGATTTTAAGCCAAAGACTATAATAAGAGATGAAGAAGGACACTATATCATACTTAAAGGGTCTGTCCAACAAGAAGATCTAACAATTTTAAATATCTATGCCCCTAACCACTTAATAACAAAATCAAAGAAACACATTGACAATAATAAAATAATAGTAGGGGACTTTAACACCCCTCTCACTGCAATGGACAGATCATCTAAGCAAAAGATCAACCAGGAAATAAAGGCTTTAAATGACACACTGAACCAGATGGACATCAGAGATATATTCAGAACATTCCATCCGAAAACAACAGAATATACATTCTTCTCTAGTGCAAATGGAACATTCTCCAGAATAGATCATATCCTGGGCCACAAATCAGATCTCAACTGGTACCAAAAGACTGGGATCATTCCCTGCATATTTTCAGACCACAATGTTTTGAAACTACAACTCAACTACAAGAGGAAAGTTGGAAGAAGCTCAAATACATGGATGCTAAAGAGTACCCTACTGAAAAATGAATGGTCAACCAGGAAATTAAAGAATAATTTTTAAAAATCATGGAAACAAATGAAAATGAAAACATAACTGTTCAAAATCTTTGGGATATAGCAAAGGCAGTCCCGAGAANTCCTAAGAGGAAAGTATATAGCAATACAAGCCTTTCTCAAGAAACAAGAAAGGTCTCAAGTACACAACCTAACTCTACACCTACAAAAGCTAGAGAAAGAACAGCAAAGAAAGCCTACACCCAACAGGAGAAGAGAAATAATAAAGATCAGAGCAGAAATCAGTGAAATAGAAACCAAAAGAACAGTAGAACAGATCAACAAAACTAGGAGCTGTNGAAGAGAAATAATAAAGATCAGAGCAGAAATCAGTGAAATAGAAACCAAAAGAACAGTACAACAGATCAACAAAACTAGGAGCTGGTTCTTTGAAAGAATTAATAAGATTGATAAACCCCTGGCCAGACTTATCCAAAAGAAAAGAGAAAGGACTCAAATTAATAAAATCATGAATGAAAGAGGAGAGATCACAACCAACACCAAAGAAATACAAACAATTATAAGAACATATTATGAGCAACTCTACACCAGCAAATTTGACAATCTGGAAGAAATGGATGCATTCTTAGAGAAATATAAACTACCAAAACTGAACCAGGAAGAAATGGAAAACCTGAACAGACCCATAACCAGTAAGGAGATTGAAGCAGTCATCAAAAATCTCCCAACAAACAAGAGCCCAGGGCCAGACAGCTTCCCAGGGAAGAAGAATTAATACCTATTCACGTGAAACTGTTCCAAAAAATAGAAATGGAAGGAAAACTTCCAAACTCATTTTATGAGGCCAGCATTACCTTGATCCCAAAACCAGACAAAGACTCCATCAAAAAGAATTACAGAGCAATATCCCTGATAAACATAGATGCAAAAATTCTCACCAAAATATTAGCCAATAGGATCCAACAGTACATTAAAAGAATTATTCACCACAACCAAGTGGGATTTATTCCTGGGCTACAGAGTTGGTTCAACATCTGCAAATCAATCAATGTGATACAATACAGTAATAAAAGAAAGAACAAGAACTCTATGATACTCTTAATAGACACTGAAAAAGCATTTGACAAAGTACAGCAACCTTTCTTGATCAAAACTCTTCAGAGTGTAGGGATAAAGGGCACATATCTCAACATCATCAAAGCCATCTATAAAAAACCTACAGCAAATATCATTCTCAATGGGGAAAAACTGAGAGCTTTTCCCCTAAGATCAGGACCATGGCTCAACTGTCCACTAGCACCACTGCTATTCAACATAGTACTAGAAGTCCTAGCCTCAGCAGTCAGACAACAAAAAGAAATAAAAGGCATCTAAATTGGCAAAGAAGAAGTGAAAGTCTCATTTGCAGATGATATGATACTTCATGTGGAAAACCCAGAAGACTCCACTCCAAAACTGTTATAACTCATATAGGAATTCAGTACAGTGTCAGGATATAAAATCAATGCACAGAAATCAGTTGCATTTCTATACACCAACAACAAGACAGAAGAGAAATTAAGGAGTCGATCCCATTTACAATTGCACCCAAAACCATAAAATACCTAGGAATAAATCTAACCAAAGAGACAAAGAATCTGTACTCAGAAAACTATAGAGTACTCATGAAAGAAATTGAGAAAGACACAAAGAAGTGGAAAAACATTCCATGCTCATGGATTGGAAGAAGAAATATTGTGAAAATGTCTATGCTACCTAGAGCAATCTACACATTTAATGCAATCCCTATCAAAATGCCATCAACTTTTTTCATAGAAATGGAACAAATAGTCCTAAAATTTATATGGAACCAAACAAGACCCTGAATAGCTAGAGAAATGCTGAAAAAGAAAAACAAAGTTGGCAGGATCACAATTCCAGACTTCAAGCTCTATTACAAAGCTGTCATCATCAAGATAGTATGGTACTGGCACAAAAACAGATGCACAGATCAATGGAACAAAATAGAGAGCCCAGAAATGGACCCTCAACTCTATGTTCAACTAATCTTCGACAAAGCCGGAAAGAATGTCCAATGGAAAAAAGACAGCCTCTTCAACAAATGGTGTTGGGAAAATTCGACAGCCACGTGCAGAAGAATGAAACTGGACCATTTCCTTACACCACACACAAAAATAGGCTCAAAATGGATGAAACCTCAATGAGACCTCAATGTGAAACAGGAACCCATCCAAATCCTTGAGGAGAACATAGGCAGCAACCCTTTGACCTCAGATGCAGCAACTTCTTCCTAGAAACATCATCAAAGATAAGGGAAGCAAGGGCAAAAATGAACTATTGGGACTTCATCAAGATAAAAAGTTTGCACAGCAAAGGAAACAGTCAACAAAACCAAAAGACAACCAACAGAATATTTGCATATGACATATCAGATAAAGGGCTAGTATCCAAAATCTGCACATGACATATCAGATAAAGGGCTAGTTTCCAAAATCTATAAAGAACTTATCAAACTCGACACCCAAAGAACAAATAATCCAATCAAGAAGTGGGCAGAAGGCATGAACAGACATTTCTGCAAAGAAGACATCCAAATGGCCAACAAACACATAAAAAAGTGCTCAACGTCACTCGCCATCAGGGAAATACAAATCAAAATCACAGTGAGATACCATGTCACACTGGTCAGAATGGCTGAAATTAACCACTCAGGAAACAACAGTGTTGGCAAGGATGAGGAGAAAGGGGAACCCTCCTACACTGTTGGTGGGAATGCAAGCTAGTGCAGCCACTCTGGAAAATAGTATGGAGGATCCTCAAAAAGTTGAAGCTACCCTATGACCCAACAATTGCACTACTGGGTATTTACACTAAAGGCACATAGGTATTGATCCGAAGCAACGTTTATAGCAGCAATGTCCACAATACCCATACTATGGAAAGAGCCTAGATGTCCATCAACAGATGAATGGATAAAAAAGATGTGGTATATACATACAATGGAATACTATGCAGCCATAAAAAAACCCCAAAATCTTGCCATTTGCAATGATGTGGATGGAACTAGAGGGTATTATGCTGACCAAAATAAGTCAATCAGAGAAAGACAATTATCATATGTTCTCATTGATATGAGGAATTTGAGAAACGAGACAGAGGATCATAGGGGAATGGAGTGAAAAATGAAACAAGATGAAACCAGAGAGCGAGACAAAACTTAAGAGACTCTTGGTCTCAGGAAACAAAGTGAGGGTTGCTAGAGTGGAGGGGGGTGGGTGGGATGGGGTGGCTGGGTGACGGACAGTGGGGAGGGTATGTGCTATGGTGAGTGCTGTGAATTGTGTAAGACTGATCAATCACAGACTTGTATCCCTGAAACAAATAGTATATTATATGTTTATAAAAATTTAAAAATAATATGGGGCACCTGGGTGGCTCAGTGGGTTAAGTCTCTGCCTTCGGCTCAGGTCATGATCTCAGGGTCCTGGGATCGAGTCCCGCATCGGGCTCTCTGCTCAGCTCTGGTCTGCTCTGCCCTGCTTCCCCCTCTCCCTCTGCCTACCTCTATGCCTACTTGTGATCTCTCACTCTCCAACAAATAAATAAATTTTTAAAAATCTTTTTTAAAAATTAAAAAATAATAAATAAACAAACAAACAAACAAACCCAAATGGCCAGGAAGTAATGAAGGGAAGGTAGTGTGGGATTTTATCTTGTTGCATAAGATACTTGTGCTTGGCTTCTTGAAAGTACCTCCACGAGTATAAAAAAGAGAGGCAAATAGAAAACAAAACTATTTCTTTCAGGTTCCTAAATATGGAGAGGCTTAAAAAATGTTAGGGTTTTTATTTTAGTTTGTATTTTTTAGAGAGAGAGAGAGAAACAGTGCAAGCTGGAGGTGGGGAGAGGCAGAAAGAGGGAGGGAGAGAGAATTTCTCAAGCAGCCTCCGTGCTCTGTGGAGTCTGACACAGCTCCATATCACGACCCTGAGATCGTGACTTGAGCCCAGTTCTGGTGCAGGACGCTCAATTGACTGAGCCACCCAAACACCCCAATAAATGTTAGTTATAACGATGATTTCCTTATACTTCAGAGCCAGCAGTTGTCTCTTTGAATTATAAATTCAGTTCAGAGACTCCATGTGATACAGACAGTTTTCACTATCATTGTTTTTGGTGTTATTCTAAAACAGACCTAGTGACTTTACATTATTATTACTACTATAATTGTTATTAAGTATATATGGTTATACCAATGGATGGTATCAGGTGAGTAGTAATGTGAGCAGCCAAGGTTCGTTTAGCATCTACTCTTTGCAGACATAATCCTAAGAATTCTAAAATGTCTTTTTTTTTTGAAGGTTATATTTATTTATTTGAGAGAGAGAGAGAGAGAGAGAGAGAGAGAGAGAGAGAGAGAGAGTGTGTGTGTGTGTGTGTGTGTGTGTGTGTGTGTGCAAGCAGGATGAGGGGCAGAGGGAGAGGCAGACTGCCCGCTGAGCAGGGAGCCTGATGTGGGGCTCGAACCTAAGACTACAGGATCATCACCTGAGCTGAAGGCAGACACTTAACAACTGAGCCCCCTGGACGCCCCTAGAATGTCTTTACATTGTCTTATTATAAGGGTATGATTATGCCCATTTCCTGGATGAGGAATCTGCAACTCAGAGAAGTGACGTTAACTCAGGCAAGTGGTATTTTGGAGTTATTTCATTCGTCAGCATGACACATCCCCAAGTGGCTGACTCAGAGCGAGGCCCCCCAGAGCCATGCCCAGGCAACCTCTGTGGATTCTTAGGAAGACACAAGAAGATTATATATGCATATACATCAGTCCTCTAGAAACTAGAGGGAATAAAGAAGTTTGGGCTGTCTTCATTGCGCCTTTTATCATTGTCTCCTAGGTAGGCTCTACTTCTCTAAGATAGCTTCCCTAAAAAATAGGTTCAGCATTAATGAAGTCTCATGTAGCAGATCCTTGACTGAGCTCCAGAAACAGAGCAGCACCAGGAACTCAGGGAATAACTCACAGTTATTAACTCACGGAGTTATATATATAATAACCGTGAGTTATTCCCTGACTCACAGTGCACAGACAGCAGGAAGTGGCCTTGCCCTCACTATGTCACCCTGCTTCCTTGTGTTGCCTGCCCCCAAGGAGAAATCAGCAGAGGGCCAGCCACACTTAGTAATCAAGAGCACAGGCTCTGAAGGTGGGCAGACTGAGTTCTGGCTTCAGGCCTGACACTTACTGAGCATACAGTCTTGGACATGGGTTTAATTTCTCTGGGCCTCCATTTTCTTATCTGTAAAATGGGGCCAATGGTGTTTCCTCCCTCAAGGTTTGCCAGGCTGAGAAGGGCAAGGCAGATAAACCACAGGTACCACCACCCCTGGACCATGAAGACCACTCATGGGCAATAAGACTGAGAGAAGAATCTTTCACGGAGGAATGGTGTCCACTGAGATTTTGAAACACAAACAAATTCCTGGTAATAAACACTTAAAATTAAGTTAAGAATTAAAATTGAAGAAGTAAAATGTCCAAAATAGGTTTGTTTGTTTGTTTGTTTCTGTTCATTGTAGGCTTTGCTGAGAGCCTCTGAAATTTCCTCAGGAGAAGGGCTGGGGACGAGTGGGTATCTGTACTGGGAAAGGCGTTTCCTTTCATGGTGGGAGCCCTCCATGCCCAGAACCATGCCTCATGGGGGAAGCCAGCTCAGGCAGGCTCACAAAGCCACTGACAGTTCAGCCATTTTCCAAAGCATGGCAACAAGCCTGAGAAAGGGACGCAACTGAAAATAGCAAAGGAGGAGTCCCAAGAGGTTGAAAGGTTGCCCCTAATGTTGAGCAAGTTTTCAGCAACTCTACCTGTGGTGCCCCCGGCATCTTCTCTAATAAGCTGTGTGAAAACAAGGCTATCAGCAAAATGTAAGGGAGGTGAGCCCCAATGTAAAATAATGATTCCATTCTTCTCCTAAAGGTACACGTTCCTTTACAGTCATTGCATACCATGTTCTTCTGAGGCTGGGAGTTGACAGGTAACTTCAGAGGGAAGCAAAGGAGAATAATTTGCTGAGTCTGTGAGACCGTGAATAGAGAAATAAGCCTGGGCTGGGAGTGCCAAACTGTCCTGTGGCTCCAGCTAGCTGCAAAATCAAAACACAACAGGCATGAGCCCCTCCACTTCTGAGTCGTTGGCCTCAGTGTCTTTGCATCTGAGATGAGGGGGTTCTAAAGAGAAGCCGAGCACCAGGAAGATGGGGAATGCTGTACCCTTATTCCCAGAGTAGCGCCTGACATATAGTGGGTATCAATAAATCAAATATGGCTGCTGTTAGACTGGAAGAGTTGGTAAGATCCTCTGCTTTGCTAGAGACCCCATTCTGTGAGCCCATCCAAGAAGCTATGATTCCAAGACCACCCACGTGATTCTTTCAAGGAGATGATGTTCCCTCCCCAAATCCAGGCTCGTGGTACATGCTGCCTCTGCCCCAGGTGAAGAAACCCAGCCCAGAGCTGAGTGAATCCCTCCCAGAATCCCAGGGCTAGGAGGGACGGCCGAGTCCTTCCTTCTCTGAACCGCCAGCATGGTGTCTCCCCGCAATAAGGCAGGGGTGTTTGGAGGAAGCCCGGCTGTCTGGGGGAGAGCAGTCCCACTGTCCTGCCCCTTCAGTTTGGAAAGCATCTTTCATCCATTGTCCTCTCTGGTACCACAGAAGCCCTGCAGGAAGGGAAGAAGGTCGCTTAGCCAGGGTAGGATGGTGAACCCGAATCTCAGACAAGGTATCCACTCTGTCAGAGTTCATTTACTGTAAGCAGACAGCCAGGAACTGAGCCTGCAACTTTAAACTGCAAAGTCTGAGCTACAAACACCACTCTGTACTAAGACATTGTGTAATCTCCACCTACACCCAAACTAGGACTGCAAATCCTACATCCTGGACACAGTAGTATTAGTAATGACCAATACTAACTGCTACTCACATTACCAACTTACTACATCTCACCCTTGAACAATTTGGGGGTTAGGGGCACTGACCCCCCTAAAAACTTAACTACTGAGAGCCTACTGTTGATCAGAAGTCTTACTGATAACAGTCAGTGGTCATATATTTTGTATGACTTACGTATTATGTACTGATTTCTTAGAATAAAGTAAGCTAGAGAAAAGAAAATGTTATTAAGAAAATCATTTGTAGTTATAAGAAACAACCCACTATACGTGGACCCACACAGTTCCAGCCTGCGTTGTTCAAGTGTCAACCGTATACCCCAGGCCCTGTTCTCAGCACATAACATGTGTTAACACATTTCATCTATCACAACAATGCTGGGAGACAGGGACTATTTTGACCCCCAGTTTAGAACTGAGTGAGGTAACCAGATTTGAAACTAACTCACCCAGGTTTACACTGTTACTGAGGGAGCCTGTAGGTGGTCAGGGTGTTATTAAGTCCTTCCCTTGCTCCAGGCCCAAGAGGTAGAAAATCAGGAGGAGGTAGGTCATGGTTTACAAGGGGCTCCCCTGCCTGTGGCTCACCAGGGTGAGGCTGAGGAGCCCGAAGGCAGCTGCCTGTGGTTGGAGAGAAAAATCCGCCAGGCACCCATCATCCTGGCTTTGGGGCTGCCGATACCACGGGTTAGTTTCCCTTTCCCCCGTGGGACCACATATCCTAGTCCTCTTCTCTATTTGCAGCAGCTGTGCCCTTTCATTTTGCCAAAAGGCATCTCACTGATGAAGCAGGGCTGAAAACAGAACTGCCTGGGTAGTTTTCAAGAGTCCTACTGTCGCTGGTGTCTTGGAGGAAGGATTAGACCCCCAAGGATGGGCAGGAGGAGACAGGGTGTTCAGAATAATCCCAGCCAGGTTCAGACTTACCTACAGTTTTTAAGTGGCTATCATGCACCAAACACTGTAGTAGCTCATCCACTCAGTCGAAACACATTTACTGAGCACCTATTCTGTTCCAGGTGCCAACCTGGTTATTCGATATCCACTAATTTGAAAAATACCATTGATCCTCTATAAATATCAGGGCCAATAATAGGCATTGTGAGCATGAGTTATAATGGTTATGATAAAAATAACAAATTTTTAAAGATTTTATTTATTTATTTGACAGAGGATGAGTGAATACAAGCAGGGGAGCTGCCCGCAGAGGGAGAAGGAGAAGCAGACTCCCTGCTGAGCAGAGAGCCCGATGCAGGGCTCCATCCCAGAACCCTGGGATCATGACCTGAGCCAAAGGCAGACGCTTAATTGACTGAGCCACCCAGACACCCCAAAATAATACTGACTGAAAATCTAAATAATTGTTCCAAGCACATTACATTTAGTACCTCATTTAAACCTCACGACTCTAATGAGATTGGTGCTATCATTGTTCCTGTTTTACAGATCACGAAAGCGACACCCAAGGAGGTTCAGTAAATCAGCCATAATCACATAAATGGCAACTGATGGAAGGTTCAGGCACTGTAGGTTATTCACCCCTTTGCAACAATGTTATGTGAGGTAAGTAGTACTACTACTTCTGTAGTGGATCACATATGTTTAATTTCAGTTCTAAGTGGTCAGTGGGCAAACCACATATGAAACCCACATTTTTTTTTATAGATCATGAACTCTATGGCACAGAAATTTTTCATCAGCTATTCAATGACACAAGGACCTTTTCCAATGCCTTCGTTATACATAAAAGCATACCCAATCCACTCAAAATAATTCCATTTCACTTGAAACTGAGAGTGAAAGAGACATGCTCAGATCCCATTGTTAGCAAGTGGCTAACCCAGTCCATGCTCTTTTTACCAAACCCCACTTTCAAAGAGACCTATGGGAAAGCTGCTTGTCTTTTAAGGTATCTCTATGCTAATTGTATACTCCAAATATAATGGAGAAACTTGCATCTGTGCAGTAATTTGCAAAGAAGGAAATGGAAACATTCTATATGAGTAAGTTTCAGATTGGCAAGTTACTGAGGAAGTTTGGAAACCTTCAGAGATACTCTCATCTGTTGAGAGAGAGAGAATCAATATTGGACATACTCCTGACCCACTCTCTAGATGCTTTACCAAAGACACAATTTATGAATGGACAGACTTGTCCCCTGAGATACATATGGCGGGCACAGAGAAAGCAGATGTATACGTCAAGTTGTGACATTGGGCGAATCATTTTAACTTTCTAGCTCTCGGGTCCCCAATTTTTTAAAAAGCGTACACTTATAAAGATTAATCTTTCTAGGGGTGTCTGTGAGGCTCAGTCAGTTAAACATCTGTCTTTGGCTCAGGTCATGATCCCCTACTCAGCAGGGAGTCTGCTTCTCCCTCCCCCAGCTCTTGTGCTCTTGTTCATTCTGTCTCTCTCTCTCAAAAATAAAATCTTTTAAAAATTAATCTTTCTATAATCTCTTTTGGAGCCATGGGCCCCTCTGAAACTAATAATATTTCTGGATCCTCTCCTCAGAAATTTTTTTATACGTAAGTTCACAGATCCCCTAAAACCCAGTAATGGGCTCCTAGATGCCTGTTGATCCCAAGTTTAAAGATTTCAGTCTAAATTATCTCTATAGTCAATTTCAGGGAAAAAAAAAGTCTTATTTTTAACATTTACAAAGTTTGGGATTTCTCATATATGTAGGCAGCATCCATCCTTGCTCTCCCACTGCCAAGTGACTGAGCAGCTTATGGCAAAGTCTAACGGAAGTCTTTAGGATTAACAGATGTGTGCCCAGGGCTAACAAAGAGCCTAGATCCTTCAGAACTTCCCTTAAATATTTAACTTTGCGAAGGGATCAGTGAGAAGAGCTGCTCTAGCAGACTCAGAGAGGGTGTAGGATTACTAACCTAATAACTTCTAGGGGTTAGGTACTCCTTGATGTCAACTGATTGCTGCCACAAGAATGTAATTGACTACCATCTCCAAACATTCCTCAAGCGCTTAATTTTGATAATTTCTACTACACAAGGAGGTATCTTTTTTTGCCCTTCTGTCAACTAATATTGCTTGAGTAATTACTATGTGCAAATAATTGGGAAATACAAAGATGATTCATTCAACCACTTTTTCTTTAAACGTATTAGAAGGAGTTCTTTTCTTATTTGCTTTGATAATTCCAAAATTATTTACATCTTTGCAAATATTATTTTGCCACTTGCTGCCTCTTCTGGTTCTTCTCCCATTGTCCTATTTCCATGTATGTTTCATCCATGTATATGTGTTCATGTGTGTGTTTAGCTATGAATTCATGTTCCTTGCTAATTCATCTGTAGGAATTTGAGGAGAGCTTGACTTGAGGTTGCATTCCTTCAGAGAAAAAGTGCATTACTTCTTGTAAGTACTTGGGGATATTAAAAATTTGGGATTTCTGTAATCACATTCTCCTTTTGAGGTATTTTTTTACCCTACATACAATGTGAATTTCACTTCAAATTCACAGAAAAACCAACATGGACTTATGAAATCTGACAGAAATGTTTGCATATGCTGTTTATCCCCTTCATTCAGTGTTGTTCCATCCGGAGCAGTGGGTTTATTTCTCATTCTCTCTTCGTTTGAAGCTATTGCCTTTTGGGGGGGGTGGTTCCAGGATTGGCAATCTCATATTAGATCCCCAAGTGCAGATGTGTTGTATGTAGGCTTTGTCACCTGTCTCTTCTGCAATTCTGAAAACGGAAGCATGGTGTCACCATTTTTCTGGAGATGCCTTCTGGGATTACTCCTCATTGAGCAACTACCACGTGCCAGAAATTGTGTGGGACACACCAAGCCCATATTTCTTTCATCTTCACAAATGAAATGTTTACTGTCCACATTTTTCAGAGAAGTAAATGAGATTCATCACATGCAGATATCTATGAGGAATACATCAGCAAGTCATTTCTTGGCAGCTCTGAACGTGCTACTGTATCCCATGTCCCCATGTTTACCTTCGCTTTTCCTCTCTTCCTCTCTACAGCATCCTCACATCATATGGTCTTAGTTCACTTATAATTACTTCAGCTTAGGAAGGGATATGTTGCACATTTGCATGGGTGTGTAAGTTTTCACTGACACCTCCAGAAGGGTGACATCTCATTTGTTAAAAAACCATGATCCAGAATGGACTTCCCCAAGCATTTTAATCATTCTTATAATCTATGCAAGAGCAAGCCTACTTGGATTTACAGTCTTGGACCAGCAGCATCACTATCCCCTGGCAGCTTGTTAGAAATGAAAAATCCTTGAACTGCGTTCCTGACATACAACATCAGAATTTCTCAGGAGCCCCGGAATCTGTGTTTTAACAAGCCCTCCAGGGTAAAAGGAAAAGTCATGCCGGGTGGAGAAAAAGTTTAAGTAAAGACCAAGGCTGAGAAAGGTGATGGGACATGAGAATAATAAGTCATCCAGTTTGGCAAGATCTTCTCTCTGGCAAGGCCAGATCATTTATGAATTGACAATTCAATTACATTCTTCTTCAGTCTCTTCATGTTCCATCAGAAAATGGAAAGTAATGGAGACAGAGCAGCCTTGGGGCAAAGCAATGAGTTCTTTCCCAAGACCCGTGGCAATAACACAGAGCACTGCCATCGTGGTCTGCAGAAGGAATGAGGAGGACCCACAGAGGCAGATGCTAATATTAGCCCAAAGCCTGGAATCCTACTGATGCATTTTACCGCCCGTGTTGGCAAGGAGGTGGTGGAAATGTATTTTCACAATTCGAATCAGAAGGCTGTGGGAGTAGCTTGCCAAGTGCACAGATGCGGGGGTGTTAATTATTCTCACAGACAAAGCACCAGAGAACTTCATGTGAATTATTAGAATGCTGCATTCACTTATTGTATTTCAACGTCAATTGACTGGATTTCAAAGATCTTTACTTTGGGACTAAATAATAAAATTTCTACTTGTTTCCCACCTCACGGAGATGCTAGCACTGTGGCCTTTATTGAATTAGACAGTATGAAAATTTGGAATGGCAATATGTTGGCACAATTACAGATATTGAGGATTTTTAGAAATAGATGGAAGAGCAAAGAGGTGTTAAGTCTGTGTCAATGACTGTTCCTTGGGGAATTACATCATCAGTTTTCCCAAGAAATGCTATCCTGATGCACTAGTTATACGACACCAAAGAAAAGCACTCACAACGTTAAAAGAAGACTTTCCAGGAAGAAAGATGGGGACATGGGATGCGGTGACATGTGCAGAGCTGCCAAGAAATGACTTGTTGATGAATTCCTCATAGATATCCACATGTGATGAATCTCATCCACTGAAAAACGTGGACAGTGAACATCTAGTTTGTGAAGATTAAAGAAATATGGGCTTAAAGTATCCCACACAATTTCTGCCACATGGTAGTTGCTCAATAAATGGAAACTTTGGTTTTTGTTAATGAATCAGATGTGACCAATCAGGAGCCAGATGCAGACCACGGGGCTGATTGTCTATTGCTTTAATCTGCCCAGTGTCTGGTCTTCCTTCTCCGGCTCATTACTTGTCAGCTCTATTTTGGAGATGATTCCTTCTGAATTATACAGTTGGGCCAGGGGGTGGAGGGTGAAGTCAGGTCCTGGTCCTTCCCCTGTTGAAAGGCCTCCAAGACCAGGCTAGGCCAATGGGAAGTAAGTAAGGCCTTACTTGTTAGTAAGGCCTGTGAATAAAATAGACATTAGTTACTGCTTTTGTCCTTTCCAAGCAGTTTAAGTGATTCAGCCTACTATTTGCACCCCAAATATTCCTAAACAATTATCTGTCTCACAATGTTGTAAAAGGATTAATGTATAAAAAGTATTTAGAGCATGGCTTGGCATACAACTCAATAAACAGGAGTTACCATACTTCCTCCATAAGATACACTTTTTTCACATTTTAAATGTCTCTGAAAATAGAATGAGGTTTACAGTCAATGTAGACAATTAATGCGGCACTGTTTCCTTTTTTTCTGAGAAGATGTTATTAAATAGCTTTTTTTATAGTTAGGAGTATTTACAAACTGACTTAATCAAGTACCACTATTAACCTATGGAATTAACAAGGATTCGCTCCATATTAATTAGTGAGTTTACTAAATTAAGCTCATTAATAGGTACCTTCTTTCAAAAGGATTTTTCTTGCTTTGTTTTTGCATTGTTTTTTAGTAACTGAAACAAAAATAGCTTGCTTTTAATAAGAGACTATTTTATACAGCTAACATTTTAGATCCACTGATAAAGGTAAAATAGAAATAAACCCTGTTGAAACCTTCAAAGTTTGTAAATTTAAGCCATTTATGCAGAAACCAGTTATTACCAATGTGGAGTTAACAAAAGAGCTTTTTTTCATGTGTCTGATGTTAGAGAATCGGGGTTCAAGTTACTTCTCCAAGGTATCTGGGCTTTTCCCTTTTAAGCCTCTCTGTGCCAACCAGATGTGGGAGACCTACTGTCCCCAAAGTTTGCCACCCCCCAGTGACACTTTTACTCTTGTCATTGGAGAATGGCTTCCCTAAACAGAATTAGCACAGTATATAATCATTTTCACAAAGCTCCAACATCTACTGTTACAGTGCCTAATATATTCTGGGGATTGGTCTAGGTCTGTGGTTTATAACCCATTAGTGGGTCACGGCCAACATTCTTAAAAAGAAATAGAATAAAATAGAAGAGAAAATATCACAGTGCATCACAGGTAGTAAGAATATTGCTTTGTGACATTTTTTTTTCAATTTTATATAACCCCTTGATTGTAGGTTCAGGGTGTTACTGTGGAATGTCATCAAAACATCTAAATGGCACTGTTTTGGAAGCTTTGGTTTGGCAGGAAAAGAAAGACTGCCTGTTCAAACAGGGAAGTCATCCTGGTGGGGAAGGCAGACAGAAAGCAACAAGCAAACAAAGAATAGGTCTGAAAGGGATAAAAACTGTGAAGAAAAACTGCAGGATAAGGTGTAGAGTGATGGGGCTCAAGCCACCTGTGTTAGATTATGGGAAGGAAGGGCCCTCTGACAAGGTGAATCTGAGCAGATTCTGAAAGAAGTGAGAGAGTAAACTGTTTCGATATGGAGGGAAAGTTGCTGCAGGCAAGGTGCAGCAAGTGCAAAGGTCCTGAGGCAGGGGTAATCGTGATTACCTCTGTTACTATTCTAAAAACAGAACAGGAAAGAGGCCAAGGGGTCTGGAATGGAGGGTGTGAGGGGGATTTAGGTAGAAGAAGAAGTCGTAAAGGTCACCAAAAGTGTCAATTCCTCAAAGGCTCTTTAAGTCTGTGTATGAGTGTGTGGCTACAGAGACAGACAGATGCAGAAGCAGATGTTCATCTAGCTCCACCCCTGTGCCTAAAACACTGTGCTGGGCATGCAGTAAGCTTGGTAAATATCTGACCAAATATCCTCTAGATCTTTTAAAAAGAGAACCATAAAAAAAAAAAAAAGAAAAGAAAGAGAGAGTGAGAGAGAACCATAGAATGTGGTTACAGAACTCTTCTGAGTCAGGACCACACGCTGAGGACAACAGTAACATTGACTAACGATTCCGGAGCACCTGCTCTGTGTCAAGGGCAGTGCACATGTTATGCACACCATGAACAGACTTCCTGTGTCCTGACTCCTCTCTCCTCATGCCACCTGGAGCCGTGTCCATCTTCAGAACCCCACGGCTTCCCTTACTACTACAACACCACACACACACACACACACACACACGATGGCAAAAGCATTAGTAATTAATGGGATTTTTACAGAAGGATTCCTAAAGCGCTACACCCTATTCCCTATAGTCAAATTTAAAGTAAAGCCACCAGGAAGCATCGCGGTTCTCTCCGAATTTTCTGTGCTTTACCTGCCCTGTTGCTGGCTGTCTATCCTTTTTTTTTTTTTTTTTTTAGACTTTTATTTTTATTTATTCATTTGACACAGAGAGAAGAGAGATTACAAGTAGGCAGAGAGGCAGGCAGAGAGAGAGGAGAGAGGAGGAAGCAGGCTCCCTGCTGAGCAGAGAGCCCGATGCGGGCCTCGATCCCAGGACCCTGGGATCATGACCTGAGCCGAAGGCAGAGGCTTTAACCCACTGAGCCACCCAGGCGCCCATATCCTTAACGCCCTTCTCCCTGCGGCCCCTAAAATGTCCATCTCATTGGCCCTGGCAGTCCTGGTCTTCCCCTTAGAGCTCATACTCCATTCAAACAACAAAAACCTAGCAGTGAATCTACGTGGTTTTCCTTGTAAGCCACAAGTGAATGCAGACCACACTTACAGTATCCCTGCAGGGCTGGCCTTCTTCTCCACCAGAAAGCAGGAGGCATATCGGGGCTGCTGCAGGGAAGTGGCAAAGCTCAGGTCTGAATGCACATCATTCCCTCCCCTAAGCCTGTGCTCTAGGCATTGGGCATGCCTTTCAAGACGTGCCCATGTGGGGTGGGCAGGGAGATGGTTCCAGTCACTGAGGAATGTTCAGGAAAGTGCTCACACAGCACTCCTCACTCCGGAAACCATGCTCTCCTCTTCTGGGACCGGATGATTTGCTGGACCTTACGCGAGTCATTACTCTTCTGAATTTTCCATCTATGACAACTGGACTTCACCTATGCATTTGAGATGAACTAGTAAATGTTTAAAAAGGAGACTGTCCAATATCAGAGTATGTGTTTTCAAACCCTCAGAGGGTTGTGATTCAAACCCTGATCCTGATACTACAGAGCAGGTTTTCTCTCTTCCTTCCTTCTCTCCTAACCTCCATGACTCTGCTCTCCTCACTCCGGTTATTTTCCCTCAAGGCTCTGGGGAGGCACGTGTAAAACTAATTCCAGCCCGTGAAGGCTGCAGGCTGTCTGAGTGTGAAGTCAGCCATGCATCTCGCTGGTATTACCATGGATGAGCAATCGGGGGTAGCATATCCACACCCAGGAAGTTCACGTGGTGGCCCAAATGGAAACCACAGTAGACCGGCCAACAGAGGTGATCGAAGTCAGAATCCCCTGGTCAACCAAAGAATGCGGAGTCTGGAGGTGAAAGACGCCTAGGGGAGTGGGGAGGGGGCCAGGTCACCTGGCATCAGTGGATCTCTCTGGAACAGATGGAAAAACCGGCGGGGGGGGGGAAGAAACTGCTTTTGTGGAGTATTTATTGCCTCCTGAGCTACTCTTTCAAGTACCTCGCTTATCATTAAACATTAATTTCCCTAGAAACTGGAGATTTCCCTTCTTATAGCTGTGGCAATTAAAGGCAGTTTTGGCTAGGCAGCTCTGACTTCCCAGAATGACTCTGTGGCTCTCTGACCCTTCCTTAACAGAGAACTTCGCTCATTTACAAGCCATGTTATTTTTCTGGGAAACACAAGATGAAGCCTGCCCCAGTGCAAGAACCCAGGTCAGACCTGTAAATGTAATTCCGGTAATAAACAAACTGTAATTGTCAAGAGGAAACTACATTATTGATGAAGCCCTTCCCCCTTTGAATCCCTGAGTAGGGCATCTTGTTCTCTACAGAAGGATGCTTTTCGGTTTTTTAGCTAGCTGATCTGTAACTAAAAGTGTGAAGAACAACAACAACTGATACTCCTGTCTGGGTAACATTAATACTCAAAAGGGCCGGCCATGCCTTAGAAGTCTGGTCTCCTTCCTAGCGGCTATTGCCCTCCCAGGAAGGAATTAGGTGTCACACATGATGGGCAAAGGAACAGAGAGGTGACTTCGTTAGAGTCACAGAGTGACCCAGGGACTGCACGGGGACCAGGTGTCTCGTCTCAGAACCCAAGCTCCCTTCCTTACTGGTGTCTTATCTGGCAATCTCCATTATCGTCACCTCTTCGTGTTTTATAATAAACAAAACACGGAAGCCTTTTTGCTTTCATGTGTCACTTGAGGCTCTGAAAGATGATGAACCTGCCAGAGAGAACCCGGGACATGTGGAATGAGTACCTTCAGTGAGAGATTGTCTTTGCCTCCATGAAGGCTACTGTTGATTCTCAATTACCTCTGTAAACAGAGGAGAACAGATAATAAAAACACAAGATAATCAGAAAGTCATTAATAGTGTACAAAGATTTGTCTCCACGGATATTCACCGCAGCATTTTCATAGGGCAAACCTCATCTCTTTTCTCTCAAGGGATTCTAGAACTTAACAGAAAGGCAGCTAGTCTTAAAAAAAAAAAAAAAGAAAAAGGAAAAGAAAAAAGAGACTAAAGCTGCCAAATATTCCGTACTGCAAAAGAACACCAGAGATAGAAGATGAAAGCTGACCAAAGACGACACTGTCACAAACTGTACACTTGTGGAAGGATGGGCCTGTGTGATGACCCGGCTGGGAGGGAAGGGCCGGCTGACTTCCAAGCCATGTAGGTGGGCCCAGGGCTGGTGGGACCAACGCTCACCCTTGGTGAGGCCTCGTCAGCAGCACCAGAGGCCTGGTGAGTAAACAAGGACACACACCAGACTCAGACACAAACCCAGTAAGATGAATGCCTAGTTACAGAAAATATACGAGACTCTGATTCATTGGGTAGAAAACACCAGACTGGACAGATCAGAAATCCTACTGAGAGCAGCAGGGAGCCCATCAGAGACTTTCACATCTGAACCCTTACAGTTTCTATCTGGGTGACATTGGGTGACACTGGGCAGGTCACTGCTCCAAGCCTTGGCTTCTCCTCATGGCTGTTACAAAGAGGACATGAGTCAATACGCAAGAACGATGTAACGTAGCCATCACCATGTAATACGCTCGATACGCATTCACAAATATTCTTATTGTTGTGGCTGATATTCTTGCCATCTTATTGCAAAAGGTGTTTTTTCCATTCTTTAAGTGTGGGCTACATGTAGTGACATTCTCCCAAAGAGTACAATATGGAAGGAAGGGAAGAGTAGCCTTATAGTAGAGAAACTTGACGAACACTGTTTCAGACGGGTGCTCAAGGTCGGCTTCAACGGTGGTAAGCCACGTTGATAGTATGTACCTTTGATATGATGTGGTGAAATGGCTCTTCACCTCTGTGCTCTGTGCTGTGCTGTCCTTGAAAAATCCCATTAACTCCAGTCCCAACACGAGCAACACATCAGGCAACTCCCAAAGGGACATTCTAGTAAATATCAGACCAGTCTTCTTCAAAACTGCCCAGATACCAAAAAAAAGGAGAATCTGCGAAATAGTCACAACCCAGAAGAGCCTAAGGAGACACAACAATTGAGTGTATGTAGTGTCCTGAATAGAATCCTGGACCCAGAAATGGGCACTAGGGAGCAAAACTATTAAGATCCAAATAAAGTCTGAAGTCTAGTTAACAATACCATTAGTACTGTTTCATTGGCTGTGATTAAGGTGCCATGCTAAAGTAAAATGCTAATAGTAGGGGAAATTGAGTGCAAAGTGTACTGTGTTTGCAATTTTTCTGTAAACCCATTCTTAAAAAAAAAATAGGTTATTGAATCAAAAAGCAGACTCAGACCTCTAAAGACCAAGAAAGAACGTGCTTGCCAGACAGGTGGGGGTGGGGGGTGGGCAGAATGGGCTCAGGGGAGGGGGAGACCCAGGCTTCCAGCTATGGCATAAAAGGCCCAGCATAGGGAACGTGGTCAGGGAATGGCATCGTGTGGTTGCCGATGGGAGCTTCACGTGTGGTGAGCACAACATAACACCCGGCAGAGGTGAGTCACTATTGTTGGACACCTGACATTAATGTGACACTGTGTGTCAACTAAGATTTTTTTAAAAAAATTTAAGGTTATTTAAATAAATAAAGAGGCTACCATGCCACTTGGCACAAGGGTTGTTTTGAGTAACTCTTTACACATCAGAAGGGAGAAGGGGCACAGTGTAGACCTCACAGCCTCTGAGATCCAACACTAAACTCACGTGGGGCCATTTTCCCACTTGAAAAGCCCTCAGACCACCCCCCCTTTTTTTGGACAGATTTAGTTTCTTAATGGTTGCCACCCTTCCCCTCTGTTGTAGAGTCTCACCCCTAAAGGCCATCCCCTGACACCAGCTTTCTCCTCCTTGCTCCTCTTTCCTCCTTGCTAAGGCACCCCCATAATTCACATCTTTTCTTTTTAAATGTGTGGCAGGGAATCAGCAAGCTGGTAATCAGTGCAACTCACAGGGAACTGTACACAAGCTTGTGCTAAAGCTCAGTTATCTTCCTGAAGGAGCACTTGAAAAACTGACCTACTATTTACTGACCGCGTAGTCAATGCCAGACAACAGTCTAATCATTTTTGCAAAGCAATTTCATGTCATCCTCTCAAACAGGCTGAAAACAAGTTACTATTAATATTCCCTTTTTTTTTAAAGATTTTATTTATTCATTTGACACACAGAGAGAGATTACAAGTAGGCAGAGAGGCAGGCAGAGAGAGAGGAGAGAGGAGGAAGCAGGCTCCCTGCCGAGCAGAGAGCCCGATGTGGGCCTCGATCCCAGGACCCTGGGATCATGACCTGAGCTGAAGGCAGCGGCTTTAACCCACTGAGCCACCCAGGCGCCCTAATATTCCCATTTTGAAGACAAGTAAATTTCACCCATTCTCTAGTGCAGACACAAGCAAAAATCTCCAAAGAAGAGGATCCATGTTGGGGCACCTGGGTGGCTCACTGAGTTAAACCTCTGCCTTCGGCTCAGGTCATGATCTCAGAGTCCTGGGATCAAGCCCCGCATCGGGCTCTCTGTTCAGCAGGGAGCCTGCTTCCCCTTCTCCCTCTGCCTGCCTCTGTGCCTACTTGTGATCTCTGTCAAATAAATAAATAAAATCTTTAAAAAAAAAAAAGAGGATCCTTGTGATTGATCTCTGGAGAGGATGATACTAATATACTGATGTTATAATTAATAATAGTATTGATGCAATAAAAATGAAATTATGTTCTTGGAAGTTATGAGATATTTGTTAAGGTCATTAATAAGGATGAAGATGCTGAGCATAATGCTAACAGCTAACATTTATTAGCCAAAGACTCATGCAAAGTATTTTTTAGTGTGTATTTTTTTTCTCATTTTCTCTCTATTCTGGTCCTAAGGGAATCATAACATCTGGCTAAGGGCATCACTACTGGGTAGATTACATCAGGTTTATACTATTAATGTCTATACATCATAGAGGAAGAAAATGAGCCTTAGAGACCTGAAATCGTTTGCCAAAGTTTATATATCTAGCGAACTGCAGATCTAGAAATGAGAATTCATGTCAAGTTCAAGTTCAGAGTCTGAACTTGAACATGTCCCCAGCCTCCCTTTCAGGTGTGAAGCCCAGCTCAAGGCAGGTGGGCCTGAGCTCCACCCTTAGCAGCGAAGAAGAAAAGCCTGGGAACCAGCACTCACCTCTCAGCTTGCTGCCTCCCCTTCTCTGGTGTGCTTTCCATCAGGTTCAAAACATTCTGTTCATACTGGCCATTAAAATGAAGTGGCCTGTTAACTTTCTTCTAACTTCCTCTTCTTAATGAGGCCTTACTACCTGCCCTTATTCTGCACTGTAGTTGTTGAAAAATCACATCCAAGCAGAAGAAGTATCCCTGACTAGGGATACTGTAATAGTGCTGTAGGGTGACCAATGGTAGCGACACTTGTAGTGGGCACAGCACAATGTATACATTTGTCAAATCGCTCTGTTGTACACCAGAAACTAATATGAACTGTACATCATTTATACTGAAAGAAAGAATGAAAGGGAGGGAGGGAAGGAGGGAGGGAGGGGGGAAGGAAGGAAAGAAGGGGGGAGGAAGGAAGGAAGGAAGGGAGGGAGGGAGGGAGGAAGAAGAAAAGAAAAGGGAAGAGAAGAGAAATGAAATGAAAAGGAAAGAAAAGAAAATTCACATCCTTTCGGTCTTTAGTACAAATCAATAGTCCATCTTAGGGAATAGATTTTCTCACCCTTCACGCTTCTGCATTTGTCATCAGACTCTGAAGCCAGAACACAGAAAGGCTGGAACCAAGTCAGCTGTACCTTTCACAAATACTGGTAAGTAAGCCATGGAAGCCTGAGTGCTACAAATGCCTGCTGCAGATGTTTGGTTTGGTAGCAAAACAGATACTGTAATATCTGGGGCCCGAAATAAACCATTCATGAAATCACCTTCCTCCTGATGTGCTGACTGACAAGCAGCCCAGGCACTTCATTTCCCAGGACTGCAATGCCCATAGCACCCCAAACACAGGAAGTGGCCTGATGTAATTGAAAGGGCAGCCATCTTGAAAACTGAAGACCAACTTGGCTGTGTCTCTTACTGGGTACACAACCTTGGGTGGGTCATTTAACTTCTCTGAGTCTCAGTGTCCTCAGACAGGAGATGGAGCTAATATTCTTCCTAATGGTATGTCATCCATCATGCATATAAGCCAGACATCTACAAGTCATCCTTGTATCTTCCCTCTTCCCTGTCCCAACAGCCACTCTCTGAATTCCATTGATTCCATGTCTTAAATAGCTCTCAAATCTCCTTGACTCCATTCCCACCAGTTAGGTTAGATCAGGCTTGATAATGCCCGTTCTAGACTAACACTAGGTCCTCCTAGCCCATCTCCCTGCTCCCAGTCTAAGTACCACCATCAATCCTTTCCTCTCATTGAAGAAGGTCATCTTGCTAAAGGGCACATCTCACATTGATCCTCATTAAAATCATTATAGGACTCACCATCATTTGCAGAATAAAGTATAAATTTACCAGCCTAAGATACAAAGTCCTCTGTGACTGATCTTACCTCCTTGTAACAGCAGGAATTTTTCAGATGCTAGCCCCTGAAACACCCCTCCACTAGGCTTTCTCAAAAGGCAGAACCTGGCTTCTGACACACACACAAAAAAACCCTGGGCAGACCAGGTATGACCAGATCTGAAGGCTCACATCTCATTGGGAAGCAGATTCTCTCCATCCTTTGTTTTGTTTTCCTCCACAGTGACATTACTCTGGATTAGGCTCTTCCTACTCAATAACAAATTGTCCCCCTAGCTGTTTCAGGTTTACTTACTAATTATTTTGCAACCTTTTGGGAAGAGAGCATCTTTTTCTCACTAATTTCAATACCTGGCAAAGTCACAATGGTTCACTTTGTGTCACTGGCCCATCCCTTTACCAAACATTGTTCCTAACAGGAATAGGGTGATGAAGCAGGTACACATGCTGAGGGAGAAGTGGACAAGGCCAGCCGTGTCTGAACTACATGACTTAATAACAGGGTTACCTACAAACATCAGGCTGTTACCACCAAAATAGGAAGAAAGGATGCTCACATGGCAAAACACCACCTAATTTATGATCCTTACCTACAAGAACTTCTCTCCTACCCCAAGCTCCAAAATCTAGTAACCAAAAACTACCAGTTTATTTTGTCCACCTTGTTTATTTTGTTGCTTTCTGAGAGGTCAGGAATTCAGAAAGGGCCCAACCAGGGCTTTCTTGGTTGTGGTCTCATGTGGTTGCAGTGAGATGTCAGCCAGGACTCAGGTGGCCTGGGTGTCACAGACGGCTGCCTCACAAACTGACTACTCACATTGTTTGTCACAAGCTCAGCGGGGCTGCCCACTGAATGCCTACACATGGCTTCCTCAGCATGACCGCCTTGAAACAGGTGGCCTTCTTACATGGCAGTGCAGGACTCCAGGCACTGGCATTCTGGCAAAAAGGGAGGAATCCACATCACCATTTCTGACCCATCCTCGGAAGTCACGTGGTATCACTCTTTTGCATTCCCAGGCTGCACCTCTGGGTTAGAGGAGTATCAAATGATTTGTAGCTACTGATAATTTTCTATTGTTCCGTGGATACCTTCAACCATTTCTACAACTTTTGTCTTTGTGAAGGCATTTCTCTCAGTGTTAGGTCTCCTTTTTCTCTTCTTTGTCTCCGTGCCACACTCTACTGACGAGGCAGGACACAACCCCACCGCAAAGCCTCTGTTCTCCTCGCCACCAGGAGTGTTCATCGCCTCCTTTGGACCAGCACATAACCTCTCTCATAGCACCTTTTCCTGATGTATTGTTGATTTCGGCTCTATGGCTGCTGGAAGCTCCTCAACACAGCCTGATTTTGCTTCCCATAGTAATTGTCACTCACAGGCCCTTAGGACTTGTTTGCTGGATGATACAATTAGATGATATGGTCCAAGAGCTTTCCTTTCTTTCTTTCTCTTTCCTTCTTTCTTTCTTTCTAAAAAGATGTCAATTTTTTAAAGATTTTATTTATTTATTTGAGAGAGAGAGAGAGTGCGCTAGAGAGAGCATGAACAGGGGGAGGGGCAGAGGGAGAGGGAGAAGCAGGCTCCCCACTGAGCAGGGAGCCCTAAACGGAACTCGATTCCAGAACCCTGAAATCATGACCACAGCTGAAGGCAGAGGCTTAACAGACTGAGCCACCCAGGCACCCCCAAGAGTTTTTCAAATGTTAAAGTGCTATCCAAACAAAAGCTGTAATTATTTACAAAACAAGAATGAATCTTTTACTGAGGAAAATGTAATGTCTTGTGATAGCTTTCTGCCTGACAAATTCTAAACGAATAATCCATTTTGCTGTCAAAAAAATATTTAAGCATTTTTTTTTCTTTCCTTCTTTCTCTTGCTTAAATAGTAATGAAACCTGGTTGTTTGCCCTTTATACTTTGTCTGTTATTTGGATCACTGTTCCCAGGTTTGATCAGTAAGTCTCCTTTCCATGAACCTGTTTTATTAGGCCAGTCCTTTACATTTTTTACAGTTTTGGACCTAAATTTTTTATCATCTAATTTCCTACGCCATTACTTTTTATCTTTGGTTAGTCTTTTATGTATTCAATATACATTTTTTGAGGATTTGAGGGCCTACTCTGTACCAGACATTATAATGAACCCTGGAGAATCAGTGAAAAGCAAGTTACCCTCCATCTTTGCAAGAAATGCAGTGCTCGGTGGTAAAAGATGTGGTAGATGTAAAGTCAGAGACCTGCAGAGAGGAGTATGGGGTTGGGTACCTAGTCCTGTCGGCAGTGGGGCAGAAAAATTGCAGAAGCAAATAGCAGCCCATCTAAAAAATGAAAAGTAATTAGACTAATAAAGAAAGGGAAATTTCAACAAGAGAGAACCTCCTGGCCACAGGTATGGAGACAGGGAAGAACAGATGCGGGAAGAAGAACAAGCAGTTCATGTTCTTGGCATGTAAACTATAAGATAGAAAAGGAGAGGTTTCTGGAGCCTCTAGCTAGCGAAGTTGTAGACGTCTTGGTTTTCAAGTAGTACAGTCTCTGGAAATCTCTGACTAGCTGGGAAGGTGGTTACTTACAAAAAGAATTCAAGAAACAGTTGTGGACAACTGAGCTTGAGGGAATTTTAAAAATGATGCATAATGTTGCAGCCTTTTGTCCAAGCCAAGTGGAATTGGCTGCAATATGTATACATATATATATATATATATATATATATATATATATATATATATAGAGAGAGAGAGAGAGAGAGAGAGAGAGAGAGAGATCCAGAGAGAGAGAGAGAGATAGATAGATCTTCAATTCTACTTTTTACCATCTAGGAGACTTGAGGAACAATTTATTCATAGATTCTCTTTTATCAAATCAGAATACATGGTATTTCTACCTACCTCAAAGAGATGGTGGCAAGACCACAAATGATTGTATAAGGAGAAGTTCCTTAAGGAAGAGGGTTATTTTGCCCAGTCAGCTTCTCTGCCTTTTTTAGTGGTGAGAGACCACTTCCCTCTCCTTTCTTGGGGACCAACCTCCCTTACCTCACCCTACGTGTGAGCATGTGACCTCAGTCCAACCAGTCAGAACTATTTACTGGTGACCGTATTGAACAATGCAGGCCTAAGCACACACACCGGTTTGGTTCACAGATAACCAAGCAGCTCCACCTTGTTCAGTCAGAATAAATCTTATAATTCAGAGAAAATTTGGAAAGGAGAAGCTTTCTTTCCAATGGAGGTGCTAAGTCATTTTAGTCCAAATCCAAAACCACTAAAGGGCCACAACTAGTAAGGAAATGCCCAACAAAGAAGACCACAGAGGAAAACAGAGCAGAGCAAAGAGATGGGTAACTGATGATCAGATGTGAATGTCTGGCTACGGCTATCCTTAAAATACACTGCAGCTATGAATTAATTTCCATTCTTAAGTGGCTTTTACTTTTGTTTCTGTATCTTAAAACTATAAGGAGCCCAAATTTATATATACCATATAATTTATGGTAATATCTATAGATCCCCTCCTTTATCTGAATACATCCTTTACTTTTAAGATTACATTCTGACTTTCACTTCAAAATAATATCCAAAAGCTGTAATTCAAGGAAACTTTCCTGGAAACAAATTAATTAGACATACTATATAGCTGAGAAAATTGACTGATAGTAATTATCACCAGACACGTAATTTCTTTCTTAACAGCTTTATTGAGCTGTAATTCACATATCATCAATTCATCCACTTAAAGTGTACAATTCAATGTGCTTTGGGTATCATAGCCAAGAAATCATTATCAAATCCACTGTCATGAAGACATTCCCCTGTGTTTTTTTTCTCAGAGATTTATATTTTTAGTACCTAATTCCCTGATCCATTTAGATTCATTTTTGTGTATGGCATACATACACAAGGGGTCCAATTTCATTCTTTTGCATGTAGATATCCATTTGTCCCAGCATCATTTGTTAAAAAGACTAATCTTTCCCCCATTGAATTGGCTTGGCACCCTTGCTGAAAACTGGTTGATTATAGTTGTAAGGGTTTATTTCTGGACTTCCAATTCAATTGCATGGATCTCTATCCTTACTTCAGGACTGTACAGTTTAAATTACCACAGTCGTGTAGCAAGTTTTTGAATTTGGAAAATATAAGTCCTCCAACTTGGTTCTCCTTCTTCAAGACAATTTTAGCTAGCTATTCTGGATCCCTAAATTTCCATGTAAGTTTTAGGAATGACTTAACAATTTTTGCAAAAAAAAAAACACCACAGCTATTTCCTGACTGAGATTACATTCACTCTATAGATCAATTTGGCAAGTACTAACATCTTAACAATATTATATCTTCTGATCCATGAACAGAGGAGGTCTTTCTATTTATTTAGATTTTAATTTCTTTCAACACTGATTTCTAGTTTTCAGTCTACAACTCTTAAATCCTTTTGATTGAATTTACATCCTAGTATTTTCTGATACAATTGTAAATGTATTATAAAAGTAAAATATTGGGCGCCTGGGTGGCTCAGTGGGTTAAAGCCTCTGCTTTCGGCCCAGGTCATGATCTCAGGGTCCTGGGATCGAGGCCCGCATCGGGCTCTCTGCTTGGCAGGGAGCCTGCTTCCCCCTCTCTCTCTCTCTCTGCCTGCCTCTCTGCCTCCTTGTGATCTCTCTCCCACTGTGAAATAAATAAATAAAATCTTTTTAAAAAAATAAAAGTAAAATATTAATTTGGAATATCCAGTAGAATTTATCTGGAATATTTATTAGTGTATAGAAACACAATCAATCATTTTGTTTAAAGATTTTATTTTTAAGTAATCTCTACACTCAACATGGGGCTTGAACTCACAGCCCTGAGCTCAATAGTTGCATGCTCTACTGACTGAGTGATCCAGGTGTCCCCACAATCAATCTTTACGTATTGATTTTGTGACCTGCAACCTTGCTAAGCTTGCTTATTACTTATAATAACTTTTTAGTTGATTCCTTAGAATTTTCAATGTATGATATCATGTCATCTACAGTAGAGATAGTTTTACTTCTTCCTTTCCAACCTAGATATCTTTATTTCTTTTTCATCCCTAATTGCTCTGGCAAGGATCTCCAATACAACGTTGAATAGGAATTATGAGAACAGTTATTTTTTTCTTGTTCCTGATCTTAAGGGGAAAGAATTAAGTCTTCTCCCATTAAGTATGACCTTAGCTATGGATTTTTTGTAGAGCTCTTTTATTAGAGTGAGGAAGTTCTATTTTATTCCTTATTTGTTGAGCTTTTTTAATCATGGAAAGTTATTAGAGTTTGGCAAATGTTTTTTCTGTGCTTACTGAATAAGATATATTCATGGCAGAATTATTGACTTCAAAGAAAAAAGTTTCTTGAACATATAAGCAAGACAAAATCACTATAAAGAAAGGAAAATCTAATCACCATTGGAAGTCTCAACATCAGTGTTTTGTCTCAGAAGAAAATGTAGTAACATATGTAACATACTCAAGGAAAGTAAATGTGAGCCACACATATTATATCTAGCCAAAGTGACCTTCAAACATAAAGGCAGATAGATGCCTATCAAAATACAAGGACTCAGAGTGTAATGTTACTATAAGTTCACGTAAGCTATGACTATAATTAAAGCATAGACTTTAAAAATTATAACGAATCAATTTTAAAAGTTTATCTTTTTAGAATAAAAATGGCTCACCAAAACTAACTCTAGAAGAATCAGAAATTACAAGACCTTTACCCATTAAGGAAAGTAAACCAGTAATTAATCATTTATTCCTACACACACACAGAAAATACCAGACTTCCAGAGAAGAAAAAATATTTCCCAACTCATTTCATGAAGCTAGAATAACCTTGAGATGAGGATAGTGAGAACAAGGAAAAGTAACAGCCAGATGAGCTTATGAATATAAATGTAAATGCACTAAGAAAATATTAACACCATGTTACTCTGGCACTACAGGAAAAAAACACTGCCTAAGGGCCCTGGCTGGCTCAGTCAAAAGAGCATGTGACTCTTGATCTCAGGGTCATGAATTAAAGCGCCACGGTGGTTATAGAAATTACTTAAATAAATAAAACTTTTTAAAAAATAACCTAGTTATGACCAAGTTGTGTTTTTTCCAGTAACATACCAATACTTTGATATTAGAAATTTAATCATTTTATAGTATTAAGAGATTAAAAGGGAACAAAATAATTCATCTCAACACATGAAGCAAAAACAGGCATTAAATACAATTTGATTCAATACCTACTCATGATAAAGCAATTAGCACAGAAGGAATAGAGGAAAAGTTTCTTAATCTGCTTAAGGACATCCCTCTAGGGCGCCTGGGTGGCTCAGTGGGTTAAAGCCTCTCCCTTCGGCTCGGGTCATGATCTCAGGGTCCTGGGATCGAGGACCGCATCGGGCTCCCTGCTCAGTGGGGAGCCTGCTTCCTCCTCTCTGCCTGCCTCTCTGCCTACTTGTGATCTCTCTCTCTCTGTCAAATAAATAAAAAAAATCTTTAAAAAACAAAAAAAGGACATCCCTCTAAATATACTTCCTTATTGTTTAGTGTTAAAGGAAAGAAACAAAGCACTCATTATTTGGATACAATATGATTATCTAGATTAAAAAAGAAAAGATAATATACAAACATGTTTTATTAATTAATAAAAAGGTTCAATTGCATTTCTATTATCAATTATTATTTTATCCCTGTTATATAAATAGGAATAAAAAGTTAGCAAATATTTTTTAACAGTTTATTATTTTAGAAAGACTTAATTAAAGATATGTAATATTTCTAAAGAAAAATCATAAAACTTCATTAAAACATTAAGATTTAATTAAGTGTAGAAATAGTTGAGAAGAAGCCACATAGTAAAAATGATAATTCTTCCTAAATTAATTTATAAATTCAATTCCACTTAAAATACCAATATTTTTATGGACTTTGGCAAGTCGGGTTATTTTTTAGATTCCACTTATGAGCTAAATCATACGGTATTTGTCTTTCTCAGTCTGACTTATTTCACTTAGCATAATACTCTCTCTGTTTAGCCATGTTATCTCAAATAGCACGATCTCATCCCTCTTTGTGGCTGCATAATATTTCAGTGTGTGTGTGTATTTGTGTATATGTGTGTGTATGTGTTTGTGTGTGCGCCACATCTTCCTTATCCATTTATCTATTGATGGACACTTTACGTTGCTTCCATATCTTGGCTATTGTAAATAATGCTGCAATAAACATAGGGTTGCATGTATCTTTTTGAATTAGTGCTTTCATTTTCTTTTGGTTGATAAGTCAGTTTTAAAATTAATATGTAATGCAAAGGTCCAGGAATAGCTCAGAGAATTTTAAGAAAAATCAAGTTTGAAGGCAGGCAGAAACATGAGAAAAAAATTAAGTTTAGAATTTATTACCACCAGATATCAAAATTACAAAGCTATAGTAATTAAAATAACATGGCATTGGTAGATTTAGATAAGCGGAGCATTGGAACAAAACAGAAAGCTCAGAAACGAACCCATATATAGGCAGAAATTGATCTAAATAAGAGAGTGTTGTTGAAGGCCAGTGGAAAAATGACAAGCTACCTACAAATGATACTAGGACATATATAGATGAATGATAATTGGACCTTTACTATCTACCGAACCAAAAATCAATTCTTGATATGATAAGGATCTAGATATGAAGAGCAAAACCCTCAAAACATTAAGAAAAATCAACCAACTTTATGACATTAGAGTGTTTATTAAGCAAAATACAAAATGAATAAAGAAAAATAAATTTAACCATATTAAAATTAAAAGCTGTTCATCAAAAGACACCAAAAACATATACAATATATATCAAAATCCAAAGATTTTGTTAAAGACAAAAGATTAGCTTATATATATGTGTGTGTGTATGTGTGTGTACCCCCCAAGAGGTGTCTATTTTCTACATACCTATAAGTAATAATAAATTTGAAATATTGGTATATGAAGCCAATATAATGAAGGAAACTCAAACATAAAAAAGCAAATAAAATGTCTTCACATTCACTAATAATCATAAAAGTGATCATTAAAATCATAATGGAAAACCACTTCACACCTGTACGATAGGCAAAAATATTTAAGGAATTGGGGAAGATTTGAAGAAATAGGATATTTCACATACGGATGGGTATGAACTGATACAACCCCTTCCAGAAGAATCTGACAACATTTAATTAGGTTGAGCATATTCCTACCCTACGACCATTCAGTTCTACTTCTAGATACACAGAGCTACTTTCACTCATAGGAAGATGAAGAGGTATATAACCATATCCATCATCTCATGAGTAAACAAATAATTTGTGACATATTTATAAAATGAAATGTTACCCAACAGTAAAAATCAACCAAGCTACAGGTAACAACATGGATGAATCTGGAAAATTCACACCAAGGATAAAAAGACAAGTTACAGAAAAGTTACCATTTGACACAATTTATATTAGAAAACAAGTAAAATAATACTAAAAATGCTAAAGCTACATAAATGTGTAATAAAAATTTAGAGAGCTGATGGAAAGGATAAATACCAAAATGAGATCTGTATGACCTTCGTAGGTGCAAGAAGAAATCTAACCAGATTGGTCGTGACATTGGTGGTGGATACTTAGCATGGGTTATACTATTCTTCATATATTTTTCTATGTTCAAAACATTTCAAATAACTAATAATTTTTAAAGAGAGAAAAATCTCACACTATCATGAAAAGATGTTAGATAATAAAAAGAGTGAAAATATATCAACACCCCCACGTATGAACTGCCCATTTAAAAACACAAACTCGGGCCAGCTGGGTGGCTCAGTCAGTTAAGCATTTGCCTTTGGCTCAGGTCATGATCCCAGGGTCCTGGGATCGAGTCCCACATTGGGCTTCCTGCTCAGAGACAAGTCTGTTTCTCCCTCTTCACCTCCCTTGCCCTCTGTGATCTCTCTCAATTTCACTCTCTCTCAAATAAATAAAGATCTCTAATAAAGAAAAATAAAAGCAAAAATTCAAAGGAAACATATATCCAAAGTAAAAGCTTAGAAAGATATATGCTATAAAGTTAACAGTAGTTAACATTTGGTGTTAGGCTTATGATGGTTTTTAGTTTTATTTGTGTTGTCTACTTCATTTTCTCTAGTGAGCATAATTAGCTCTTAATGAATCTGTTGAATCAATTAATAAATATTTCTCACTGTCACAGTTGTAACAGTGACAATCAATGCACTTGTGCTGAAGTGTCTTTAAGAAGCAAACACGGGGGGGGGGGGGGGCAAGATGGCGGAGGAGTAGGAGACCGATTATCATCAGGTCCCAGGAATTCACCCAGAGAGCTATCAAACTATTCTGAACACCTACAAACTCCACCAGAGATCGAAGAGGAGCAGCAATTCTAGGAACAGAAAATAGACCGCCTTCTGGAAGGTAGGACGTGCGGAGAAGTGAATCTGAGGCGCCGGGAAGATAGACCCGGGGGGGGG